>JAZDUA010000074.1:1395000-1422500 GCA_038098605.1 Gryllus longicercus | reverse complement strand
AGCTATAATGTCATTTTTACATCGACATGGAAAAACAAACTTGGATTCTCACATTTCTTCACAGATTGAATCAGAAAAAAATTACTGGAGACAAGTTTTGCTTACAGTAATAGCCGTTATTTGTACATTACCGGAGAGAGGTTTAGCTTTTCGTGTATTACTCGCGCAACTTTTCTTGAACGACGACCTTGATCGCCCTCCCGTGTGCAATAAACAGTTGAAGGGAAAAGCTTGCAACGGGCATTGATGACAACCTTCCAAGCATTAAAAGTTCGTTGGCGCGAAACAGAAGCTAGTCAAAGCCAATTGCTTTCATAATGCAGAACCCCTGTTCAGGTTTATTGTCAATATCGAAAGAAATGGCTTAGTCAGGTCCAGGTCCTTCAAGGGAGTCACATAAAACTCCCGCAAAAGTTAAGCACAAGATGCAGTTTTGACTTTCATTTCACAGACGTTGGCATTACTTAAAATACTCTAGTCGCCGACTTTGTAACTAATACCCCCACTCCACCCGAAATCGTCAAACCATCGTTCAAGAAAAGTTGCCCGAGTAATACTGAAACATTTGGCTCACCAGATAATGGCAACTATCTTGGATTGCTGGAGTTAATAGCAAATTTTGATCCTTTTCTAAAACATATCGAGCAGTACCGCGATTGCGGATTGGGAAACACGTCTTATTTATCCAAAAATATTTGCAACGAGATTATCCATCAAATGGCTCAAAGAACTTCGACAATCAATTTTTGAAGATATTAAGCTAGTACGGTACTTTAGTCTGTCAGTTGATTCGACGCCAGACTTGTCGCATGCTGATCAACTTACGGTTATTATTCGATGTGTCACTTTAAATCGGAAAACCAGTAGAGAGGTTTTTAACATTTTTAGAATTACAAGAACATACGGGGGATGTTTTAGCGAATACAGCATTAAATAATTTAGAAAAATGTGGAATCAATTTTAAGAATTGTAGAGAACAGTCATATGACAACGCAGCGAACATGTCAGGACGATACAAAGGTATGCACTAATGTGTTAACAATCGCCCAAAACGCATTTCATACATTTTGACTGAAATTTCGATTCATGAGTCCATAAATGTAATGCCTCGCTCTTGTTTCAAGTGGCGCACGCCTATGTCCTCCGGGATTGCAAAATAAATTAAAAATGTTCACACGCACCTGAGGAACATGAAGCTTCCTCCTCTTTGATTGAAGCTTCTTCACTGAAGAACAAAAGAGGATCCTGCAGCAAAAGAAAAAGACGTACATGATCACTTCAGCACACTACGGTTCTCCGCTCCTAGAGGCAGCACCAAGCAGGCCAGTTGTACCATCACGCAAATGAAATACAAGACGCCGAGATTTCCCACAAACGACTACGTCCCCCAGCAAGACCGTTTGTTTGAAACACCCACGCATCGTTACCAGCGACTGCGTTGAAACAAGTGTCTCACGGTGGCAAACAGTTTGGCAACCATCAGCGCTTGTAAACTTCGTGAGAGTTATCGAAGGTCAGAGCAGTGAGCACGGCCGGATTACCAGCCTGCGGGACTCTAAGCAGAAACTATTTTGGGGCCTCACTGATCAATTTCTTTATCGAAATGTATACATTAAATTCCAATGTTTAATTTAAAATCTATCTAAATAGGACTTTCATAGTTTTGTAATACAATTACGAGAAACTGCATATAACGTAACTAAGAAATGAATACAATATTTATGCATCAATAATTATTTTTCATTAATACTTTTGCTTTTTCACGTGGCTATTCGAATGTATAGAAGACATAAATTCACTCATTTAAAACATCTTTCTACACTTTCGCTGAGCCATAGCCCGATAGTACGCTTACTAGCGGTTGAAACACGAATTTGTCAAAATCTACACGGAGATTTGCAAGTAATTTGTCAACGATTCATAGAGATCACTGCAAACTTAAAATTAATTTCTGCACATTTAACAGCTTGAGATGAAAGTGATGCAAAATGTCATTTACCATTGTTAACATAAATACGAACTCAATTTCTTTCGTTTTTTTTGCTTTGCCTCTCGCTTACTCTCTCCATTTCCATCATTATCGTCAGAAATAAAATCTAAGGCGTTAAAAATTTGAGAATTTGTATCAAGTATTGCTTCCGTGACAACAGCACTAGCTTCCCAACGCATATCCGAAAGTTTCTTTATAATACCAACATGTAAAGCACGCTCCTTCAGTGCGTTGAAGCTGAAACAATGTGTGCAGTGTTCGCACTAAGGAATTAATTGTTTCCCATCTTGAAATGCCCTGCGTGAGTTTTCAAATGGTCCCGAATGATGTTGACAATTTTGCAGTCTTTGATTTACCTAGTAGTTGGTATCATCCGCATTAAACGCAGTCCACCTGCCAGGATCGTTAATTCTATTATCTTCTTCAGCAACATTTTGAAATTCTGGTTTATCGTTATCGACAATAAGCGCTTGATCCTGGACTTCTTCCTTTGTTTCCTCCTCTGCCCGTCCCCCACACTATCAGGGACATTTTGTGAGGATGAAGGTGATGCAGATGGTTGAAAGAGCGCAGTTAATTTGGGCAACTTCTTAATGATTTCCTCATCTTTCTCTCTTTTCGTCGGCAAGTTTTCGTTTTTGAAATCCTCTTGGATAATTTCTCTTCCAATTCCATTTTGATTAGGCCCTTTAAATAACATTCAATACAATTATTTATGTTATAGATGGGAATTTGCAATGGGTGCGAAATTTGATAAAAAAGGTGAAGGTTAGTAAAAAGTATTTTTTTCAAAGAATTAGTATTCTGACCAAAAGAAAAAATACAACACTTTATACGTTATTTTTGTTTTATTTCTTATTTGGAGCGTCGCTTCAGTCCGTGCCGCCCGGGGGAAAATAATGGTATCACCCCTCCCCCCATAAATTCGATATAAAAATTCAAGTATATTTGCATCTGACAATTATTTATAATATATACTCTACTCGTACTTGTAACACACAATCTTACTATTTCTTGACGAAACTTTACAAACGTTCTTCCTGGAGCATTTTAAGCGATTTTATATACCAAACACAAGATTTCAATAATTTTTCTCAAGCAATGTACTCATGAGGTGTAAAAAATTCGGAGGGTCGCAAATGAACACAGTTATTTGGTAATCGTCTAATGACGGGATTGTACAACTCGCTAAATAAATCCCGAAATTCTAATAATTGCAATATTTTATCAATGTTATTTTGTGCACTTGTATCGTCAGCGTTGAATCTGCATACAAAATATGACATTTATAGCCAAAAAATATTTAAAGAATTACAAACCTTTATTTTACACTTTTTACACTATTGTGTCTTTTATTTTACACTTTTTAAGAACCTTGTAGCTATAAAAACATGTTATATTTTGTGTACAGATTGGACACTGACGGTCACACAGTGCATGAAATAACTAACGACTTTGATAAGTATAAAGGTGTCCCATTTAACTTGACAAATTGAAATTACTCAAAAAATACGCAATGTACGAAACATTGAGCCGAGACCAAATCTTAACAGTTTTGAAGGGGAAATCATTCTATTCTAAAATCAGCATCCCACTGCCCCCAGCGGGCGGGGCGGTGGGCAACATTGAAATCTTACTCAATAGGAAACCCAATTTTTTATTTCCGATTCGGATTGTACGAACAAAAATACGTAAGTTTTGTCTGAAACTTTTTCTGATTTGATAGATGGAATTGTAATCGCAAAAATTTGATTTCCGACTGTAATTTGAGTGATTTGGAGCGTTGCGATTACAGCTCCACCTATCACAAATAAATAAATAAAATAAAATAAAAAAGATTCAGACAAGACTTGTGTATTTTTGTCATTACAATCCGCGTGTGGTCAGTGTTTGCTGGCTCCGTGTGTAATTAACATACGTAAAAGTATTACTGTCCAACCTCGGGCTGTTCCCAGTTGGTAGTGCTACTTTGAAGTGTACCGTCTGTGTAGTGTAGGTTATCTGCATCAGACCACTTCGACACTCAGTTTTTTGTGCTATCTCGGGATGTTTCCGGTTAGCACGCGTAAAGTAGCATCTATTCGTGCGAAGTAGGGCTGCACCCAATTCCACCTGTGCTGTCCGTGCAATGTAAGTTATTTGCACTAGACCACTCGCACCAGGAAATATACTAATACTGTGCTCCGGGTAACATGTACAGTGATGTAACTTTGCCTTGTAATCAAGTGCGTAAGAGCAGTGATTAAATGCAGTTGTACAAGAACTCCTTTTCTGTAAATCCAGAACTCCTACATAAATCCTCCCTGAGCTACCACAGTGTTTCGGGACCCCGGTGCTCCGCCTATCTTATCAATTCAGTCCACTCAAAACATCCAGAATTAGGCGCAGTTGCCCGAACAGTACTTTTGATAGCGTTGCAGATAAACTAAAATTCAGATTTTTTTTTTGAATTGATAGTGTCTGTCCCAACGCAACGCGTCTAACACCTTAAGGAGCGTTGAGCGAACTGGAGTAATCCTCCGTTAATAAGCGCCTTCTAGGGGTCTTTGTGTTGTCAAGTCACGTCAGTCGTAGTCGAGTCAGGGAATCGGTGACAGGTAGCGTCTTCGCGCTCGTGTCTCGCGCGCGCCCTGCTTCCCATCGGCCAGAATTAGAAGGGTATAAGGATAAGGGTAAGGGTAAGGTTTAGAACGCTTCACAGGAGTTGGACTAGCCAACTATAAATATTGCGCGCGCTCAGTGGCATGGTTGTAAGGGTACTGTTCCAGCAATCCCTGGTGCTGATAGGAGAAACCACGGAAAACTACCGATCAGAGCAACCGGCCGCTAGAATCCTAATCCCAAAAGCGATTGAATTCGACATAGCCGATGTCACTAAGATACTGTAACGTTTCTCGTGGTGAATTAAAACCAACTCAATATTTACAACAATTACGTTTATTCGTGAAGAATTATACACTAAAATCTACTGACACTAAAAACTACTTGGTCTATTTACAGATATATTACACTTAATTATTTACACTGTTACACACGACTCCGTTCTCTTGATTTATTTACACAGTTCACTTCTTACACACTATTTATTTAAACAGTTCTCTTCTTCTACAGTATCAGTCAGTCCATGCACTGTCCACGGTCCACTGCACTTGACCCCAATTCCCTGCACAGACCACAATTCCCCTGCGCAGACCACACTTCACTGCGCACACCAGGGTCCACTGCACTGCTGTTTACCGCGATGCCCACTTCACAGCTCAGCTTGCACTGCAGACTTCAAACTGCTGACTGCTGTTTCTCCACTGCACCACTGCTTACCGCGATGCACCCTTCACAGCTCAGCTTCCACTGCAGACTTCAGACTGCTGACTGCTGTTCAACCACTGCACCACTCTTCACCGCAATTCACACTTCCCAGCACAGCTTCCACTTCGGACACACTGACGGACTGACGTCTTACTGCTCACTACTGACTTCCTTCTGTTAACTCAACTCTGACTACTGACTCGCTTCTACTAACTCCTGACTCCTGCTAACTTCTGACTGACTCGCGGCCGCCGGCAGCGGCGCCTTTATACCTGCCCGGCGCGTGTCCCCAGGCACCCGGCAACTTCTCGGCGTTTCTCCGCGGCTCGCGGATTGTCCGGAAACGTCTAGTTCGGGGGGAAGGGAAGGGGCGGCGGCAGATGACGCAATCCACGCGCAGCGACTTCGGCAGGTGATGCAATATTCGTTACAATACGTTACGTTGCATCCTAAATATGGGATGTTTAATCTCAAATACATGGACCGACATGATTAACGTGCCAAGACAATGGTACAACTCTAAAAGGATCTCGGAATGTAAGAGGCTTTCGATAGTCAGCTGTTCTTACCTTCTCTTCGCCTCTGAAAACTCTCTCCTGGTCCTCATTCGGTCCAACAAACACGGAAATTGGACGCTCCAACTCCTCCTGCACAGCAAACAACAATATGAAAACAATAAAAATAATGAACACCTCCGTTTAAGCGCACTAAGATGAAGCCGGGACATTTCAAAAACGGGTAAATAAGGAGATACGCAGAATTTTGAAAACTTCTGTATCAACACAAGAGCAACAATTACATAACAAACACATGAAGGTCATATCTTTTTATTGGCAATCACCTTTTAATTACTTTATTCAACAACCCATCGTTACGTTACGGAGAGAAATGCTTCGCGAACAGATGCTACTAGCCCAAGGGGAGGGGGACACTTGAGAAGTCTAGGAAAGGCGACAGTGCCTACTACATATGGAACGTGGTTTTTGCCTGAACTTTAAAGCTAATGTATCCTTCGATATAATATTACTATTCATTACACTTACTGCCTATTGTTCTTTTTTTAGGTAATAAAATACAAGAATGCATTACTTCTCTACTAGTTTTCTTTGCCATAATGGCAGCGATCAAATCATGGAGGCCAAAAGGCAACAATTTTAAAATTCTACTAAAATCGACAGTACGAGACCCATCTAAACAAAATTAAGAACAAGGGTCAGGATTACTTATTGAACTTTTTAGAAAGTTTTCTCCAATTCACAAGGTAAACCACCACAAATCTCATTTGCCCATGATCAGTTTGCTTTATAGTGTACTAGCTATTACAGCCACAAGTTAAAGAAAGAACATCAAATATATAACGGATTTTGACTAATTGACTTAAATTGAAAAATAAATACTTATTTGTTACATTTAAATGAGTACATGGAAAGCAAACATCTAAATATCAGTTTCTTAACTTTATTAATAACTACTTAAAATCTTGCTAAAGATCACGTATTAAATTAAACAGTTGCAATTCTTTTCCAATAAAACAGAATATAAGAATCCTCAAATGTTGCATTTGGACAGCTTTCCCTTTCCATTGAGGCAAATGACTTAATCCCAATACACAGATTTTGAAGGATAAAAAAACATTCTAAAATATGTATATTGGTATCAGCATTGGGAACAAATCTTGAATTTCAGCACATTGTAATCAATCAGGGTTGGGAATGTGAAGGCTCTAATATTATAAAGGAAAAATATAAATAATTCACTAACCAAAATATTAACAAAAGAAAAATATATTTTATTCTTTCAAAAATTTTTCTAATAATGTTATTAGTTGTTTTTTTTGTTTTGTTTTTATCGCTCTTTATCTTCTGACACTTTTCCGACTACTCCCATTCGAGCCTCCTCCTCTATATTTCATTGTCAATATCTTGGAATGCCAGTATAACTTTATAGGTGGTAGTGTAAATGGACTAAAATTAAAAATCAACACTGATAAAAAAGGCAAAGAAAAATATTCTTCAATGATTTGTGCTTGGGCTGCGTCCGTGCTTTATATCCAACAACCATTTTAGGTGGGTTTCAAAACATTAAACAGAAATTGCAAACAATATTAGTACTAGTTTATGTTGATGTAGATACGTATTTATAAGGTATATAGTCTTTTGTACTGTAGAATGTTTGGTTTAACAGGAAAGCTTTCAGTTCATTTTTGAATATGTGTATTGAGATTGAGCTTTTAAATTCACTGGGAAATTTGTTATATAGTGTAATGCATTCTATGAGGGAACTATTTTGCAACAGTGAAGTTTCACTGTGAGGGACATGCACATTTGTTTTTTCTCTAGTATCATAGAACTGAACTTCTGTGTTTAGAGCAACAGAATCCTTGTTTCCCATGCGTCTTCTTTGTAAAGATATATTTCAAATATGTACATGCATAGGAGTGGTAGTATTTGTAATTTTGTGAACAATGGTTTGCAGGACTCAAGTTTGTGAGTGCCATTGTTGTCAATATTAGTTTTTGAGTTATGAAAGTGAGAATATTTTCTGGAAAATTTTCCCAGAAAATTAATCCATATTTTAGGTGCACGTGAACATATCCAAAGAACAATATTCACAGTGTATGTAAGTTAGAATTGGAGGACGAATAAGTTCTTTTTTGCAAAGAACATTCGTGTCATCAGCATACAGAACCGTTCTTCCGATAGACGAGGGCATGTCGTTTATGTATAACAGAAAACGGATAGGACTTAACATCGAGACTTACGGGACCCCATATTCAATTGATAAAGAATTGGAAAGATAAGTAAATAATGTACTTTTGTGCCAGTACAGTATTTCTACTCTTTGAGATCGATGTTTAAGGTACAAGGTTATCCAATCTAGAGTGATACCACGAATTCTATAAGGTAGTTTTGATAGCAAGATGTTATCGTCAATAACGTCAAAAGGTTTCGAAAGATCTAAAAATATTCTAATGGGTGCTTCGTTTTGGTCCATTGATAAAGCAACATCTTTAAGAGAGAAAAAAAAGGAGGTTTCTGTAGATTTTGATTTACTAAACCTGTGTTGCGAGTCTGAAAACGCGTCGTCTTTCCTGAGAAAAGTTTCCATTCGTGTTGTGAAAAGCCTCTCTAGTATTTTTGAGAATTTTTAATTTCATTTTTGTTCCCTTTTTTAAAAAGTGGCTTAATTTTTGTGGTTTTGAAAATATCTGGAAATATTCCTGTGCATAAAGAAGCATGAAAACGGGAATATAAAGGCAGGTACACAGATTTTCAATAAACAATCCAGAAATTCATCTAACACATGAATATTTATTTTTTAGTTTACCGACTATTCTCAAGATTTCAATAGAAGTCTTGGAAATAAACATCGTCTCAAGGAAATGAAGAGTCAAAAGGGAATGATGATGAATTTTGCGTTTTTAGTTCCTTTGAGAGATTAGCCGCAATTTTAGGAAAGTGTTGGTTGAAGAGATTTGCCACTTTTTCCAGATTACTTGCTTTTCTTTTATTATCCTTTAAAACAACATTCTCTACTAAGTAACGAGATGAAATGGTCATATTTTCTTAATTTATTCCATATTGCGTTAGTTTTGTTACTATCATTCAAAGTATCCTAATTATTTCTCATTATTTTTGCCTGAACTATTACTTTCCTTAAAATTCTTTTGTATTTAGGAAAGTAGACATGAAAGCCAGGAGATACATTATGATGTTTAAATATAAAGAGAAGCTAATCTGAATGCTTTCAGCCTACATAAATTACATTTTTCCTCTTGTTTAAAATTTGTTATGTTTTTATTCATTCACTTTTTAATTGGTGTGTTTTTATTTTAAATTAATAGCTTTATATAATTTACCAGATAATGGAGGCAACAGAGCTCCGATACATATTTTCAACACTCTGTGAAATAAATTAAGTTTAGGAACTGTTACTTTCATTTCAAATTAACTGATTATCAATAATACAGTGGAACCTAGAAAATAGAATGAAAAAGTAGATCAATTTCACCTGTCTTCTCTGCCTATCACTTTAGTGGTGGCAATTGGAATAAAATGTCTGGGGGGAAGCAGATGTCTAGGAAAGATGAAAGAAGCAATGTGTACTCTTATCTAAAGAAGAAGGTTAACAAGGCAGTGATTTGTGTAGATTGCCCTGCAGTGTCATGAATAACTACATTAAACAAGGAGCTGACACCTCAGATGTGGACGTTGAATCTATTTGTCTAAAGATAGTATTTAATTACTGATCAGTATACTGCACGTTTGAAGGATTTCTGTACTTTGCAGATGTAGAGTACAGAAAACTTGTGGGTCAGAGTAAAACATGTTGGCTTTCATTGTTTTCTGTCATCAGTCGATTCGTACAACAGTTCTACAATTCACATATTACTTTCTCTTCAATGATCAATATCTACTTACTCTGAGAAAATTGTTTGATGATTCCAAGAAAATATACTTGGGGCATCTGCATTCCTTGAAGCATTTTCCACACTCGTATTAAATCTGGAGAAAAGGAGGTCATTTCTCTTGCACGTGCCATAAAGACAGTTGACAAGAAAGAGATAATGAGACGTTTCTATCCCTTAAAGTGAAAGAGTATTTGCACAAATAGGAAAATGGAGGAAATCAATTGAAATCAGACTTTTTCAGAAGGCCAATTTCTAAAACTTATGTCATGTATACAGTATTTGAAGAAATCACTTCAACCTTTTTAAGAGTTTAAGAACCTCAAAAGAATGGGGCTCACAGAATGTTTGTCTTGAGATAATGTGGGAACTTGAACAAAATATTTTAATAATAATAATGTGTGCTTGGTTTATTGCAAAGCTTGCAATTTCGTAATTTCAACAATTTTTTAGTAGTAAAATTGATTGAAAAGATTTTAGAAAATTGCCACATCATCTAAAATGGGTAGGAGACATCAAACAAAATGACAGCCCAGACATGCTTTCAGAATTGGTAATAATCGCACAGTAATTCATTGCAATCCAATTCCAAAACAGAAATGTGGAAACAAGTTTTTCTTTAAAGCACACACATGGGACTTAGGCCTTACAATGACTCACTAAAACAAAGTATCATCAGTTCTTGAGGAAATTCACCACTCCAATGGACTCTGTTTTTCTAACTGATATTTACACAGATCCTCAGTAACTTTCTCGACCTTTCCATAACCGACGGTCATAAGATCTGAGATCAGCAATTAATTTCCTCCCAAAATGATGAATATATATTAAACATATTTGTATATGAATTAATTTTATTCGAAATTGTTAAATTCATTGAACGAATAAATATTTTCATAAACATTTTTGACAATTTTTCAAAAATTTAGGTAATTTTCCCATTATTTTTGAGTTTTCTTAGATAATTGTAATCTATTTTACCATTTTACGAGTCATTTTCAAAGATTTTTTACGTCCTCAGAATCTGAACCCTGTTTATCAAAATTATTGAGCAGACTTCCATAACTACCTGCTTTCTAACCCAGAATTGCTTGTGAAAGTAAGTTTCAATGAAAAGTATATGTAAAAGTGAACACAAGTTTTGTGCAAATGATGAATATGATTCAAGTCTATCGCGTCCATATGTTAGGATATATGCACATGCGCCTAAGGCCCATGTGTGTGCTTTACATAATAGTCATACCAAATAGTCTGGCGGGACAGTGAAAGAAATTTTTATTGTACGATATAATCTTCATCATCAGGGCACAGATTCTAACGACATGTCATCTTTTTATTACTGCCTTGTAGACTAAGCTAACGTGTAAAGTGACTTGTTTACCATGACTTAGGTGATAGAAACGTATAGTTATTGGGTACCTTTCTTTTGCCGTTTTTTTAATTTTTGGGTAAATTATTTGGACCTTTGCATCATTTTGGACATTTATTACATTTTTCACCCATTTGGTGTTTTTTTTTTGTAAAATTCATTGAAAAGTTGTTTTTTTATTAACTTTTTTGAGTATTTTTAAAAAATTTAGATTTTCCCCTGATTTTTAAGTATTCTTAGTTAGTTTTCCTCTTATTTTATCATTTTACAAGTCAGGTTCAAAGAATTTTTACGTGCTCACAATCTGAGACCTGTTTATCAATATTATTGACTAGACTTCCATAATTACCTGATTTCTAACCCAGAATTGCTCCAATGAAAAGTATGTATAAAAGTGAACACAATATTTGTGCAAATGATGATTATGAATTAACAATCGCGTCCATAAGTTAAGATGTTATATAATAGCACATTTTTTGAATACACAACAATCCTCCTCTCCACTGACAATATGTCCTCTTCTTAAGAACTGGAATCTGGCGGCCCTACACAGAAGGAGGAAACCGTTCCAAAAGTACGCAGTGCTTGTACACAATGTCTACATTTTCAACATGTGAAACCAAAATTTAAACTCCATTCCATTATTAACAACACATTTCAGTGTTTACATATGAGTCTGATTACTAGAAAAACATCATATTATCAGAAGACCTCATTATCAGACAGAAGAAGTTCACGACCAGGGAGGGCCGAACACCTTTACATTTAGAGACCAGAACATCTTGTTCATCCACAACACACTGGTTGTTGATTTTATGTCATACATTGTTTCCACACCTACTTCATGACAACCATTTTGTCATGATGATTTCTATAACCTGAACATCCCCTACTGATACTGCAAAGTACCAAACAACAACCAAAAAATACAAATAATTCGGTGCAGTGTCACTCATAAAACTATTACATAAATATAAAATGCCTATGAAAAGCAACAGCTTCTAGCAGTTAAGGGCTTCCAATATACTCTGGAATATAAACCATCAATGCAACTTCACTGAAGATTTGTTGAGCTGTCCTCTTAGATTTGGTGAGAGTAGACCACAGGCTGTGGATGGCTTTTTTGTTAGTAGTATCATAGAATCAAATCGATGTTCCGCTTCAGATATTAAAAATTTTCTATTTCTCAGCAGAGAAAATGATTAGTTTTTAAATGTTGCGCTAATGTGACTTTGTTGATACATACTTTTCTTTGTGTAATAAAACTATGTGTAATTAAAGGCTGAGGGAGAGATTCTGGAACACAAGTAAATATGATAGATTACACCTCCCACACACCAATTGCCATTTTTTGACAAGATGAATAGAATTAAATCGAATTTCCAACATTTTCTCCAAAGAAATACTCACAAGTCAGGAGAGAAAGCATTAACAATGATGTTTTAATTGGAAAAAGCAACGCACCATCCATAAATTCATAATTTTACTGATGTGCATAAGAAGGTAGATCAAGTAGAACTGAGCAAATATTTAAATTAAAAGTATAATAATGAAAACAGAGAAGACGAAGGAATTTTGTTATTATTTTTATTGATAATGGCAATTACCAATACATTTCAAAAAAGGACATGCAACTTTTCCAAAATGTTTGGAATGCAACACGGTGTAATTAAAGAAAGAAAATAAGTGCACTTACTTCATCTGAATCATTTTCTCTCTTCACTGAGCATGAGATTGTACTGGATTCAACTTCTTCCTGCAAATAACAAATGTTCATCACAAATATGACAGCTAAAACGAGAACTGACTCAAACAATCTCAACTAGTCTTCTGCTGGCAAGCATTGTGAAAAGTAACAGACGATTAAGAGATTTTTTTTACAAATATCAACATTAAAGGAATGTTATTTGGTGTCTAACATCTTTAAAATGTATCCTGATGTGGTAGTATGAATTGTAGGATTTCCATTTATAATAATGATGCAGCTCTTTGAACTAGGAATATAGTGAACATACAGTCCAAAGATGATGTGAAGATGTTTACAATCCTTTGTTAACAATACAGAGAAATATTCGTGTTACCACTCACTGGATATTGATTATAATGCAGAGATTGAATATATAATTTCATCGCAGAAGATTTTTGAGAAAAAAAATGATTGCATCAGACATCATCTTTCATATATTTGTCAAGATGATGTTCTATATATGATGATAAAAAAAATGAATGTATTGTTACCTTCATTCATGAATCTAGTCTTATGTATAAAAGATGATTAGCAAATCAAGATATACAGTGCAGTACGATGAATTCAAAACATCAATGATTGTCAAAATTAAGGCTCATTAAGAGTATAAAATGTAAAATTCAAATTTAGATTACTTGCCATTTTTAAAGGAGTAAATGTAAATTCCTATCTAGGAGAGATTTTAAAGATTATTACTCAAATTTGGTTAGTTCATTCTCTGCCAATGCCAAAAGCTTTTGAAATCCTAAAAGATATGATTACAGACCATAAAATTTCTGCTGTATTTATCTTAATCATTGAACAATGGAGTATCTCTTGTAAAAGCATTTGCTAGATATTTGGCAACATTTTATAGACCAATAAAGGGTTGATACTATCAACCTCAACGTCCTGGACCACATACCTTACAATATTTATTCTCAAATGTTCTGAAACATTGACAAACTAGGAGTTCTTAATTTAATGACTATTCACTACAATTACTAACAATTCCTAGACTTAATTGTGTGGTTGTGAACTCAAGAGGTATTCAACGTATCTAGAAGATGTAAAATTTTTTATTTTACTCCACAATGGTTTTGGTTTCTAATTGGATTCAAAATATTCTTACCATGTTTCACAATTTTAGCCTGACTTATGACTATTCTTATCGATGATCTGAAGTTTGGGAAGTACAGAAGAATATCAAGAAATACTTTATGACACTTAGAAAAATAATTTAAAAAACAAACAAATATTTGCCATTAAAATTCTAATGCCTCCTGTAATACAAGATCTTTTTTTTTTTTTCCATGAAATGTCCAATATTTTTAAAAAGAGAAAAGCACATGTTATTGTAAAATGAAATCATTGAAAACATTTCATTATATATCACTTGTTTCAATGTTATTGTAACCCATATCCCATAATTCCTGCAACAAGAAGGCCACGAATAATTTTATTTTACTTTTATTAAACAATCTACTCACGTTTTATTAATTAGAAGTTTTCACATTTCATTTAATAGTACGAATTTGTGTCTCGTTATCCTGGATTGTAGGTATTTTGTTGTAATAATTACTAATAGTTTCGTTCAGTATTATTTGATCCATTGCCTTCTGGAAATTAACTGTGATCCATGGACATTCATTTACTGTAATATCTAAGTTGAAGTTTTCATTAAATTGAGGAACTGCTTTTCTTGCAAGATTCATCCAGAACTTAATGTTAAAATCTTCGCAATAACCAATGGATTCAAAATAGCAATTACTAACTTCGGTTAAAATTTAGTATACGGTACACCCCTAGAGAAGCGCGCGGCAGGGCTTAAGCCCTAATTACTGTACGTGCTCTAATAGAAATGAATAAAACTTACAGGTAGGCGATTTCCATGGTTCGCCCTTCATATGCTTTGTCCGCGCCGCATTGTAACGCCAATTTTACTTGCAAAGGAGTGTGTTCTCGCTTCGCCTGCCCGGATCCAAGTCACGGCGAGGTTCGGGCCTTCCGCCCTCGTGTTCACAATAAACATCCATGAGTCAATCCAGAGCATAATTACCAATTCACTTTTATAAGACATCACTTTTCAAAAAAACCTCCAGAATTCTAACTGCTTAGTTAACGGCGCAAAGTGCCGGTTTAAACGACTTCCTTAGGTTGTACCGTATAGAACATTTCAACCCTAACTTCTTTTAAAGTTATCTCCAGGTTTTCTAAGATTATGTTATAATCCGAAGCTCACATTGTGGAGGCCTGTAATGCAAAGCAAGATAATTTTGAGCAGACGGAGATCAGTAATAGATATTTCAAAAATATGTTTAATTGAATAAACTACAACTGAACAATTGTTTTATATAATTTACTACGTTAAATTATCAATGCAGGTACCCTCAAGTGATTTTGAAAGAATTAAAAGAAATATTAATTCCAGAGTATTAGAAACCATTTTCAAAGGCAAATCAGGAATACTTTGTCTATAATCCCTTATTGTACAATACAGCAGGAATTAATTTACAGCCACAAGAAAATGGATAACAATAACTGTAAATATCATATTCATTAGTGAGCGTAAGAAAATGTTCAAAGTGAAAATACATCTATGACCAGAAGCAACACACGTGGCCATCTCAGCTTTTCCTTAACAGATCACGGGAAACTACACAAAAAAAAATCATTACTATGAAAGGAATAGGACAGGAATTCTTTGTCTATTATCCCTTATTGTACAATACAGCAGGAATTAATTTACAGCCACAAGAAAATTAATAACAATAACTGTAAATATCATATTCATCAGTGAGCAAAAGAAAATGTTCAAAGTGAAAACATTTATGACCAGAAGCAACACAAGTGGCCATCTCAGCTTTTCCTCAATGGATCAAGGGTAACTAGACAAAAAAAACTCATTAATATGAAGGTAATAGGACTGGAGGCTGAAGTAAGCGACGTCTACTTGGCAGCTGCCAGGGCAGAGAGGCTTCATATTGTGATGATGTTGCTGATGCTTCTTCATAAAAAACAGAAATCTCATACGGCAAAGTGACTGCAAGCTTAAAATAAGTGGCAACATAGCTCTAACCCCACCCCAGTTGTTAAGTAAACATATGTTGTTGGGGTAATAAAGCATCATTCTGTGAAACCATTTTAAAATATTGTCTGAAATGTGATGTATTCAAGAAATTGTATTTCATATATAACGATCTGAAATGACAATAATTCTGTAACCTGTGCTAAAAGTGATACTGATATCTTCGCTGACTTGGAAAGGATTTTATGGAATGCAGCAATGACTACATGTATAAAAACAGGTAGAACAGCTCATTTTCGTTGCCATTTTTCGTGTAACAATTTATTAATAATTTCAATTTATTCTTAATTTTTAATGTAGTTCATTGTTCCCATTTCTTATTGTTACTAGTTGCAGTTAGTTAATATTACTTTCTAAAATCATTGTTAAATGTTTTGATCTTTTTTAAATATAAGCTTCAGTAAATATTTGTAGCATAAATAAATTAAATCACTGTTAAAATCAATATTATTTTCCTCTGGGATGCTCAATAGTTTCTATACAGACTAATGAGGCAAAAAATGTTTTACTTCACACAAAACTAATATACCTACTGTAATTGTTTAAAAATTCAATGTATTGTAAAAAATACATTTAATTTAACGATTTTTGTTAGATAGCTATTTACACTGACACTTCATGAATATGATACCTACGTAGAGAGTTATGGTGATACGTATCTCTTTGGGATTAAAATATATCCCCTCCACTGAACAAGTCGTTTTGCACAAAAAACACTGTTCATTAATCAAGATGCACGGTAATGGTGTATTCCTAGATTGATAAAGAAAGGCTCGCAGCAATCATGAGGTTGGGATATGATAGGATAGTATTTGTAACAAAATACATGAAATCATCAGATCACATGACAAAATATACAATATATGGAACTATACATTGGAACTTACAACGCAATTCCAGTGGCATTCCTCCTTAATTACTTGTTCTTCTTTAACCTACAACATAGTAAAACAAGTACTAACTTTGAAGGGAAACCTTTTTTTTTAATAACTGAATCATGCTTATTTTAAGTACAAAAATCGAAAAACACATACAAAAAATTGAACTTCGCACAATTAAATTGTGCTATGTAAATATTGAACAGAATATGTCTAATTTTATTTGTCAAATAGATCGTACATGACCGTTCACCCCCACACGCTTTAATAGCAAGTTAGTTAGAAACTACTTACATTTTCGATCTTTATCACATTTTCCGCCAAGATACTAATACCTTCCATTGAAAAATCGACATTTAATGAGCAATTTGTAATAATTAATTAAAAAATAAGCAACACGAACTGCACTGCACGGAAACGTGCACAACTTCTTGAGCCGCAACAAGGGCCGGTTCACTCAAGGTTCAATGTTAAAAGGCGGGGGACTTAAGTTTCTTCAGTCACGGGCCTGGTGCAGATAGCGCAGCTGTTGCGTTTTGGCGCGCATTTTCAAAGTAAGGTTGAGCAAATTATTTGTGGTGCGTGTAGGGAATATACAAGAGTAGTCTGTTTTTCTTATGATTCAGATTAACTTGATTTAAATAATGTTTTTAAATATTGTATTAGATGTTTTTACTTATAACAAAGATTGTAAAGTTATTTATTTGTCCTTAATTACTTTAAAAGCAGAAAAAAGTGAAAACATGAAGTTTTAAATTGATAATTTCCTTATTGTTTGTTTTAGTTTTTTTTTTCACATAGATACTATACATTTATGGGGTCTCGTGCAATACCGCCCTAACCCAAAAAAATCTTTAAATTTGAGTACTTAGAGTTTCATCACTTCTCATGTGTTCACATTATCGAATAAGCTTGTGACAACACCTGTTAGCATGGTTCAGAAAAAAGGCATTCTTCGTAAAAAAAATTTTACCATCTTTTCTGTATTATTATCTGAACCAAAAAAAACTTTTACTGTTGAAAGCAACTGATTTCATAAGTTGCTTGCGTTAATATATATATATATATATATATATATATATATATATATATATATATATATATATATATATATATACACACACACACACACATATTCCACGGCACAGCGCTCAGAGCCGGTTTCACCAAACAAGGAGTAAGAGTTTATTCTGGAGTAAATCATGTTTACTCGAGAGTAACTTCTTGGAGCGTTTCACCAACACTTTACTCAAGTGTAAATCGCTTTCACGGGAGTAAATTCCACAGTAACTTTACACTGCTAGAATCCGTCGGGTGAAGTATGGAGTAAATTCAGTTTTCAACGTGCATGTTCTTCCGAAGTGTTGTTACGGCTCGACGATTACGAGTGTTACTATTTGAAGACGATTCCAGCAATGATTCGGAACATTAGTGCGAAGACAAAGGGTGTGAGAGAGAATGTATTGGTTTTAATTATGACGATCGAGATTTTGTCACAAGGTTATGTTTGACCAAATCAGCTGTTAACTTCATCAGATACACTGTAAACTGTAGAGAACTTGTAAATTTATTTTTCGCCCATGTGGATACGAAATGAAGGGATTACGTACAAACAAAAGGAAACATAATTACTACAGGGACTACAAGTACTAAGAAATATTTATTTAGTAAAAACTGTATGTGACTTTTGGGGAAATCATTTGCGCACGTTTTCTTGAGTTCCAGAATCCATTCCAACATTTTAACTATAAATAGTTCAAAGTTGAATACAATTTTAAAAAATAAAACAAATAATAATAATAAAATTTAGAAAAACGTGAGATCAGCAACATTTGAAAAACTAAACATTGTCCTTCCCGAGCTATAGAAAATTTATTTGCAGCCTACGGTAAACGAACTGCAAATTTGATTATCCTGCATTGCTAACAAAATAGTAACTCATATCCAGAGAAGAAAAATGAATATTTTTTAAGAAATAAAGATACAAAAACTAAGAAATAAATTATGCTAACTCAAATCACGACAACACCGCACAAGATAATAACGCCGAGAATTCCGAAACTGAAATGAATGATAGAACATAAGGAATTAATCAAAGGTTCGCGTTGGTCCGCATTGGTTCCCAGCGTCTCTCCCCCCACAGCCCCTTGAATCGCCGTCAAATATTGCGCGTTCAGCTGATTCGCGGAGTAAATCGGAGAGAATGCACTCTAGAGTAAAATAACCCTGTAGAAGCATGGTGAAACGCTTATATTCTACTCGAGAGTTACTATCTTAGAGTAAATGGTTACCTTTGGGTAATTACTCTCAACTTTACTCGGCTGTTGGTGAAACCGGCCATCAATGTTAAAAGTGGAAGCTTCATTTGCCCAACTTCCGGAGCCGCACACTGTTCTGTATAATATCTATTGGGCAAACAGACAGCAACAAATAGCATAGAAGCAACCGGTAAATTTAAAATAAATATCCTACGCAGGAACTTTAAAATTTCACTTCCATTCATAAAGCCTTAATTTATAAAAAAAAAATCACAATAATAATTATAAGGATTTTATGGAAGAAAAAAGTCAAATTACGGCAGTAAAATCTAGTATTTATTAAGCATATTGATGGTATACAATTTGGTAATTTCATTACTAATAACCATTTTGTATTACACAAGGTAATAACAGTGCACCTGCTCAAATGCAACATTAGTATTTGCTTGTAGATATGCCAAATTATTGTGAATACTATGGAATACTACATTACATGCATTATGCATTAACAGTATAAACAGAATTGAAAACAAACAAATCAAAATACTACCTCACATTGTCCCAGGTAAAACAAATAGTTATGATACAAGTGGTGAAAGTGCCATTTTATTGTGCACGTAGGAAGTTAGCTCCACTAAGCCAGTAAGTCAGGTGGCCCATTCTACAAGCAAAATAAAATTACTTTCACCATGTTTTTGTAAGTGGTATTATTGCATTTCATTTTATTTCAGTCCAAGAACACAAATGACTTAATTATCTACTGTTACATTAAGATCAGTAGTATCTGATTAGGTCAAATGAACGCATTTCGTTTTCTTTGTTGCTTTCAAAGTTTTATATGAACATTTGAGCGTTGTCCCACTCCGAGTAGTAGTGCAAAAAATTAATTTTTTGAGCATGCTCTGCATGCCTTGAAAGAACCGCTTTTACTAGTTGCAGCCTAAAAATGTTTTTTGTTAGTCAATAAATATTTGGAAAAATATTTTATTTATCCATGCCGAAACTCACACAGGCACAGCTCAGAGCCTGGCTTTTTCAAAATGTGATCCACTGTGAAATTACATTCACTTTTAAAACAATGATTTACAAATAGGTGAATTCTATGAACGCTTATGCCCCATAATTCAATTCTGAAAATGCATCGTCAAAGTGCAAATATTTGATTGCACCACGAGCCGAGCTGGGACCTTCAGATAACTGGGCAGATGTGCTAACAAGAGCTATGGAATCAAGCATTGCATTCAGAACTCGTGACAATTCACAATCTAATAGGGATAAGCATTCAAATTCAAAAAGTAATTGGCATGAGGATGAACGAAACACAATGATACACGCATTGTAGAATATAAATTGAATCAAGTTGTGTTTGTCACAAGAAACAATTATACCCAGAACAGTATAACAATATATACGCAATTTATATCAATACTAATAATAAAAAATATTAGGACAGATAATAAGCACTAAATAAATTCTAAAATTGCATGAAAATAGCCTCTGAAACAGAAACTCAAAACTTTTATATTCATAATATTCAAATAAAGTGACTTAACATAGCAAAAGAAATATTCCAAAATTGTGCAAATGATCATGCTTTACAGAATTAATTTCATCTTTAAATTTAATTTAATTACAAGTTTCCAAATCACATGTGAGAAATACAGTTTTGTAATGGATCTGTATACAATGACAATACACACTGAGTTTAAAACTCTCATTATTCGTATCATTAGGAACTGTCAGCGTAAAAGAGGTATGTACAAAAACTTCGTGAAAATTAAGCAAGTTATTCACTGCACGTAACAATAATTGTTTAAAATTATCTCTCTGAGTTCTGACTCCTCAAAGAGAACATAAAATTAAAAACAAAATGCTCCCTCCAATATAATTGACATAACGGGGGTAGACTTTTAACATTAAAAGTAATAGATCAACATTGTTTTCACTGTGAAGAATCATTGCCATAGATTTAACTACAAAATATTACGATTATCAGCACTAACTTTTCACATATTCTTGATACCAGGTTGCCTGCAATCTGATGATATCCCTAATAATTAAGTAAAGAAAATTCGAGTGGACCAAAACTGTGCATATTGAACAAAGCATCACATTGTTAAATTACTGCTAAATATACATAAATTAATCTATCACACATACATTAATCTAACAAATCGATATTAATTTTTCGGCACTGGGCTCAAATAAGCATCCGTGTGGTTACATCCAACATCACGCCTACAAGTGGCTCCCCATGCACGACACAGTCCAACAACCACCGAAAATCAAGGCTAGTTGACAACAAGCAATGAACATCTTGCTTCAGTATTTTGGAATGCATTTGTTGCTGTGCAACAATATCATAGATGGATTTTGAGAATCAAACTCCCTACTTTGAATATATTTTTGAAGCTCTCTCAAACAGAGTTCTTACACTTTTGGCAACTCTGATCCTTTAAAGCTCCCAACATTTATCTGCCGATATACCCAGCAACATACCACGTTGCAATGTACTCTAGACGACCTAATCGTGTTTCTGTGGGATCTTCTGATGCTGGGCCATCATCGGTAATGAGGAGAACATCACCGTCCATGTCATCTTCCTCCTCTACCCGTTTTCAAGACCATCTGGTCATTAGGTGGAGGTGTGCAAAAAGTCCTTCCCACAAAATCCCTCATCATATAAAATTTTACTGTCATCTTGACAATTGCCTCTCACACGAGAGCCGACAAGCCTGATCACAGCTGTTCCCGAAGCTGCTGTAAAAAGACAGCAAGTGGAAACGGTGTTGGTTACACCATGCCGTCGGATGATGGCAAATAAATTTCCCACGTCTTGGTTTAACGTCCGTAAGTTAAGACCATTGAGAGAGTCATTTACATCATCCCATAACAGCTGTAAAGCTGTGCGAAAAGAGGGTCGCCGTAAGTTAAAGTCACCTCTTGTGTCATTGACTTGAATTTTTTTAAACAAGTCCAAAAATTTAAAGTCTTGAGTTTTCCAATCATTTTCCGCCAAACTCAAAGGGTTCAGAGCCCTCTTTGACAATCAGTCTGGAGTGAAACTCGTGTTTGACGGGGCATATGTGTTTTTTCTTTTCTATAGTCATCGCGTTTGTCAGAACCATTTGAGTAATCAGTCTCATCAAATCAGTAAGTCAGTTTCCCCATCCATTGAAGATGTGTCGCTTTCATAAAAGTGTTTCGCAAATTCTCGAACAGATGGGCGACATCACGTATCACAAAGATCTTGTGTCACCCACACACAAGGGCGGAGGGAAGCTAGACACCTCTCTCACCCGCGAGAATGAGGATGGTCCAGCTGCAGCACGCGCTTCGCCTTGGGCACGAAGGGAGGGTATCTCTAGGCTACGTTTTCGCACCCATCTTAACCCCAGTTGAATGAGACTCTTACGCGCACCGCTGTTAGTGGGAGCCAGAGCACTCACGGCCACTTTCACAGTAAAACCAAAGCACTGTAGTGTCTCAATAACTTCCACTACAAGTTTGGCTAGAACACTGGCTGCCGTAGCGCGCTTGGAAAAATTGCACAGGCTGCTTGTGGGGACGCTGCAAGCTTTGAATCATGAAAACAAGAGCTTGATCCGCTACACTGTTCAAGTGCCCTTGGGTACCATGATAAACAAATCCATCGATGAGGACTTTTATATCACTGCAGATGTCTTGTTTTTTCAGGGACATCTCGTCAAACATTAATGTGCAGAATCTGTCCTGATCAGACATCTTGTTACCAAGATGGCGAATCATTTCAAGGACATGTTTATCTATTCCAGTTTCCATAGGCACTGTTGGAGCAAGCAAAGCTAATTCATTATATAATTTATTAATCAATTTAATCAGTTTATTTATTTAAACATAATCAGGTTTCTGTACAATAACGAATTTATCGTATGTATCTGCTCCAAATGGTTTATGTAACACACCCAAGGCTTACACAAGTGCCCCTTTGCCCGCCCGCAAGATACCGGGCACGCCCACGTGGGAAAGCTCCAACATGTCTCAACGCCTGCCGCTTCTAGAAGCTATTCCTCGCATTGTGACGCAACAAACGTGCGAGTGCTTCCTCCTGGAAGACGTTAGTAACCGACGCGTTGTCGTTGCAAATTCTCTTACAGTAAGTCGGTCGATGGCATCCTGCCTGTGCAATCGTGTTCGTCTCGCAATGTTCAGGCGAGTGAAACCGGGTTCGGTTAGTTAATGGCATCCAGCCTGTCCAGACGTGTTCTTTCGTCTCTGATACCTTGTCTATAGGTGAAATGTTTTATGTACATTTTAGTGCTATCAACAGTTTAATACGCAACGCAATTATATTGCACGCGTAATCATAAGCAGTTCGCTCACGGCTCTCGCCAAGTCCAGACGCATGTTTCATTTTTGATACCTCGTCTGTAGATAAATGTTTTACATAAACTCTTGCACATTATAGTGCTACCAACAGCCGAATACGCAACGCAATTACATTGCACGCGTAATCACAAACATTCTTGTTCGGGATCCCGCCTGTTCAGACGTGCGCCCGAGTCATTTCAGCACATCTTCAGTGCTTCCTCCTAGTAAATTGACATCGGCACCACGTGACTTCTGGGATCGCTCCGCTTGTCTGTGACAGGCCTGGGTTCATGTACCCACCTGTATCTGCAGCTTCACCACACCAACCCGTGTGGCTCCCGTACCGGTATCTACTAAACTGTTTAACCTGATGCATAACGTGCTAATTGGTATCTCACAACCAGATCTTAATTATGCAGCCTATCTGCAGTTAAAAATAAACATTTGTTTTCAATTTAGCACTAATTGTAATTCAATTCAATATTTGTAATTCATGTAAGAAGCAATGTATCTTTTAATCCAGTTGAATATATGCATTTATATGTTCAATCGATCACCTAATTGTATGAAGTAATCATACTCCCGCCTAGCAGTCCTAGACCTGCAGCAATAATAATAACCATTTTATTATTACAAATGTCTGGGTAGCAGTTCATGCTAGTCAAATTAATGAGGAATGTTTGCGAAATAACAATATTCCACACAAATCCACTCGCTCGACCCAACCCATCTAGGCACATTTTCAAGTATTCACAACGTCGTAGTACAAGGAAAACTAAGAAATCTACAGAACATCCATTACTATTGAGAATTTAACGAAAGCAAAATTTCAGCTCTTTTTCATACACAAGGTTTTTCGATTACAAATGTTCATATCCCAGTTCAAGAAAATTGATTTCCAAAAGCCATGAATGTAAAACTGAATCACTTCCCATTACAATAAAAATATTCATCACGCAACGATCCGTAAAATGATATTGAATGTTATTAAAGTAACACCATTAATTGAATCAATTCAATCAGAATTCATTTTAGTTTTCTCAAATGCTTATACACATTACTGGTTCAATTTTTACAATATTCTTGTTCGATATTATGAGCTTAGCAACATCTATACAGAATCATAAAACACAGTAGCAATAACTGGGCAGTTACAAGCAATATATTTATATACAGGCAATCATATATTTAACACTAAGCTAATCTTCAAAGCTGAGAATTGTTACTCTTCTGAAAACTCTGAGGTGAGAACAATGACAAACAAAAAAATTAAGGATTCAAAATTAAATTTAAATCAAAGGTTGAGCATAAATGCTGCCAAGCATTTCACCTAATTAATAATAGTTCGATTAAAAAATATATATACAAAAACAGTGATATCAATTAAATTACTAACAGACATGATTGAATCACACATTACAGAATATAAATGAAATAGATTCATTTGTTACAATCAGCAATTTTACAAGTCAGATCAGCAGATCAATGGCCTCAGGAAAATCGGCTCTAATCATAGCACTCCCAGCCCAGTTCACAAATGCATTCTTCAAACAAAATTCAAAATTGACACGCGTGATTGAAGAGGGACCATCATACACCGTACATATACACAGTAACTCTCACCGTTAGTAACAATATTACAATGAATTAAGAGATTTCATATTTGACGTACAATTATAATGAAAATCAAGGCAAATCATCAATGGGATGTTATGTAAACATGACAAACAGCACATGAGAAATGAGAATATCTAACAATGAGATTAAACATATTGTAAAATTTTGACAAGTAAGGTACATTAATTTAGCCACTTCTGTATTAGAACTATTTGTTAGGAAATCCATTAAAAACATTTAAAAAATCAGGGTCATAAAACGTTGCCAAAAAGTCGCGCAACTTACGAAAGAATATTAATTTTCCACGAACGCTAACTTTGTATTAAACAAAACAAAATCCAGGTATTTACTATAAATTCGCGGAACTTTCATGTATTCATGCCCTCTAACAATTTCACGACAGAAAAATAATTATTGTATTTTAGAAGCAACAGTCTGCGTACTTTATTATCCAACAAACTTCAGTTGCTGTGGACAAGCGTGTCGAATTGAAGTATAATTAAATGATCGTCAGTCCTCTCACAAGAAATCCTGGCAAGTTTCTCGAAGACTGGAAACAATCTCATTTGAAGTTCTTAGAAATGCTTTAAAATTCCATTAAGGTAAAAAACAACAGATGGTTTCAAATAATGATAAAATCTCAAAAATATTTATTTGCGGAAACAAAGTACATTTATATACAATTCGCTGCGAAAATCTTAAATCTCCCTGCAAAATGAACAATGCTAAGAAACTTAGAGAATCTCCTCTAGAAGCTGCAGAGCACACGACGCATGGAATAATCGCACTTGCAACTAACGGCATCCGAATCTTGACTGGTGACTGACACTTAGCACTCCTCGAAGCGTAATGCCTTTGTCCATGGCAGCTCTATTTGTGCGTGCGTTCTCCGGTGTGAGTGCGGATGTGAATGAGGAGAGTTTTTTTTTGGTAGAATGTCTTACCGCACACGCTGCAACTGTGCGGGCGTTCTCCAGGATGCGCGCGCATATGAGCGGAGAGGTTTGATCTATCGCTGAATGCCTTACCGCACACGCTGCAGGTGTGCGGCCGTTCACCCGTGTGCGTGAGCATATGAGTGGCGAGGCCTGATTTTTGGCTGACTGCCTTCCCGCACACGCTGCAGCTGTAAGGGCGTTCTCCCGTGTGCGTGCGCATGTGAGTGGCGAGCTGCTGTTTTTGGCTGAATGTCTTACTGCACACGCAGCAGCTGTATGGGCGTTCTCCCGTGTGCGTTCGCATATGAGAGACAAGAGCTGATTTCTGGCTGAATGTCTTACTGCACACGTTGCAACAGTGCGGGCGTTCTCCCGTGTGCGTTCGCATATGAGAGGCGAGGGTTGATTTGTCACTGAATGCCTTCCCGCATACGCTGCAACTGTGCGGGCGTTCTCCCGTATGCGCGCGCATATGAGAGGCGAGGGTTGATTTTCGGCTGAATGCCTTACCACACACGCTGCAGGTGTGCGGCTGTTCACCCGTGTGCGTTTGCATATGAAAAACAAGAGCTGATTTCTCTCTGAATGCCTTCCCGCACACGCTGCAGCAGTATGGGCGATCTCCCGTGTGCGTTCGCATATGAGAGACAAGAGCTGATTTCTCTCTGAAAGCCTTACCGCACATGCTGCAACAGTGCGGGCGTTCTCCAGTGTGCGTGCGCATGTGAATGGAGAAACTTGATCTATGGCTGAATGCCTTCCCGCACACGCTGCAGCTGTATGGGCGTTCTCCAGTGTGCGTTCGCATATGAGAGGCGAGGTATATTTTTTGGCTGAATGTCTTACTGCACACGTTGCAACAGTGCGGGCGTTCGCCCATGTGCTTGCGCATGTGATTGGCGAAACTTGATTTTTGGCTGAATGCCTTACTGCACACGCTGCAACTGTACGGGCGTTCTTTCGTGTGTGTGAGCATATGAGCGGTGACGTGTGATTTATACCTGAATGCCTTACCGCACACGGTGCAACTGTGCGGGCATTCTCCGGAATGAGTGCGTTTGTGAATAAGGAGTTTTGACTTCGTCGTGTCTCCTGTGGGATCGTGCGTGGGATGTTGGAGGCCTTCGGAAGAAGTGAGGGCGGCAGGGCGCTTCTTGGAGGACAGACGGCCCACGTGCACCTGCTGCCCCGAGGGCGAAGCGCAAGTCTTCTCCTGTGGTCTCCTCCGCCGCTGCCCGCCAGCGTTCCGCTTCTCCTCGTCCTCCGCGCCTGCACAAACACAGAATTACTTCCCACTGGTCACCCGATCCTGACTATCCCACAACAGCTACATCAATTTCTGGTGTAAAAGCAAATATCCTGTCTCCGGAAATGGAAAATGTGTGAATTTCTTTTTACTTTTACGTTAACGTACGTATATACTCCGTAAAGAGAAAGTTATGCAACGCAGCGGAAATCGATTGCGACATTTCAACGGAAATACACGTTTTGAGGTTCCCTTATACCGAGAAAGTTGTTTTCTTCAAAACGTCCGTCCCTCGGACTGTCTACTCCTATAGAGCGATTTTCTTT
>JAZDUA010000074.1:955000-1392500 GCA_038098605.1 Gryllus longicercus | reverse complement strand
CGAGAAGACTAAACTTCATCATTTGATTACAATTAGTAAGTTTTTGCCTTAATATTTGCCATATTATTAAGATTTTAGTCTTAATTTTTCAGAAATTTGACTATATTAGGAGTAATCCGGATTCTCATCTTCAATCAAAATTTAATAATTTTATTTTTTATGCAGTGGTATATAACTTGCGATTTTCTAGGAGAAATCGTTATTTTTAAATAAATACATGTATTAGTAAACTTATAATTATTATACAATTATAAAACATTTATGAAACAAACGTTTTAAAGATCTAATTCAAAAACTATATTCATTAACACATTTTAAAATTTTTGAGACTTGTTTATTCATGTAGAATAACGCTTTACAAATATTTTGGATATATTTAAGCATTATTTGTTTGTTTAATTTTTAAATTCTTCTACAATTAATATTGTTTCTACCATACCTAAACTTTTTGCTTAGGGAATGATTATTTACAGAATGCAATATTTTGTTAATTGGCTAATTTTATAGAAATAATAACTAAAATATTTTAATTATCGCGTTATCTTATATTTTATTATCATAGATAAAATGAAGAAGTCTTATGCTAGTGGAAGTGAAAAGCGTAAAAAGAAAAAAGATGAAGAACGAACGAAGAAACTTCCAAAAATCGCTATTTTTTTTAGGGAGAAAACCCAACTGAAGAGATGAACGTCGAGATTGGCTATCCTTGTTCCTCAGAAGCAACGAATATCTCTAATAATGATTTCGAATCTTCGTGTCATATGACATTTAACAATGATTTCAAAGGAATTGAAAATGTCCAAGTTCCGACTCCTATTGATTCAGAAAATACGAAGAGTGCATCCAACATCGATAAACAATACTGCAACATTACGTGTAACGATATTGGTCTTTGGACTGAACTGTCTGTGGCTGATATTAAGTATTGGATAGAAAAAGGTCCAGCACATTGTTCGCATTCGGAAGGACCAATTGAGAATTCTGAACGAGTTTATCAAAACACTAAACGGTATTGTACAAAGAGTGTGTTCGTCAGTACGAAGGCAAATGGAGAAACATGGCTTGTATATTCTCCAACAACTGGTCGCGTGTACTGCTTTGTATGCAAGATATTCTTTCCAAACACCAATATATTATCAGGGTGTGGATTCAACGATTGGCGGAATTATACACGCATTAAATCTCATGAAAATTCGGAGCAACAAAGAAGAGCTATAATGTCATTTTTACATCGACATGGAAAAACAAACTTGGATTCTCACATTTCTTCACAGATTGAATCAGAAAAAAATTACTGGAGACAAGTTTTGCTTACAGTAATAGCCGTTATTTGTACATTACCGGAGAGAGGTTTAGCTTTTCGTGTATTACTCGCGCAACTTTTCTTGAACGACGACCTTGATCCCCCTCCCGTGTGCAATAAACAGTTGAAGGGAAAAGCTTGCAACGGGCATTGATGACAACCTTCCAAGCATTAAAAGTTCGTTGGCGCAAAACAGAAGCTAGTCAAAGCCAATTGCTTTCATAATGCAGAACCCCTGTTCAGGTTTATTGTCAATATCGAAAGAAATGGCTTAGTCAGGTCCAGGTCCTTCAAGGGAGTCACATAAAACTCCCGCAAAAGTTAAGCACAAGATGCAGTTTTGACTTTCATTTCACAGACGTTGGCATTACTTAAAATACTCTAGTCGCCGACTTTGTAACTAATACCCCCACTCCACCCGAAATCGTCAAACCATCGTTCAAGAAAAGTTGCCCGAGTAATACTGAAACATTTGGCTCACCAGATAATGGCAACTATCTTGGATTGCTGGAGTTAATAGCAAATTTTGATCCTTTTCTAAAACATATCGAGCAGTACCGCGATTGCGGATTGGGAAACACGTCTTATTTATCCAAAAATATTTGCAACGAGATTATCCATCAAATGGCTCAAAGAACTTCGACAATCAATTTTTGAAGATATTAAGCTAGTACGGTACTTTAGTCTGTCAGTTGATTCGACGCCAGACTTGTCGCATGCTGATCAACTTACGGTTATTATTCGATGTGTCACTTTAAATCGGAAAACCAGTAGAGAGGTTTTTAACATTTTTAGAATTACAAGAACATACGGGGGATGTTTTAGCGAATACAGCATTAAATAATTTAGAAAAATGTGGAATCAATTTTAAGAATTGTAGAGAACAGTCATATGACAACGCAGCGAACATGTCAGGACGATACAAAGGTATGCACTAATGTGTTAACAATCGCCCAAAACGCATTTCATACATTTTGACTGAAATTTCGATTCATGAGTCCATAAATGTAATGCCTCGCTCTTGTTTCAAGTGGCGCACGCCTATGTCCTCCGGGATTGCAAAATAAATTAAAAATGTTCACACGCACCTGAGGAACATGAAGCTTCCTCCTCTTTGATTGAAGCTTCTTCACTGAAGAACAAAAGAGGATCCTGCAGCAAAAGAAAAAGACGTACATGATCACTTCAGCACACTACGGTTCTCCGCTCCTAGAGGCAGCACCAAGCAGGCCAGTTGTACCATCACGCAAATGAAATACAAGACGCCGAGATTTCCCACAAACGACTACGTCCCCCAGCAAGACCGTTTGTTTGAAACACACACGCATCGTTACCAGCGACTGCGTTGAAACAAGTGTCTCTCGGTGGCAAACAGTTTGGCAACCATCAGCGCTTGTAAACTTCGTGAGAGTTATCGAAGGTCAGAGCAGTGAGCACGGCCGGATTACCAGCCTGCGGGACTCTAAGCAGAAACTATTTTGGGGCCTCACTGATCAATTTCTTTATAGAAATGTATACATTAAATTCCAATGTTTAATTTAAAATCTATCTAAATAGGACTTTCATAGTTTTGTAATACAATTACGAGAAACTGCATATAACGTAACTAAGAAATGAATACAATATTTATGCATCAATAATTATTTTTCATTAATACTTTTGCTTTTTCACATGGCTATTCGAATGTATAGAAGACATAAATTCACTCATTTAAAACATCTTTCTACACTTTCGCTGAGCCATAGCCCGATAGTACGCTTACTAGCGGTTGAAACACGAATTTGTCAAAATCTACACGGAGATTTGCAAGTAATTTGTCAACGATTCATAGAGATCACTGCAAACTTAAAATTAATTTTTGCACATTTAACAGCTTGAGATGAAAGTGATGCAAAATGTCATTTACCATTGTTAACATAAATACGAACTCAATTTCTTTCGTTTTTTTTGCTTTGCCTCTCGCTTACTCTCTCCATTTCCATCATTATCGTCATAAATAAAATCTAAGGCGTTAAAAATTTGAGAATTTGTATCAAGTATTGCTTCCGTGACAACAGCACTAGCTTCCCAACGCATATCCGAAAGTTTCTTTATAATACCAACATGTAAAGCACGCTCCTTCAGTGCGTTGAAGCAGAAACAATGTGTACAGTGTTTGCACTAATGAATTAATTGTTTCCCATCTTGAAATGCCTTGCGTGAGTTTTCAAATGGTCCCGAATGATGTTGACAATTTTGCAGTCTTTGATTTACCTAGTAGTTGGTATCGTCCGCATTAAACGCAGTCCACCTGCCAGGATCGTTAATTCTATTATCTTCTTCAGCAACATTTTGAAATTCTGGTTTATCGTTATCGACAATAAGCGCTTGATCCTGGACGTCTTCCTTCGTTTCCTCCTCTGCCCGTCCTCCACACAATCAGGGATATTTTGTGAGGATGAAGGTGATGCAGATGGTTGAAAGAGCGCAGTTAATTCGGGCAACTTCTCAATGGTTTCCTCATCTTTCTCTCTTTTCGTCGGCAAGTTTTCGTTTTTGAAATCCTCTTGGATAATTTCTCTTCCAATTCCATTTTGATTAGGCCCTTTAAATCACCTTCAATACAATTATTTATGTTATAGTTGGGAATTTGCAATGGGTGCGAAATTTGATAAAAATGGTGAAGGTTAGTAAAAAGTATATCTTTCAAAGAATTAGTATTCTGGCCAAAAGAAAAAATACAACACTTTATACGTTATTTTTGTTTTATTTCTTATTTGGAGCGTCGCTTCAGTCCGTGCCGCCGGGGGGGAAAATAATGGTATCACACCTCCCCCTATAAATTCGATATAAAATTCAAGTATATTTGCATCTGACAATTATTTATAATATCTACTCTACTCGTACTTGTAACACACAATCTTACTATTTCTTGACGAAACTTTACAAACGTTCTTCCTGGAGCATTTTAAGCGATTTTATATACCAAACACAAGATTTCAATAATTTTTCTCAAGCAATGTACTCCTGAGGTGTAAAAAATTCGGAGGGTCGCAAATGAACACAGTTATTTGGTAATCGTCTAATGACGGGATTGTACAACTCGCTAAATATTTCCCGAAATTCTAATAATTACAATATTTTATCAATGTTATTTTGAGCACTTGTATCGTCAGCGTTGAATCTGCATACAAAATATGACATTTATAGCCAAAAAATATTTAAAGAATTACAAACCTTTATTTTACACTTTTTACACTATTGTTTCTTTTATATTACACTTTTTAAGAACCTTGTAGCTATAAAAACATGTTATATTTTGTGTACAGATTGGACACTGACGGTCACACAGTGCATGAAATAACTAACGACTTTGATAAGTATAAAGGTGTCCCATTTAACTTGACAACTTGAAATTACTCAAAAAAATACGCGATGTACGAAAAATTGAGCCGAGACCAAATCTTAACAGTTTTGAAGGGGGAATCATTCTATTCTAAAATCAGCATCCCACTGCCCCCAGCGGGTGGGGCGGTGGGCAACATTGAATCTTACTCAATAGGAAACCCAATTTTTTATTTCCGATTCGGATTATACGAACAAAAATACGTAAGTTTTGTCTGAAACTTTTTCTGATTTGATAGATGGAATTGTAATCGCAAAAATTTGATTTCCGACTGTAATTTGAGTGATTTGGAGCGTTGTCGGTTATTTCTGAGTGGTTAATAAAAATCGGTATTTTCTACAGAAGTCAAACTACTTTTAGCGAAACCCAGGAACAACGACGACTTGGCGTAGTAGTTTTCTGTCCCTTCGGGGTGCTTATTTTCAGTGAGTCCCCTTGCCTCTCACTATTGGGGTGCTTGTTTTCAGCGAGTCCACTTGCGTCCAACTATCGGAGTGCTGGTTTTAAATGATTTTACAAATACCTCAGCATTTATTTAAAGTAAGGGCTCAAAATGATGGAACAAAATCTCAATGCATTTATTGATTCTTCCTACAAAATGAACGAACACACCGCATAAGCATATCTGGTGTAATGGCGGCACAAGCGTCCCTTATTCGTTGCATCATGTTTTCACGAGTAGTATGTGTTTCTTTATAAACGACATCTCTTAGGTAACCCCACAAAAAGAAATCTGGTGAGGTAAGGTCTGGTGATCTGGCTGGCCAGTGCACTGGTCCTTCTCTACCGATCCAACGATTATAGTAATCCCGATCCAATACCTCGCGTGCTACTAATGAGTAATGTGCTGGGCAACCATCATGTTGAAACCACGTGTTTTGTCGCACTTCCAAACTTACGTCTTCGAGCATTCTCGGTAGTCAATATCCTCCAAACACTCATACGAGGAATCCCTGATTGTTGAGATATTTCTCGAACACTCGCATGTGGATTATGAGCTACTGCAGCCAGTACCGATATTTGATTATTTTCACCAGTAGCTGAAACTCTACGTGTTCTTTTCTTCGGTTGTACACTTCCGTCAGTAGAGAATTGTTGAACAATTCTAACGAACGATCGTACTGTCAGGAATACGTTGAGCATACAAATTAACAACAGCGTCGAAATTTCTCCCAGCTTCGCCGTAAATGAAAATCATTCCAATTTTTTCTCGCACATTTACATAATCCATGATGCAACAAGGAGGAATGTTGGTTCAGAAAGGTAAATGTTTAATAAATATAGGATCGCCTCTGAAGTATTGTAGGCACGGACCATGGAGAGACGCTACCAACAAAGTGACGGGTGTGCCCTGAGGCCACACCCCAAACCACTCCAATCACATTAGGAAATCTTCGGAAATCAAATTTTGCGATTACAGCTCCACCTATCACAAATAAATAAAATAAAATAAAAAAGATTCAGACAAGACTTGTGTATTTTTGTCCGTACAATCCGCGTGTGGTCAGTGTTTGCTGGCTCCGTGTGTAATTAACATACGTAAAAGTATTACTGTCCAACCTCGGGCTGTTCCCAGTTGGTAGTGCTACTTTGAAGTGTACCGTCTGTGTAGTGTAGGTTATCTGCATCAGACCACTTCGACACTCAGTTTTTTGTGCTATCTCGGGATGTTTCCGGTTAGCACGCGTAAAGTAGCATCTATTCGTGCGAAGTAGGGCTACACCCAATTCCACCTGCGCTGTCCGTGCAATGTAAGTTATTTGCACTAGACTACTCGCACCAGGAAATTTGCTAATACTGTGCTCCGAGTAACATGTAGTGATGTAACTTTGCCTTTAAATCAAGTGCGTAAGAGCAGTGATTAAATGCAGTTGCACAAGAACTCCTTTTCTGTCAATCCAGAACTCCTACATAAATCCTCCCTGAGCTACCAGTGTTTCGGGACTCCGGTGCTCCGCCTATCTTATCAATTCAGTCCACTCAAAACATCCAGAATTAGGCGCAGTTGCCCGAACAGTACTTTTGATAGCGTCGCAGATAAACTAAAATTCAGATTTTTTTTTTGAATTGATAGTGTCTGTCCCAACGCAACGCGTCTAACACCTTAAGGACCGTTGAGCGAACTGGAGTAATCCTCCGTTAATAAGCGCCTTCTAGGGGTCTTTGTGTTGTCAAGTCACGTCAGTCGTAGTCGAGTCAGGGAATCGGTGACAGGTAGCGTCTTCGCGCTCGTGTCTCGCGCGCGCCCTGCTTCCCATCGGCCAGAATTAGAAAGGAATAAGGATAAGGGTAAGGGTAAGCTTCACAGGAGTTGGACTAGCCAACTAGAAATATTGCGCGCGCTCTGTGGCATGTTTGTAAGCGTACTGTTCCAGCAATCACCTGGTGCTGATAGGAGAAACCGCGAAAAACTACCGATCAGAGCAACCGGCCGCTAGAATCCTCCTCCCAAAAGCGATTGAATTCGACATAGCCGATGTCACTAAGATACGTTACGTTGCATCCTAAATATTGGAAGTTGGATCTTCGATAGTGATGTTCTGTATCACTATTTTTGTTTGTCTGGGATGTTTAATCTCAAATACATGGACCGACATGATTAACGTGCCAAGACAATGGTACAACTCTAAAAGGATCATGGAATGTACGAGGCCTTCGATAGTCAGCTGTTCTTACCTTCTCTTCGCCTCTGAAAACTCTCTCCTGGTCCTCATTCGGTCCAACAAACACGGAAATTGGACGCTCCAACTCCTCCTGCACAGGAAACAACAATATGAAAACAATAAAAATAATGAACACCTCCGTTTAAGCGCTCTAAGATAAAGCCGGGACATTTCAAAAACGGGTAAATCAGATACGCAGAATTCTGAAAACCTCTTCTGTATCAACACAAGAGCAACAATTACATAATAAACACATGAAGGCCATATCTTTTTATTGGCAATCACCTTTTAATTGCTTTATTCAACTACCCATCGTTACGTTACGGGGAGAAATGCTTCGCTAACAGATGCTACTAGCCCAAGGGGAGGGGGACACTTGAGAAGTCTAGGAAAGGCGACAGTGCCTACTGCATATGGAACGTGGTTTTTGCCTGAACTTTAAAGCTAATGTATCCTTCGATATAATATTACTATTCATTACACTTACTGCCTATTGCTCTTTTTTAGGTAATAAAATACAAGAATGCATTACCTCTCTACTAGTTTTTTTTGCCATAATGGCAGCGATCAAACCAAAAGGCAACAATTTTAAAATTCTACTAAAATCGACTGTACGAGACCCATCTAAACAAAATTAAGAACAAGGGTCAGGATTACTTATTGAATTTTTTAGAAAGTTTTCTCCAATTCATGTTGTAAACAACTAGAAACCTCATCTGACCATGACCAGTTTGCTTTATAGTTCACTAGCTATTTCAGCCACAAGTTACAAGAAAGTAGGCATAATATATAAAAAGATTGGGACTAATTGACTTAAATTGAAAATAAATATTTGTTACTTTTAAATGAGTACATGGAAAGCAAATATCTAAATATCAGTTTCTTAACTTTATTAATAACTACTTAAAATCTTGCTAAAGATCACGTATTAAATAAAACAGTTGCAATTCGTTTCCAATAAAACAGAATATAAGAATCCTCAAATGTTGCATTTGGACAGCTTTCCCTTTCCATTGAGGCAAATAAGTTAATTCCAATGCACAGATTTTGAAGGATAAAAAAACATTCTAAAATATGTATATTGGTATCAGTATTGGGAACAAATCTTGAATTTCAGCACATTGTAATCAATCAGGGTTGGGAATGTGAAGGCTCTAATATTAGGAAGGGAAAATATAAATAATTCACTAACCAAAATATTAACATAAGAAAAATATATTTTATTCTTTCAGAAATTTTTCTAATAACAATGTGATTAGTTGCTTTTTTTTGTTTTGTTTGTATCGCTCTTTATCTTCTCACACCTTTCCGACAACTCCCATTCGAGCCTCATCCTCTATATTTCATTGTCAATATCTTGGAATGCCAGTATAACTTTATAGGTGGTAGTGTACATAGACTAAAATTAAAAATCAACACTGATAAAAAAGCAAGGAAAAAGAAGAAAAAAATTCTTTAATGATTTGTGCTTGGGCTGCGTCCGTCCTTTATATCCAACAACCATTTTAGGTGGGTTTCAAAACATTAAACAGAAATTGCAAACAATATTAGTACTAGTTTATGTTGATGTAGATACGTATTTATAAGGTATATATTCTTTTGTACTGTAGAATGTTTGGTTTAACAGGAAAGCTTTCCGTTTATTTTTGAATATGTGTATTGAGATTGAGCTTTTAAATTCACTAGGAAATTTGTTATATAGTGAAATGCAATCTATGAGGGAACTATTTTGCAACAGTGAAGTTTCACTGTGAGGGACATGCACATTTGTTTTTTCTCTAGTATCATAGAACTGAACTTCTGTGTTTAGAGCAACAGAACCCTTGTTTCCCATGTGTCTTCTAAAGATATATTTCAAATATGTACATGCATAGGAGTGGTAGTATTTGTAATTTTGTGAACAATGGTTTGCAGGACTCAAGTTTGTGAGTGTCATTGTTGTCAATATTCGTTTTTGAGTTATGAAAGTGAGAATATTTTCTGGAAAATTTTCCCAGAAAATTATTCCATATTTTAGGTGCACGTGAACATATCCAAAGAACAATATTCACAGTGTATGTAAGTTAGAATTGGAGGATGAATAAGTTCTTTTTTGCAAAAAACATTCGTGTCATCAGCATACAGAACCGTTCTTCCGATAGACGAGGGCATGTCGTTTATGTATAACAGAAAACGAATAGGACCTAAGATCGAGACTTACGGGACGCCATATTCAATTGATAAAGAATTGGAAAGATAAGTAAATAATGTACTTTTGTGCTAGAACGGTATTTCTACTCTTTTGAGATCGATGTTTAAGGTACAAGGTTATCCAATCTAGACTGATACCACGAATTCTATAAGGTAGTTTTGATAGCAAGATGTTATCGTCAATAACGTCAAAAGGTTTCGAAAGATCTCAAAATATTCTAATGGGTGCTTCGTTTTGGTCCATTGATGAAGCCACATCTTTAAGAAAAAAAGGAGGTTACTGTAGATTTTGATTTACTAAACCTGTGTTGTGAGTCTGAAAATACGTCGTCTTTCCTGAGAAAAGTTTCCATTCGTGTAGTGAAAAGCCTCTCTAGTATTTTTGAGAATTTTTAATTTCATTTTTGTTCCCTTTTTTAAAAAGTGGCTTAATTTTTGTGGTTTTGAAAATATCTGGAAATATTCCTGTGCATAAAGAAGCATGAAAACGGGAATATAAAGGCAGGTACACAGATTTTCAATAAACAATCCGGAAATTCATCTGACACATGAATATTTATTTTTTAGTGTACCGACTATTCTCAAGATTTCAATAAAAGTCTTGGAAATAAACATCGTCTCAAGATTTTTTTGAGAAGGGAATGATGTTGAATTTTGCGGTTTTAGTTCCTTCGTGAGATTAGCCGCAATTTTAGAAAAGTATTGGTTGAAGAGATTTGCCACTTTTTCCAGATTACTTGCTTTTCTTTTATTATCCTTTAAAACAACAGTCTCTACTGAGTAACGAGATGAAGTGGTCATATATTCTTAATTTATTCCATATTGCTTTAGATTTGTTACTATCATTCAAAGAATCCTAATTATTTCTCATTATTTTTGCCTGAACTATTACTTTCCTTAAAATTCTTTTGTATTTAGGAAAGTAGACATGAAAGCCAGGTGATACACTATGATGTTTAGAAATAAAGAGAAGCGTACATTTGTTTTTACACAATGTTCTAATTCCTTGTGTGATTAAAGAATTATTTTTCCATGAAATATTTAATTTTCTCTTTTTGAGTGGAAAGCATGTGTTTAAGTGAAATTATTGTTTTGAAAAAAGAAATGATTATATTTTTAATTTGTGTCAACAGCAATATTAACAGTGTTCCATGAATCCTTCAGCAAGTTATCTGTGAATAAGTTTTGTCAGTGTTCAAGTTATTGGTAACTGTAAGTAGTTGACATTGAAACAATAAAATTTCCATCAATGGTTTTTGAAACTTTACAATAAAACTATGTGAGATTAAAGAATGTAATTATTTCACTGTTGTATAGAACAGTATTATATGTAGAATCAAACATTATTTCTATTAGTTCTTTTTCTTCTTTTCATATGTTGCAATCCCCTTTGTCTCCTTTTATCCCCCACTTCTCTCTACCCCTTGCAACCACCCTACCCCTCCATCACTTGACATTCAGTTTAGGAATAGAAATTGACTCAGTTTACAATAGAATGTACTTCACTATTGTTTGGAGTCCTAATTATATTATTATACCTCTTATCACTGAATATGCCTACTTATTTTATAACTGAATATGGTATTAAGTATTGTGCTTTAATAAAGTAGATTTCTATTTACTTAACACCGTACAGAAAAATTTTAGTATCTAAAATTGATCAAATATGCCTCAATCTCAATATGACTTCACTCTACTTGTAACTGAATAAGGTAATCTACCAAATCTGAATGCTTTCAGCCTACATAAATTACATATTTCCTCTTGTTTAAAATTTGTTATGTTTTTATTCATTCACTTTTTAATTGGTGTGTTTTTTATTTTAAATTAATAGCTTTACATCATTTACCTGATAATGGAGGCAACAGAGCACCGATACACATTTTCAACACTCTCTGTGAAATAAACTCAGTTTAGGAACTGTTACTTTCATTTCAAATTAACTGATTATCTATAATACAGTGAAACCTAGAAAATAGAATGAAAAGTAGATCAATTTCACCTGTCTTCTCTGCCTATCACTTTAGTGGTGGCAATTGGAATAAAATGTCTGGGGGGAAGCAGATGTCTAGGAAAGATGAAAGAAGCAATATGTACTCTCATCTAAAGAAGGAGGTTGACAAGGCAGTGATTTGTGTAGGTTGCCTTGCAGAGTCATGAATAACTACATTCAACAAGGAGCCGACACCTCAGATGTGGATGTTGAATCTATTTGCCTAAAGATAGTATTTAATTACTGATCAGTATACTGCACGTTTGAAGGATTTCTGTACTTTGCAGATGTAGAGTACAGAAACTTGTGGGTCAGAGTAAAACATGTTGGCTTTCATTGTTTTCTGTCATCAGTCGATTCATACAACGGTTCTACAATTCACATATTACTTTCTCTACAATGATCAATATCTACTTACTCTAAGAAAATTGTTTGATGATTCCAAGAAAATATACTTGGGGCATCTGCATTCCTTGCAAGCATTTTCCACACTCATATTAAATCTGGAGAAAAGGAGGTCATTTCCCTTGCACATGCCATAAAGACAGTTGACAAGAAAGAGATAATGAGAAGTTTCTATCCCTTGAAGTTAAAGAGTACTTGCACAAATAGGAAAATGGAGGAAATCAATTGAAATCAGACTTTTTCAAGAAGAGAATTTCTAAAACATGTCATGAATACAGTATTAGAAGAAATCACTTCAACCTTTTTAAGAATTTAAGAATCTCAAAAGAATGGGGCTCACATAATGTTTGTCTTGAGATAATGTGGGAACTTGTACACAATATTTTAATGATAATGATGTGTGCTTGGTTTATTGCAAAGCTTAAAATTTCGTAATTTCAACAATTTTAGTAGTAAAATTGATTGAAAAGATTTTAGAAAACTGCCACATCATCTAAAATGGGTAGGAGACATCAAACAAAATGACAGCCCAGACATGCTTTCAGAATTGGTAATAATCGCACAGTATTTCTTTGCAATCCCATTCCAAAACAGAAATGTGGAAACAAGTTTTTCTTTAAAGCACACACATGGGACTTAGGCCTTACAATGACTCACTAAAACAAAGTATCATCAGTTCTTGAGGAAATTCACTACTCCAATGGACTCTGTTTTTCTAACTGATATTTACACAGATCTTCGGTAACTTTCTCGACCTTTCCATAACCGACGGTTATAAGATCTGAGATAAGCATTTAATTTCCTCCCAAAATAATGAATATATATTAAACATATTTGTATATGAATTAATTTTATTAGAAATTGTTAAATTCATTGAACAAATAAATATTTTCATAAACATTTTTGAGAATTTTTAAAAAATTTAGGTAATTTTCCCATTATTTTTCTTAGATAATTATATCTATTTTATCATTTTACGAGTCATTTTCAAAGAATTTTTACGTCCTCAGAATCTGAGCCCTGTTTATCAAAATTATTGAGCAGACTTCCATAATTACCTGCTTTCTAACCCAGAATTGCTTGGGAAAGTAACTTCCAATGAAAAGTATATGTAAAAGTGAACACAAGTTTTGTGCAAATGATATGATATGATTCAAGTCTACCGCGTCCATATATTTTAGGATATATGCACATGCGCCTAACGCCCATGCATGTGCTTTACATAATAGTCATACCAAATAGTCTGGCGGGACAGTGAAAGAAATTTTTATTGTATAATATAATCTTCATCATCAGGGCACAGATTCTAACATGTCGTCTTTTTATTGCTGCCTTGTAAACTAAGCTAACGTGTAAAGTGACTTGTTTACCATGACTTAGGTGATAGAAATGTATAGTTATTGGGTACCTTTCTTTTGCCGTTTTTTTAATTTTTAATTTTAGGGTAGATTATTTGGACCTTTGCATCATTTTGGACATTTATTACATTTTTCACCCATTTGATGTTGTTGTTTTTGTTTGTTTTTTTTTGTAAAATTCATTGAAAAGTTATTTCTTTTATAAACTTTTTTGACTATTTTTAAAAAATTTAGGTTATTTTCCCCTGATTTTTAAGTTTTCTTTGTTAGTTTTCCTCTTATTTTATCATTTTACATGTCAGGTTCAAAGAATTTTTACGTCATCACAATCTGAGACCTGTTTATCAATATTATTGACTAGACTGCCATAATTATCTGATTTCTAACCCAGAATTGCTCCAATGAAAAGTATATACAAAAGTGAACACAATTTTTGTGCAAATGATGATTATGAATTAACTCTATCGCGTCCATCAGTTAAGATGTAATATAATAGAACATTTTTTGAATACACAACAATCCTTCTCTCCATTGACAATACATCTTCTTCTTAAAAACTGGAATCTGGCGGCCCTACACAGTTCCAAGAGTACGTCGTGCTTGTACACAATGTCTACATTTTTAACCTATGAAACCACAATTTAAAGTCCACAAATTAACCTCCGTTCCATTATTAACAACACATTTCAGTGTTTACATATGAGTCTGATTACTAGAAAAACATCACATTATCAGAAGACCTCATTATCAAACAGTTCATGAACAGTCAGGGCCAAACACTTTTACATTTAGAGACTAGAACATCTTGTCCCTCCACAACACACTGGTTGTTGATTTTATGTCATATATTGTTTCCACACCTACTTTATGACAACCATTTTGTCACAATGATTTCTATAACCTAAACATCCCCTACTGATACTGCAAAGTACCAAACAACAACCAAAAAAATACAAATAATTCAGTGCAGTGTCACTCATAAAACTATTACATAAATTTAAAATGCCTATGAAAAGCAACAGCTTCTAGCAGTTAAGGGCTTCCAATATACTCTGGAATATAAACCATTAATGCAACTTCACTGAAGATTTGTTGAGCTGTCCTCTTAGATTTGGTGAGAGTAGACCACAGGCTGTGGATGGCTTTTTTGTTAGTAGTATCACAGAATCAAATTGGTTGTTACTTTTCAAAAATTAAAAATTTTCTATTTCTCAGCAGAGAAAATGATTAGTTTTTAAATGTTGCGCTAACGTGACTTTGTTGATACATACTTTTCTTTGTGTAATAAAACTATGTGTAATTAAAGGCTGAGGGAGATATTCTGGAACGCAAGTGAATATGATAGATTACACCTCCCACACACCAATTGCCATTTTTTGACAAGATGAATAGAATTAAATCTAATTTCCAACATTTTCTCCAAAGAAATACTCACAAGTCAGGAGAGAAAGCATTAACAAAGATGTTTTAATTGGGAAAAGCAACGCACCATCCATAAATTCATAATTTTACTGATGTGCATAAGAAGGTAGATCAAGTAGAACTGAGCAAATATTTAAATTAAAAGTATAATAATGAAAACAGAGAAGACGAAGGAATTTTGTTACTATTTTTATTGACAATGGCAATTACCAATACATTTCAAAAAAGGACATGCAACTTTTCCAAAATGTTTGCAATGCAACACGGTGTAATTAAAGAAAGATAATCAGTGCACTTACTTCATCTGAATCATTTTCTCTCTTCACTGAGCATGAGATTGTACTGGATTCAACTTCTTCCTGCAAATAACAAATGTTCATCACAAATGTGACAGCTAAAACAAGAGAATTGACACAAACAATCTCAACTAGTCTTCTGCTGACAAGCATTGTGAAAAGTAACAGACGATTAAGAGATTTCTTTTACAAATATCAACAAAAAAGCCGATGTTATTTGGTGACTAACATCTTTAAAATGTATCCTGGTGTGGTAGTATGAATTGCAGGATTTCCATTGATAATAATGATACAGCTCTTTGAACTAGGAGTATAGTGAACATACAGTCCAAAGATGATGTGAAGATGTTTACAATCCTTTGTTAACAATACAGAGAAATATTCGTGTTACCACTCAATGGATATTGATTATAATGCAGAGATTGGGTATATGATTTCATCGCAGAAGATTTTTGAGAAAAAAATGATAGCATCAGACAGCTTCTTTCATATATTTGTCAAGATGATGTTCTATATATGATGATAAAAAAAATGTCTGTATTGTTACCTTCATTCACGATTCTAGTCTTACGTATAAAAGATGATTAGCAAATCAAGATATACAGTGCAGTGCTGTGAATTCAAAACATCAACTATTGTCAAAATTAAGGCTCATTAAGAGTATAAAATGTAAAATTCAAATTTAGATTACTTGCCATTTTTAAAGGAGTAAATGTAAATTCCTATCTAGGAGAGATTTTAAAGATTATTGCTCAAATTTGGTTAGTTCATTCTCTGCCAATGCCAAAAGCCTTTGAAAATATATTCCTAAAAGATATGATTAGAGACCATAAATGCAGTATTTATCTTAATCATTGAACAATCGAGTATCTCTTGTAAAAGCATTTGCTAGATATTTGGCAACATTTTATAGACCAATAAAGGGTTGATACTATCAACCTCAACATCCTGGACCACATAACTTACAATATTTATTCTCAAATGTTCTGAAACATTGACAAACTAGGAGTTTTTAATTCAATGACTATTCACTACAATTACTAACAATTCCTGGACTGAATTGTGTGGTTGTGAACTCAAGAGGTATTCTCTACGTTTCTAGATGATGTAAAATTTCTTATTTTACTCCACAATGGTTTTGGTTTCTAATTATATTTCAAAATATTCTTACGATGTTTCACAATTTTAGCCTGACTTATGACTCTTCTTAACAATGATCTGAAGTTTGGGAAGTAAAGAAGAATATCAAGAAATACTTTATGACACTTAGAAAAATACTTTAAAAAAACAAACAAATATTTGCCATTAAAATTCTAATGTCTCCTGTAACACAAGATCTTTTATTTTTTTTCATGAAATGTCAACTTTTTTTAAAATGAGAAAAGCACATGTTAATGTAAAATGAAATCATCGAAAACATTGCATTATACATCATATGTTTCAATGTTATTGTGACCCATATCCCATAATTCCTGCAACAAGAAGGCTACGAATAATTTTATTTTACTTTTATTAAACAATCTACTCATGTTTTATTAATTAGAACAGTTTTCACATTTCTTTTAATAGTACGAATTTGTGTCTCGTTATCCTGGATTGTAGGTATTTTGTTGTAATAATTACTAATAGTTTTGTTCAGTATTATTTGTTCCATTGCCTTCTGGAAATTAACTGTGATCCATGGACATTAATTTACTGTAATATCCAAGTTGAAGTTTTCATTAAATTGAGAAACTGCTCTTCTTGAAAGATTCATCCAGAACTTAATGTTAAAATCTTCGCAATAACCAATGGATTCAAAATAGCAATTACTAACTTCGGTTAATATTTAGTATACGGTACACCCTTAGAAAAGCGTGGCGGCGGGGCTTATGCCCTAATTACTGTACGTGCTCTAATAGAAATTAATAAAACTTACGGATAGACGATTTTCATGGTTCGCCCTTCATATGCTTTGTCCCCGCCGCATTGTAACGCCAATTTACTTTCAGAGGCAAGTTTTCTCGCTTCGCTCGCCCGGATCCAAGTCGCGGCGAGGCTCGGGCCTTCGGCCCTCGCGTTCACTATAAACATCCTCGAGTCCATCCAGAGCATAATTACCAATTCACTTTTATAAGACATCACTTTTCAAAAAAACCTCCAGAATTCTAACTGCTTAGAAAACGCCGGAACGGCGCGAAGTGCCGGTTTAAACGACTTCCTTAGGTTGTACCGTATAGTACATTTCAACCCTAACTTCTTTTAAAGTTATCTCCAGGTTTTATAAGATTATGTTATAATCTAAAGCTCACATTGTGGAGGCCTGTAATGCAAAGCTAGATAATTTTGAGCAGAGGAAGATCTGTAATAGATATTTCAAAAATATGTTTAATTAAATAAACTACAACTGAACAATTGTTTTATATAATTTACTACGTTAAATTATCAATGCAGGTACCCTCAAGTGATTTTGGAAGAATTAAAAGAAATATTAATTCCAGAGTATTAGGAACCATTTTCAAAGGCAAATCAGGAATTCTTTGTCTATTATCCCTTATTGTACAATACAGCAAAAATTAATTTACAGCCACAAGAAAATGGATAACAATAACTGTAAATATCATATTCATCAGTGAGCATAAGAAAATGTTCAAAGTGAAAACATTTATGACCAGAAGCAACACAAGTGGCCATCTCAGCTTTTCCTCAATGGATCAAGGGTAACTAGACAAAAAAAAAACTCATTAATATGAAGGTAATAGGACTGGAGGCTGAAGTAAGCGATGTCTACTTGGCAGCTGCCAGGGCAGAGAGGCTTCATATTGTGATGATGTTGCTGATGCTTCTTCATAAAAAACAGAAATCTCGTACGGCAAAGTGACTGCAAGCTTAAAATAAGTAAGCTGAAAATAGCTCAAACCCCACCCCAGTTGTTAAGTAAACATATGTTGTTGGGGCAATAAAGCACAATTCTGTGAAACCATTTTATAATATTGTCTGAAATGTGATGTATTCAAGAAATTGTATTTCATATATAACGATCTGAAATGACAATAATTCTGCAACCTGTGCTAAAAGTGATAATGATATCTTTGCTGACTTGGAAAGGATTTTATGGAATGCAGTAATGAATAAATGTATAAAAACAGGTAGAACAGCTCATTTTCGTTGCCATTTTTCGTGTAACAATTTATTAATAATTTCAATTTATTCTTAATTTTTAATGTAGTTTAGTTCATTGTTCCCATTTCTTATTGTTACTAGTTGCAGTTAGTTAATATTACTTTCTAAAATCATTGTTAAATGTTTTGATCTTTTTTAAATATAAGCTTCAGTAAATATTTGTAGCATAAATAAATTAAATCACTGTTAAAATCAATATTATTTTCCTCTGGGATGCTCAATAGTTTCTATACAGACTAATGAGGCAAAAAATGTTTTACTTCACACAAAACTAATATACCTACTGTAATTGTTTAAAAATTCAATGTATTGTAAAAAATACATTTAATTTAACGATTTTTGTTAGATAGCTATTTATACTGACACTTCATGAATATGATACGTACGTAGAGAGTTATGGTAATAGATATCTCTTTGGGATTAAAATATATCCCCTCCACTGAACAAGTCGTTTTGCACAAAAAACACTGTTCATTAATCAAGATGCACGGTAATGGTGTATTCCTAGATTGATAAAGAAAGGCTCGCAGCAATCATGAGGTTGGGATATGATAGGATAGTATTTGTAACAAAATACATGAAATCATCAGATCACATGACAAAATATACAATATATGGAACTATACATTGGAACTTACAACGCAATTCCAGTGGCATTCCTCCTTAATTACTTGTTCTTCTTTAACCTACAACATAGTAAAACAAGTACTAACTTTGAAAGGAAACCTTTTTTTTTAATAACTGAATCATGCTTATTTTAAGTACAAAAATCGAAAAACACATACAAAAAATTGAACTTCGCACAATTAAATTGTGCTATGTAAATACTGAACAGAATATGTCTAATTTTATTTGTCAAATAGATCGTACATGACCGTTCACCCCCACACGCTTTAATAGCAAGTTAGTTAGAAACTACTTACATTTTCGATCTTTATCACATTTTCCGCCAAGATACTAATACCTTCCATTGAAAAATCGACATTTAATGAGCAATTTGTAATAATTAATTAAAAAATAAGCAACACGAACTGCACTGCACGGAAACGTGCACAACTTCTTGAGCCGCAACAAGGGCCGGTTCACTCAAGGTTCAATGTTAAAAGGCGGGGGACTTAAGTTTCTTCAGTCACAGGCCTGGTGCAGATAGCGCAGCTGTTGCGTTTTGGCGCGCATTTTCAAAGTAAGGTTGAGCAAATTATTTGTGGTGCGTGTAGGGAATATACAAGAGTAGTCTGTTTTTCTTATGATTCAGATTAACTTGATTTAAATAAAGTTTTTAAATATTGTATTAGATGTTTTTACTTATAACAAAGATTGTAAAGTTATTTATTTGTCCTTATTTACTTTAAAAGCAGAAAAAAGTGAAAACATGAAGTTTTAAATTGATAATTTCCTTATTGTTTGTTTTAGTTTTTTTTTCACATAGATACTATACATTTATGGGGTCTCGTGCAATACCGCCCTAACCCAAAAAATCTTTAACTTTGAGTACTTAGAGTTTCATCACTTCTCATGTGTTCACATTATCGAATAAGCTTGTGACAACACCTGTTAGCATGGTTCAAAAAAAAGGCATTCTTCGTAAAAAAATTTTACCATCTTTTCTGTATTATTATCTGAATAAAAAAAACCTTTTACTGTTGAAAGCAACTGATTTCATAAGTTGCTTGCGTTAATATATATATATATATATATATATATATATATATATATATATATACACACACACACACACACACGCACACGCGCACGCGCACGCGCGCACACGCGCGCACGCGCACACGCGCGCACGCGCACACGCGCACACGCGCACACGCGCACACGCGCACACGCGCACACGCGCACACGCGCACACGCGCACACACACACACATTCCACGGCACGGCGCTCAGGGCCGGTTTCACCAAACAAGGAGTAAGAGTTTACTCTGGAGTAAATCATGTTTACTCGAGAGTAACTTCTTGGAGCGTTTCACCAACACTTTACTCGAGTGTAAATCGCTTTCACGGGAGTAAATTCCACAGTAACTTTACACTGCTAGAATCCGTCGGGTGAAGTATGGAGTAAATTCAGTTTTCAACGTGCATGTTCTTCCGAAGTGTTGTTACGGCTCGACGATTACGAGTGTTACTATTTGAAGACGATTCCAGCAATGATTCGGAACATTAGTGCGAAGACAAAGGGTGTGAGAGAGAATGTATTGGTTTTAATTATGACGATCGAGATTTTGTCACAAGGTTATGTTTGACCAAATCAGCTGTTAACTTCATCAGATACACTGTAAACTGTAGAGAACTTGTAAATTTATTTTTCGCCCATGTGGATACGAAATGAAGGGATTACGTACAAACAAAAGGAAACATAATTACTACAGGGACTACAAGTACTAAGAAATATTTATTTAGTAAAAACTGTATGTGACTTTTGGGGAAATCATTTGCGCACGTTTTCTTGAGTTCCAGAATCCATTCCAACATTTTAACTATAAATAGTTCAAAGTTGAATACAATTTTAAAAAATAAAACAAATAATAATAATAAAATTTAGAAAAACGTGAGATCAGCAACATTTGAAAAACTAAACATTGTCCTTCCCGAGCTATAGAAAATTTATTTGCAGCCTACGGTAAACGAACTGCAAATTTGATTATCCTGCATTGCTAACAAAATAGTAACTCATATCCAGAGAAGAAAAATGAATATTTTTTAAGAAATAAAGATACAAAAACTAAGAAATAAATTATGCTAACTCAAATCACGACAACACCGCACAAGATAATAACGCCGAGAATTCCGAAACTGAAATGAATGATAGAACATAAGGAATTAATCAAAGGTTCGCGTTGGTCCGCATTGGTTCCCAGCGTCTCTCCCCCCACAGCCCCTTGAATCGCCGTCAAATATTGCGCGTTCAGCTGATTCGCGGAGTAAATCGGAAAGTATGCACTCTAGAGTAAAATAACCCTGTAAAAGCATGGTGAAACGCTTATATTCTACTCGAGAGTTACTATCTTAGAGTAAATGGTTACCTTTGGGTAATTACTCTCAACTTTACTCGGCTGTTGGTGAAACCGGCCATCAATGTTAAAAGTGGAAGCTTCATTTGCCCAACTTCCGGAGCCGCACACTGTTCTGTATAATATCTATCGGGCAAACAGACAGCAAATAGCATACAAGCAACCGGTAAATTTGAAATAAATATCCTACGCGGGAACTTTAAAATTTCACTTCCATTCATAAAGCCTTAATTTATAAAAAAAATCACAATAATAATTATAAGGATTTTATGGAAGAAAAAAGTCAAATTACGGCGGTAAAATCTAGTATTTATTAAGCATATTGATGGTATACAATTTGGTAATTTCATTACTAATAACAATTTTGTATTACACAAGGTAATAACAGTGCACCTGCTCAAATGCAACATTAGTATTTGCTTGTAGATATGCCAAATTATTGTGAATACTATGGAATACTACATTACAAGCATTATGCATTAACAGTATAAACAGAATTGAAAACAAACAAATCAAAATACTACCTCACATTGTCCCAGGTAAAACAAATAGTTATGATACAAGTGGTGAAAGTGCCATTTTATTGTGCACGTAGGAAGTTAGCTCCACTAAGCCAGTAAGTCAGGTGGCCCATTCTACAAGCAAAATAAAATTACTTTCACCATGTTTTTGTAAGTGGTATTATTGCATTTCATTTTAATTCAGTCCAAGAACACAAATGACTTAATTATCTACTGTTACATTAAGATCAGTAGTATCTGATTAGGTCAAATGAACGAATTTCGTTTTCTTTGTTGCTTTCAAAGTTTTATCTGAACATTTGAGCGTTGTCCCACTCCGAGTACTAGTGCAAAAAATTAATTTTTTGAGCATGCTCTGCATGCCTTGAAAGAACCGCTTTTTCTAGTTGCAGCCTAAAAATGTTTTTGTTAGTCAATAAATATTTGGAAAAATATTTTATTTATCCATGCCGAAACTCACACAGGCACAGCTCAGAGCCTGGCTTTTTCAAAATGTGATCCACTGTGAAATTACATTCACTTTTAAAACAATGATTTACAAATAGGTGAATTCTATGAATGCTTATGCCCCATAATTCAGTTCTGAAAATGGATTGACAAAGTGCAAATATTTGATTGCACCACGAGCCGAGCTGGGACCTTCAGATAACTAGGCAGATGTGCTAACAAGAGTTATGGAATCAAGCATTGCATTCAGAACTCGTGACAATTCACAATCTAATAGGGATAAGCATTCAAATTCAAAAAGTATTTGGCATGAGGATGGACGAAACACAATGATACACGCATTGTAGAATATAAATTGAATCAAGTTGTGTTTGTCACGAGAAACAATTATTCCCAGAACAGTATAACAATATATACGAAATTTATATCAACACTAATTATAAGAAATATTAGGACAGATAATAAGCACTAAAGAAATTCTAAAATTGCATGAAAATAGCCTCTGAAACAGAAACTCAAAACTTTTATATTCATAATATTCAAATAAAGTGACTTAACATAGCAAAAGAAATATTCCAAAATTGTGCAAATGATCATGCTTTACACAATTGATTTCATCTTTAAATTTAATTTAATTACAACTTTCCAAATCACATGTGAGAAATACAGTTTTGTAATGGATCTGTATACAATGACAATACACACTGAGTTTAAAACTCTCATTATTCGTATCATTAGGAACTGTCAGCGTAAAAGAGGTATGTACAAAAACTTCGTGAAAATTAAGCAAGTTATTCACTGCACGAAACAATAATTGTTTAAAATTATCTCTCTGAGTTCTGACTCCTCAAAGAGAACATTATATTAAAAACAAAATGCTCCCTCCAATATAATTGACATAACGGGGGTAGACTTTTAACATTAAAAGTAATAGATCAACATTGTTTTCACTGTGAAGAATCATTGCCATAGATTTAACTACAAAATATTACGATTATCAGCACAAACTTTTCACATATTCTTGATACCAGGTTGCCTGCAATCTGATGATATCCCTAATAATTAAGTAAAGAAAATTCGAGTTGACCAAAACTGTGCATATTCAACAAAGCATCACATTGTTAAATTACTGCTAAATATACATAAATTAATCTATCACACATACATTAATCTAGCAATTATACATAAATTAATTAATCTAATATGTGTATGTATATATATATATATATATATATATATATATATATATATATATATATATATATATATATATATACACATACATTAATCTAACAAATCGATATTAAGTTTTCGGCACTGGGCTCAAATAAGCATCCGTGTGGTTACATCCAACATCACGCCTACAAGTGGCTCCCCATGCACGACACAGTCCAACAACCACCGAAAATCAAGGCTAGTTGACAACAAGCAATGAACATCTTGCTTCAGTATTTTGGAATGCATTTGTTGCTGTGCAACAATATCATAGATGGATTTTGAGAATCAAACTCCCTACTTTGAATATATTTTTGAAGCTCTCTCAAACAGAGTTCTTACACTTTTGGCAACTCTGATCCTTTAAAGCTCCCAACATTTATCTGCCGATATACCCAGCAACATACCACGTTGCAATGTACTCTAGACGAGCTAATCGTGTTTCTGTGGGATCTTCTGATGCTGGGCCATCATCGGTAATGTGGAGAACATCACCGTCCATGTCATCTTCCTCCTCTACCCGTTTCCAAGACCATCTGGTCATTAGGTGGAGGTGTGCAAAAAGTCCTTCCCACAAAATCCCTCAGATCATATAAAATTTTACTGTCATCTTGACAATTGCCTCTCACACGAGAGCCGACAAGCCTGATCACAGCTGTTCTCGGGGCTGCTGTAAAAAGACAGCAAGTGGAAACGGTGTTGGTTACACCATGCCGTCGGATGATGGCAAATAAATTTTCCACGTCTTGGTTTAACGTCCGTAAGTTAAGACCATTGAGAGAGTCATTTACATCATCCCATAACAGCTGTAAAGCTGTGCGAAAAGAGGGTCGCCGTAAGTTAAAGTCACCTCTTGTGTCATTGACTTGAATTTTTTTAAACAAGTCCAAAAATTTAAAGTCTTGAGTTTTCCTATCATTTTCCGCCAAACTCAAAGGGTTCAGAGCCCTCTTTGACAATCAGTCTGGAGTGAAACTCGTGTTTGACGGGGCATATGTGTTTTTTCTTTTCTATAGTCATCGCGTTTGTCAGAACCATTTGAGTAATCAGTCTCATCAAATCAGTAAGTCAGTTTCCCCATCCATTGAAGATGTGCCGCTTTCATAAAAGTGTTGCGCAAATTCTTGAGCAGATGGGCAACATCACGTATCACAAAGATCTTGTGTCCCCTACACACAAGGGCGGAGGGAAGCTAGACACCTCTCTCACCTGCGAGAATGAGGATGTTTGAGCTGCAGCACGCGCTTCGCCTTGGGCACGAAGGGAGGGTATCTCTAGGCTACGTTTTCGCACCCATCTTAACCCCAGTTGAATGAGACTCTTACGCGCACCGCTGTTAGTGGGAGCCAGAGCACTCACGGCCACTTTCACAGTAAAACCAAAGCACTGTAATGCCTCAATAACTTCCACTATAAGTTTGGCTAGAACACTGGCTGGCGTAGCGCGTTTGGAAAAATTGCACAGGCTGCTTGTGGGGACGCTGCAAGCCTTGAATCATGAAAACAAGAGCTTGATCCGCTACACTGTTCAAGTGACCTTGGGTACCATGATAAACAAATCCATCGATGAGGACTTTTATATCACTGCAGATGTCTTGTTTTTTCAGGGACGTCTCGTCAAACATCAATGTGCAGAATCTGTCCTGATCAGACATCTTGTTACCAAGATGGCGAATTATTTCAAGGACATGTTTATCTATTCCAGTTTCCATAGGCACTGTTAGAGCAAGCAAAGCTAATTCATTATATAATTTATTAATCAATCAATAATTTATTAATCAGTGTTTATTTATTTAAACATAATCAGGTTTCTGTACAATAACGAATTTATCGTATGTATCTGCACCAAATGGTTTATGTAACACAACCAAGGCTTACACAAGCGCCCCTTTGCCCGCCTGTAAGATACGGGGCAGGCCCACATGGGCAAGCTCCAACATGTCTCAACGCCCGCCGCTTTTAGAAGTTTCTCCTCGCATTGTGACGCAACAAACGTGCGAGTGCTTCCTCCTGGAAGACGTTAGTAACCGACGCGTTGTCGTTGCAAATTCTCTTACAGGAAGTCGGTCGATGGCATCCTGCCTGTGCAATCGTGTTCGTCTCACAATGTTCAGGCGAGTGAAACCGTGTTCGGTTAGTTAATGGCATCCAGCCTGTCCAGACGTGTTCTTTCGTCTCTGATACCTTGTCTATAGGTATAATGTTTTATGTAAATTTTCGCACATTTTAGTGCTTCATTTCAGCTCTTTTTCATACACAAGGTTTTTCGATTACAAATGTTCATATCCCAGTTCAAGAAAATTGATTTCCAAAAGCCATGAATGTAAAACAAAATCACTTCCCATTACAATAAAAATATTCATCACGCAACGATCCGTAAAATGATATCGAATGTTATTAAAGTAACACCATTAATTGAATCAATTCAATCAGAATTCATTTTAGTTTTCTCAAATGCTTATACACATTACTGGTTCAATTTTTACAATATTCTTGTTCGATATTATGAGCTTAGCAACATCTATACAGAATCATAAAACACAGTAGCAATAACTGGGCAGTTACAAGCAATATATTTATATACAGGCAATCATATATTTAACACTAAGCTAATCTTCAAAGCTGAGAATTGTTACTCTTCTGAAAACTCTGAGGTGAGAACAATGACAAACAAAAAAATTAAGGATTCAAAATTAAATTTAAATCAAAGGTTGAGCATAAATGCTGCCAAGCATTTCACCTAATTAATAATAGTTCGATTAAAAAATATATATACAAAAACAGTGATATCAATTAAATTACTAACAGACATGATTGAATCACACATTACAGAATATAAATGAAATAGATTCATTTGTTACAATCAGCAATTTTACAAGTCAGATCAGCAGATCAATGGCCTCAGGAAAATCGGCTCTAATCATAGCACTCCCAGCCCAGTTCACAAATGCATTCTTCAAACAAAATTCAAAATTGACACGCGTGATTGAAGAGGGACCATCATACACCGTACATATACACAGTAAATCTCACCGTTAGTAACAATATTACAATGAATTAAGAGATTTCATATTTGACGTACAATTATAATGAAAATCAAGGCAAATCATCAATGGGATGTTATGTAAACATGACAAACAGCACATGAGCAATGAGAATATCTAACAATGAGATTAAACATATTGTAAAATTTTGACAAGTAAGGTACATTAATTTAGCCACTTCTGTATTAGAACTATTTGTTAGGAAATCCATTAAAAACATTTAAAAAATCAGGGTCATAAAACGTTGCCAAAAAGTCGCGCAACTTACGAAAGAATATTAATTTTCCACGAACGCTAACTTTGTATTAAACAAAACAAAATCCAGGTATTTACTTTAAATTCGCGGAACTTTCATGTATTCATGCCCTCTAACAATTTCACGACAGAAAAATAATTATTGTATTTTAGAAGCAACAGTCTGCGTACTTTATTATCCAACAAACTTCAGTTGCTGTGGACAAGCGTGTCGAATTGAAGTATAATTAAATGATCGTCAGTCCTCTCACAAGAAATCCTGGCAAGTTTCTCGAAGACTGGAAACAATCTCATTTGAAGTTCTTAGAAATGTTTTAAAATTCCACTAAGGTAAAAAACAACAGATGGTTTCAAATAATGATAAAATCTCAAAAATATTTATTTGCGGAAACAAAGTACATTTATATACAATTCGCTGCGAAAATCTTAAATCTCCCTGCAAAATGAACAATGATAAGAAACTTAGAGAATCTCCTCTAGAAGCTGCAGAGCACACGACGCATGGAATAATCGCACTTGCAACTAACGGCATCCGAATCTTGACTGGTGACTGACACTTAGCACTCCTCGAAGCGTAATGCCTTTGTCCATGGCAGCTCTATTTGTGCGTGCGTTCTCCGGTGTGAGTGCGGATGTGAATGATGAGAGTTTTTTTTTGGTAGAATGTCTTACCGCACACGCTGCAACTGTGCGGGCGTTCTCCAGAATGCGCGCGCATATGAGATGTGAGATGGGAGTTTCTGCTGAAAGCCTTCCCGCACACGCTGCAACTGTGCGGGCGTTCTCCAGAATGCGCGCGCATATGAGATGTGAGATGGGAGTTACTGCTGAATGCCTTACCGCACACGCTGCAGGTGTGCGGCCGTTCACCCGTGTGCGTTCGCATATGAAAGACAAGAGCTGATTTCTCTTTGAATGCCTTACCGCACATGCTGCAACAGTGCGGGCGTTCTCCAGTGTGCGTGCGCATGTGAATGGAGAAACTTGATCTATGGCTGAATGCCTTCCCGCACACGCTGCAGCTGTATGGGCGTTCTCCCGTGTGCGTTCGCATATGAGAGACAAGAGCTGATTTCTCTCTGAAAGCCTTACCGCACATGCTGCAACAGTGCGGGCGTTCTCCAGTGTGCGTTCGCATATGAGAGGCGAGGGTTGATTTCTCACTGAATGCCTTACCGCACATGCTGCAACTGTGCGGGCGTTCTCCCGTGTGCGTGCGCATGTGAGAGGCGAGGTGTATTTTTTTGCAGTATGTCTTACCGCACACGCTGCAACTGTGCGGGCGTTCTCCCGTGTGCGTTCGCATATGAGAGACAAGAGCTGATTTCTCGCTGAATGCCTTACCGCACATGCTGCAACAGTGCGGGCGTTCTCCAGTGTGCGTTCGCATATGAGAGGCGAGAGTTGATTTCTCACTGAATGCCTTACCGCACATGCTGCAACTGTGCGGGCGTTCTCCCGTGTGCGTGCGCATGTGAGAGGCGAGGTGTATTTTTTGGCTGAATGTCTTACTGCACACGTTGCAACAGTGCGGGCGTTCTCCCGTGTGCGTTCGCATATGAGAGGCGAGGGTTGATTTGTCACTGAATGCCTTACCGCACACGCTGCAACTGTGCGGGCGTTCTCCCGTGTGCGTGCGCATATGAGCGGAGAGGGTTGATTTCTGGCTGAATGCCTTACTGCACACGCTGCAACTGTACGGGCGTTCTTTCGTGTGTGTGAGCATATGAGCGGTGACGTGTGATTTATACCTGAATGCCTTACCGCACACGGTGCAACTGTGCGGGCATTCTCCGGAATGAGTGCGTTTGTGAATAAGGAGTTTTGACTTCGTCGTGTCTCCTGTGGGATCGTGCGTGGGATGTTGGAGGCCTTCGGAAGAAGTGAGGGCGGCAGGGCGCTTCTTGGAGGACAGACGGCCCACGTGCACCTGCTGCCCCGAGGGCGAAGCGCAAGTCTTCTCCTGTGGTCTCCTCCGCCGCTGCCCGCCAGCGTTCCGCTTCTCCTCGTCCTCCGCGCCTGCACAAACACAGAATTACTTCCCACTGGTCACCCGATCCTGACTATCCCACAACAGCTACATCAATTTCTGGTGTAAAAGCAAATATCCTGTCTCCGGAAATGGAAAATGTGTGAATTTCTTTTTACTTTTACGTTAACGTACGTATATACTCCGTAAAGAGAAAGTTATGCAACGCAGCGGAAATCGATTGCGACATTTCAACGGAAATACACGTTTTGAGGTTCCCTTATACCGAGAAAGTTGTTTTCTTCAAAACGTCCGTCCCTCGGACTGTCTACTCCTATAGAGCGATTTTCTTTAGAATGGGATGTTTTGACAGCTAGTGCTGGAAAAACAACTGACGATTCTGTGGTCGTTGTGCCCTTAAACATATTAGACTCTCCTTCCTCCATTCGTTCGTTTGCAGTTGGCTAACTTGTAAATGGCTTCGACTCTTCTATTTGTGATGTCCTCGTCCGAAGAAAATTAGTGCGCCTCGAGAAATAATTGTAATTAGGAAGTGCCGAGCTATGCGCTCTTCTGTAAAAACTATTTTCTTTCATAAACATTGCATTGGATTTATTTTTTCTGTGATAAGTATTATGTTCGTTTTAAAATTGAGTCTTGAATATTAGATGCGCCATACTAGTGACGGTTCACGTGTCTCCCGCTTTGCGCTGTGTGGCGACTAACGAGTTGTGTTCGGGGGCGCATCGTAGTTTCGTGCTTTTTTATATAATTGTAACACGATTGTGAACCATGAAAAGCCAGATACGACAAGAAGACATTATATCCGTCGCGAGGAAAATAGAACAAATGCAACGACAAGGAAGACTGGAAGCAGGATCTGTTCTGTTGCTCACAGCAGAACTGCTGAATCTGAGCAAAAAGACAGTTTTTAATTAAGCTTTTCTATTTTTATAATTACACTTTAATGACTGTTATTGTGCATTTGATAAAAAAGTAACTGTAGGAATTCTGTGTATTTAGGTATTATAAACACAACAATGAATTGAGGACTCCTGGGAAGAAAAGAAATCGATAAACGCGTGTAACAGACTAAGTGAACGATTTCGGCTCAGGTATCATCAGAATAATTATTTACGGGATGTGTGAAAAGGGTAAGTTTCAATTTATATTTAATTACTCGACCATTTGTATATATTTTTTAAGCATTCTGTTTTGTAATACTGTTTATAAATTGTGTTGTCTTTGTACCATATCTCAGATTTTGTTTTCATTACAAGCTTGCTTGAACTGCACACAAGCAAAAGCAATTTCTGATTTAGGTGCATCGGCTGAATTTGTTAACTTTTGCGAAAATGAATCAAATGTTATTAATATGAGCATTATTATTAGTAGTATTAGTGGTGGTGGCGGTGGTCGTAGTGGTCGTAGTTGTAGTAGTAGTAGACTAGTAGTAGTAGTAGTAGACTAGTAGTAGTAGTAGTAGACTAGTAGTAGTAGTAGTAGACTAGTAGTAGTAGTAGTAGTAGTAGTAGTAGTAGTAGTAGTAGTAATAGTAGTAGTCGTCTTGAAGATTCTATAGCAACGGCAAAAGGAGAAATCATTGTCGGGGGTGACTTCAACGCCAAATCAACGCAGTGGCAATCTCCAAAATCCGATAGAAGAGGGTCGCTTTTAACAGATATGTGCTCACGCAAAAACCTCATTGTGATGAACATTGACGGAGCAGCAACGTTTCGTAGAGGATGCTCCAGCTCTATTATTGACCTGACTCTGGCCAGCAATAGAGTGGCAAGCCAAATACGAAACTGGGCAGTCCTCGAAGAGATCACACTAAGTGATCATATGTATATAGAGTTTGTCATTGAAACAAACAAGAAACGTTCGGGAGAAGCCGGAAACAAAAATAATTTCTCGACGCCATGGAATGTCAAGAAATATAACGAAAGAGCAATGATTGCATTTCTGGAAGAAAGGAAGATCCTCAACGAAATGAGGTGGACAAAGAAAGAAGAAACCCTGAAAACACATGCTAAGAATGTGCTACAAACCATCAAAGAAGCATGCAACATTGCAATGCCCAAAAGACACTCACAGCTAAACAGGAAACCCATGTACTGGTGGACTGAGGATATCTCCGATCTTAGGAAGAAATGCCTTAATGTGAGAAGGAGATATACAAGATCGAAGGGATGCCCTTCACTAAAAAGGGAATACAACCAGTGCAAGGACAAGTTGAGAGAAGTCATAAAGGACAGCAAAAGGCGACGCTGGTTATCCCTTATACAAGAGGTTGAGTCCGACCCATGGGGAAAACCTTTCCAGCTGGTGACAAAGAAACTAGGCCTCAAGAGGCAGACGCCAGGACTGGACGACCCCACCTGGATACTACGAATAATAAGATCGCTATTCCCCACTGTGCGGCAAACGCCGGAGCACACGACTAAAGAGGCGGATACCGAAGAAAATTACCCGAAATTTACCGTAGAGGAGCTACAGAAAGTAGGGGACTCCCTGAAGAACAATAAAGCCCCTGGCAGAGACGGTATTCCGAACGAAGCCATGAAGACCATTATCAAGTTTTATCCAGAGCTTCTGTTGCGCATGTACAACAATTGCCTGGAAAACAAAGTATTTTTTGATCACTGGAAGATCCAAAAATTAATCCTTATTAGAAAAGGGAACAGGCCCCTGAATGAACCCTCGTCATATAGACCCATATGTCTACTTGATACAATGGGGAAAATTCTAGGATTAATTATGGAAAGAATCCAAACCCAACTGGACAGACTACTTTCAGACAGGCAGTTTGGCTTCCGAAAACGCAGATCCACAGTAGACGCCATCAAACTGGTTGTGGAAACTGCAGAAAAGACGAAAGAAGAAAAAGGCTTCTGCGCGTTAGTCAGCATTGACATTAAAAATGCATTTAACACAGCAAAGTGGAACGACATAATCTCCGCCCTAGAGGATAAAAAGACCCCCGGGTACATCCTTGACCTAGTTCGAAGCTACCTGAGCGGTCGAACTGTAGAATACCAAAGTAAGGAAAAAACACTAACACACAAAATGACCTGCGGTGCACCCCAAGGCTCCAAAATTGGACCACTAATGTGGAATGTACTGTATAACAGCCTGTTAGAAATTCCTCTGCCCACGAACGTCATACTGGTCGGTTTTGCAGATGATGCTATCATCGTAGCATCGGCAAACTCCACCAGAGTTCTAGAAATTAGTGTAAATGACAGCTTAGAACGCGTCCAAGCATGGTTGGCGGAGAAAGGACTGGAAATGGCTGTCGGCAAGACAGAAGCAGTCTTAGTTACAAACAGAAGATCATTTATCCCCCCAAAATTCAAAATTGGAAGACAAAACATATCCTGCCAGAAATCCCTCCATTACATGGGAATGAACATAGACAACAAGCTCAGCTTTGGTCCACAGGTAATCGCGGCAGCCGAAAGAGCCCAGGAAACGGCATCTGCACTTTCGAGGCTCATGCCAAATGTAAGAGGACCGAGCGAATGCAAAAGAAGAATGCTCATGAGTGTCATGCACGCAAAACTGCTGTACGCGGCACCTGCTTGGGCTGAAAAAGTAGCCAAAAACAAAAATCTTCGGACGAAACTGGAAGCAGTTCAAAGGAAGGGTGCTCTAAGAATCACTTCGGCCTACAGAACTGTCTCGAAAAGCGCGGTGTTAGTGCTAGCTAGGGTCCCGCCCCTTAGTCTCTTAGCACTGGAGCGTAAGGAGGTGTACGATTTAATGAAGGGAGAAAATTCAGACGCAGTCAAACGCGCAGCCATTAAGAAAGCAGCTCGAAAAAAACTAATGGACCGATGGCAAAATTCCTGGCAGGAAGAAGTAACAGGCAGATGGACGTACAAACTGATGCCAAACCTTTCGAAATGGGTATTAAGAAAGCACGGCTCTGTTTCCTACCATCTGACTCAAGCTTTTACAGGTCATGGATCTTTCAAATCTTATTTAAAAAGATTTGGAAAAGCAGACAGCGCGGACTGTGACTACAATAACGACGACGCAGAACACACCCTCTTCAACTGCCCAACATGGGCAAATGAGAGGACCGAGGTCACCACAAAGCTCGACAGCCCATTAACATCGGACAACATTATAACATTAATGACAAAGACACAGACAAACTGGGAACTAATCGAAAGGTATATTACGACCATTATGACTAAAATGGAAGATCAAAGAGCTAACAGACGTAATAGTGCAAATTAATAACACTAGGAAGCCAGCTTGACTCCACCCTGAAGTAATGCGAAAGCGGTTCCGGGGTGGAACAGTCAAGGATCATAAAGGGCTTGTGGTTTTAGTTGGTAAAAATCTCACACTACCGAGGAGAGCGGTCCCTCCGAGGTGTCTTTCGAAGATTTCCACAGTTCCCCTCGTTAAAAAAGTAGTACTAGTAGTACTAGTAGTACTACTACTAGTCGTAGTACTAGTCGTAGTACTAGTCGTAGTACTAGTCGTAGTAGTCGTCGTAGTACTAGTCGTAGTCGTCGTCGTAGTACTAGTCGTAGTCGTCGTCGTAGTACTAGTCGTAGTCGTCGTCGTAGTACTAGTCGTAGTCGTCGTCGTAGTACTAGTCGTAGTCGTCGTCGTAGTACTAGTCGTAGTCGTCGTCGTAGTACTAGTCGTAGTCGTCGTCGTAGTACTAGTCGTAGTCGTCGTCGTAGTACTAGTCGTAGTCGTCGTCGTAGTACTAGTCGTAGTCGTCGTCGTAGTACTAGTCGTAGTCGTCGTCGTAGTACTAGTCGTAGTCGTCGTCGTAGTACTAGTCGTAGTCGTCGTCGTAGTACTAGTCGTAGTCGTCGTCGTAGTACTAGTCGTAGTCGTCGTCGTAGTACTAGTCGTAGTCGTCGTCGTAGTACTAGTCGTAGTCGTCGTCGTAGTACTAGTCGTAGTCGTCGTCGTAGTACTAGTCGTAGTCGTCGTCGTAGTACTAGTCGTAGTCGTCGTCGTAGTACTAGTCGTAGTCGTCGTCGTAGTACTAGTCGTAGTCGTCGTAGTAGTACTAGTCGTAGTCGTCGTCGTAGTACTAGTCGTAGTCGTCGTCGTCGTAGTCGTCGTCGTAGTAGTAGTAGTAGTCGTAGTAGTGGTGGTAGTAGTAGTAGTAGTAGTAGTAGTAGTAGTAGTGGTAGTAGTATTAGTAGTAGTAGCAGCAGCAGTAGGAGTAGCAGCAGTAGGAGTAGCAGCCGTAGGAGTAGTAGTACTAGTAGTAGTACTAGTAGTAGTAGTAGTAGTAGTAGTAGTAGCAGCAGCAGCAGCAGCAGTAGTAGGAGTAGCTGCAGTAGGAGTAGTAGCACTGGTAGTAGTAGTAGTACTAGTAGTAGTACTAGTAGTCAGGGCCGAATTTACCTACAAGCAAAACAAGCAGTTGCTTGGGGCCCCTATTCACCAGGAGCCCCGCGTTTCGGAAAAATATGTATACCATATTTCTTTTGTCTCTGAAATAATTGTTAATCAAGTAGTCTACTGTGAAACAAAATGTACAATTTCAAAACATTTTTCAAAAATATTTATTACATGTTAAATTAGTCTAATATTAACTATACTGTATTTCCTTTACTTATAACTGAATATGTACATTTTTTAAGCAAACCTCAAAATTTTTCATGCTCAAATTACCAGCTATGGGGGCCCTCAGGACTAAAGAGAAGGCCTATATAGACCAAATAGAAATTTATGTCTCAAACAATGTGTAAGATGAAACGCTAAAAGGGAAGAATGCTAGAATCGGTTATCATACATCAGTGGCGGATCCAAGGAAACAATTTACTTTTTCTTGGAAGTACAGTTTTTTTCAAATTGTTACATAATTGATTATAATAATTTATATAATAATTAAATTTACTATTTTAAACAAATAATTTCATGAAATTGCATAATATGTATTAATTGTAAATGTAAATGTAGATAACATTATCGAAAGATTTGCGAAATCGAAGGCAAGAAGACTAAACTTCATCATTTGATTACAATTAGTAAGTTTTTGCCTTAATATTTGCCATATTATTAAGATTTTTGTCTTAATTTTTCAGAAATTTTACTATATTAGGAGTAATCCGGATTCTCATCTTCAATCAAAATTTAATAATTTTATTTTTTATGCAGTGGTATATAACTTGCGATTTTCTAGGAGAAATCGTTATTTTTAAATAAATACATGTATTAGTAAACTTATAATTATTATACAATTATAAAACATTTATGAAACAAACGTTTTAAAGATCTAATTCAAAAACTATATTCATTAACACATTTTAAAATTTTTGAGACTTGTTTATTCATGTAGAATAACGCTTTACAAATATTTTGGATATATTTAAGCATTATTTGTTTGTTTAATTTTTAAATTCTTCTACAATTAATATTGTTTCTACCATACCTAAACTTTTTGCTTAGGGAATGATTATTTACAGAATGCAATACTTTGTTAATTGGCTAATTTTATAGAAATAATAACTAAAATATTTTAATTATCGCGTTATCTTATATTTTATTATCATAGATAAAATGAAGAAGTCTTATGCTAGTGGAAGTGAAAAGCGTAAAAAGAAAAATGATGAAGAACGAACGAAGAAACTTCCAAAAATCGCTAATTTTTTTAGGGAGAAAACCCAACTTAAGAGATGAACGTCGAGATTGGCTATCCTTGTTCCTCAGAAGCAACGAATATCTCTAATAATGATTTCGAATCTTCGTGTCATATGATTTCAAAGGAATTGAAAATGTCCAAGTTCCGACTCCTATTGATTCAGAAAATACGAAGAGTGCATCCAACATCGATAAACAATACTGCAACATTACGTGTAACGATATTGGTCTTTGGACTGAACTGTCTGTGGCTGATATTAAGTATTGGATAGAAAAAGGTCCAGCACATTGTTCGCATTCGGAAGGACCAATTGAGAATTCTGAACGAGTTTATCAAAATACTAAACGGTATTGTACAAAGAGTATGTTCGTCAGTACGAAGGCAAATGGAGAAACATGGCTTGTATATTCTCCAACAACTGGTCGCGTGTACTGCTTTGTATGCAAGATATTCTTTCCAAACACCAATATATTATCAGGGTGTGGATTCAACGATTAGCGGAATTATACAGGCATTAAATCTCATGAAAATTCGGAGCAACAAAGAAGAGCTATGTCATTTTTACATCGACATAGAAAAGCAAACTTGGATTCTCACATTTCTTCACAGATTGAATCAGAAAAAAATTACTGGAGACAAGTTTTGCTTACAGTAATAGCCGTTCTTTGTACATTACCGGAGAGAAGTTTAGCTTTTCGTGTATTACTCGCGCAACTTTTCTTGAACGATGACCTTGATCCCCCTCCCGTGTGCAGTTGAAGGGAAAAGCTTGCAACGGGCATTGATGACAACCTTCCAAGCATTAAAAGTTCGTTGGCGCGAAACAGAAGCTAGTCAAAGCCAATTGCTTTCATAATGCAGAACCCCTGTTCAGGTTTATTGTCAATATCGAAAGAAATGGCTTAGTCAGGTCCAGGTCCTTCAAGGGTGTCACATAAAACTCCCGCAAAAGTTAAGCACAAGATGCAGTTTTGACTTTCATTTCACAGACGTTGGCATTACTTAAAATACTCTAGTGGCCGACTTTGTAACTAATACCCGAAATCGAATACTTTATAACTCCACCCGAAATCGTCAATCCATCGTTCAATAAAAGTTGCCCGAGTAATACTGAAACATTTGGCTCACCAGATAATGGCAACTATCTTGGATTGCTGGAGTTAATAGCAAATTTTGATCCTTTTCTAAAACATATCGAGCAGTACCGCGATTGCGGATTGGGAAACACGTCTTATTTATCCAAAAATATTTGCAACGAGATTATCCATCAAATGGCTCAAAGAACTTCGACAATCAATTTTTGAAGATATTAAGCTAGCACGGTACTTTAGTCTGTCAGTTGATTCGACGCCAGACTTGTCGCATGCTGATCAACTTACGGTTATTATTCGATATGTGTCACTTGAAAACGGAAAACCAGTAGAGAGGTTTTTAACATTTTTAGAATTACAAGAACATACGGGGGATGTTTTAGCGAATACAGCATTAAATAATTTAGAAAAATGTGGAATCAATTTTAAGAATTGTAGAGAACAGTCATATGACAACGCAGCGAACATGTCAGGACGATACAAAGGTATGCACTAATGTGTTAACAATCGCCCAAAACGCATTTCATACATTTTGACTGAAATTTCGATTCATGAGTCCATAAATGTAATGCCTCGCTCTTGTTTCAAGTGGCGCACGCCTATGTCCTCCGGGATTGCAAAATAAATTAAAAATGTTCACACGCACCTGAGGAACATGAACCTTCCTCCTGTTTGATTGAAGCTTCTTCGCTGAAGAACAAAAGAGGATCCTGCAGCAAAAGAAAAAGACGTACATGATCACTTCAGCACACTACGGTTCTCCGCTCCTAGAGGCAGCACCAAGCAGGCCAGTTGTACCATCACGCAAATGAAATACAAGACGCCGAGATTTCCCACAAACGACTACGTCCCCCAGCAAGACCGTTTGTTTGAAACACACACGCATCGTTACCAGCGACTGCGTTGAAACAAGTGTCTCTCGGTGGCAAACAGTTTGGCAACCATCAGCGCTTGTAAACTTCGTGAGAGTTATCGAAGGTCAGAGCAGTGAGCACGGCCGGATTACCAGCCTGCGGGACTCTAAGCAGAAACTATTTTGGGGCCTCACTGATCAATTTCTTTATAGAAATGTATACATTAAATTCCAATGTTTAATTTAAAATCTATCTAAATAGGACTTTCATAGTTTTGTAATACAATTACGAGAAACTGCATATAACGTAACTAAGAAATGAATACAATATTTATGCATCAATAATTATTTTTCATTAATACTTTTGCTTTTTCACGTGGCTATTCGAATGTATAGAAAACATAAATTCACTCATTTAAAACATCTTTCTACACTTTCGCTGAGCCATAGCCCGATAGTATGCTTACTAGCGGTTGAAACACGAATTTGTCAAAATCTACGCGGAGATTTGCAAGTAATATGTCAACGATTCATAGAGATCACTGCAAACTTAAAATTAATTTTTGCACATTTAACAGCTTGAGATGAAAGTGATGCAAAATGTCATTTACCATTGTTAACATAAATACGAACTCAATTTCTTTAATTTTTTTGCTTTGCCTCTCGCTTACTCTCTCCATTTCCATCATTATCGTCAGAAATAAAATCTAAAGCGTTAAAAATTTTGAAGAATTTGAATTTTGAAAAGAATTTGTATCAAGTATTGCTTCCGTGACAACAGCACTAGCTTCCCAACGCATATCCGAAAGTTTCTTTATAATACCAACATGTAAAGCACGCTCCTTCAGTGCGTTGAAGCAGAAACAATGTGTACAGTGTTCGCACTAATGAAATGTTTCCCATCTTGAAATGCCTTGCGTGAGTTTTCAAATGGTCCCGAATGATGTTGACAATTTTGCAGTCTTTGATTTACCTAGTAGTTATCATCCGCATTAAACGCAGTCCACCTGCCAGGATCGTTAATTCTATTATCTTCTTCAGCAACATTTTGAAATTCTGGTTTATCGTTATCGACAATAAGCGCTTGATCCTGGACTTCTTCCTTTGTTTCCTCCTCTGCCCGTCCTCCACACAATCAGGGATATTTTGTGAGGATGAAGGTGATGCAGATGGTTGAAAGAGCGCAGTTAATTCGGGCAACTTCTCAATGGTTTCCTCATCTTTCTCTCTTTTCGTCGGCAAGTTTTCGTTTTTGAAATCCTCTTGGATAATTTCTCTTCCAATTCCATTTTGATTAGGCCCTTTAAATCACCTTCAATACAATTATTTATGTTATAGTTGGGAATTTGCAATGGGTGCGAAATTTGATAAAAATGGTGAAGGTTAGTAAAAAGTATATCTTTCAAAGAATTAGTATTCTGGCCAAAAGAAAAAATACAACACTTTATACGTTATTTTTGTTTTATTTCTTATTTGGAGCGTCGCTTTGGTCCGTGCCGCCGGGGGGGAAAATAATGGTATCACACCTCCCCCTATAAATTCGATATAAAATTCAAGTATATTTGCATCTGACAATTATTTATAATATCTACTCTACTCGTACTTGTAACACACAATCTTACTATTTCTTGACGAAACTTTACAAACGTTCTTCCTGGAGCATTTTAAGCGATTTTATATACCAAACACAAGATTTCAATAATTTTTCTCAAGCAATGTACTCCTGAGGTGTAAAAAATTCGGAGGGTCGCAAATGAACACAGTTATTTGGTAATCGTCTAATGACGGGATTGTACAACTCGCTAAATATTTCCCGAAATTCTAATAATTTCAATATTTTATCAATGTTATTTTGTGCACTTGTATCGTCAGCGTTGAATCTGTATTCAAAATATGACATTTATAGCCAAAAAATATTTAAAGAATTACAAACCTTTATTTTACACTTTTTACACTATTGTTTCCTTTATTTTACACTTTTTAAGAACCTTGTAGCTATAAAAACATGTTATATTTTGTGTACAGATTGGGCACTGACGGTCACACAGTGCATGAAATAACTAACGACTTTGGTAAGTATAAAGGTGTCCCATTTAACTTGACAACTTGAAATTACTCAAAAAATACGCGATGTACGAAAAATTGAGCCGAGACCAAATCTTAACAGTTTTGAAGGGGGAATCATTCTATTCTAAAATCAGCATCCCACTGCCCCCAGCGGGTGGGGCGGTGGGCAACATTGAAATCTTACTCAATAGGAAACCCAATTTTTTATTTCCGATTCGGATTGTACGAACAAAAATACGTAAGTTTTGTCTGAAACTTTTTCTGATTTGATAGATGGAATTGTAATCGCAAAAATTTGATTTCCGACTGTAATTTGAGTGATTTGGAGCGTTGTCGGTTATTTCTGAGTGGTTAATAAAAATCGGTATTTTCTAGGGAAGTCAAACTACTTTTAGCGAAACCCAGGAACAACGACGACTTGGCGTAGTAGTTTTCTGTCCCTTCGGGGTGCTTATTTTCAGTGAGTCCCCTTGCCTCTCACTATTGGGGTGCTTGTTTTCAGCGAGTCCACTTGCGTCCAACTATCGGAGTGCTGGTTTTAAATGATTCTACAAATACCTCAGCATTTATTTAAAGTAAGGGCTCAAAATGATGGAACAAAATCTCAATGCATTTATTGATTCTTCCTACAAAATGAACGAACACACCGCATAAGCATATTTGGTGTAATGGCGGCACAAGCGTCCCTTATTCGTTGCATCATGTTTTCACGAGTAGTATGTGTTTCTTTATAAACGACATCTCTTAGGTAACCCCACAAAAAGAAATCTGGTGAGGTAAGGTCTGGTGATCTGGCTGGCCAGTGCACTGGTCCTTCTCTACCGATCCAACGATTATTGTAATCCCGATCCAATACCTCGCGTGCTACTAATGAGTAATGTGCTGGGCAACCATCATGTTGAAACCACGTGTTTTGTCGCACTTCCAAACTTACGTCTTCGAGCATTCTCGGTAGTCAATATCCTCCAAACACTCATACGAGGAATCCCTGATTGTTGAGATATTTCTCGAACACTCGCATGTGGATTATGAGCTACTGCAGCCAGTACCGATATTTGATTATTTTCACCAGTAGCAGAAACGCTACGTGTTCTTTTCTTCGGTTGTACACTTCCGTCAGTAGAGAATTGTTGAACAATTCTAACGAACGATCGTACTGTCAGGAATACGTTGAGCATACAAATTAACAACAGCGTCAAAATTTCTCCCAGCTTCGCCGTAAATGAAAATCATTTCAATTTTTTCTCGCACATTTACATAATCCATGATGCAACAAGGAGGAATGTTGGTTCAGAAAGGTAAATGTTTAATAAATATAGGATCGCCTCTGAAGTATTGTAGGCACGGACCATGGAGAGACGCTACCAACAAAGTGACGGGTGTGCCCTGAGGCCACACCCCAAACCACTCCAATCACATTAGGAAATCTTCGGAAATCAAATTTTGCGATTACAGCTCCATCTATCACAAATAAATAAAATAAAATAAAAAAGATTCAGACAAGACTTGTGTATTTTTGTCCGTACAATCCGCGTGTGGTCAGTGTTTGCTGGCTCCGTGTGTAATTAACATACGTAAAAGTATTACTGTCCAACCTCGGGCTGTTCCCAGTTGGTAGTGCTACTTTGAAGTGTACCGTCTGTGTAGTGTAGGTTATCTGCATCAGACCACTTCGACACTCAGTTTTTTGTGCTATCTCGGGATGTTTCCGGTTAGCACGCGTAAAGTAGCATCTATTCGTGCGAAGTAGGGCTGCACCCAATTCCACCTGTGCTGTCCGTGCAATGAAAGTTATTTGCACTAGACCACTCGCACCAGGAAATATACTAATACTGTGCTCCGGGTAACATGTACAGTGATGTAACTTTGCCTTGTAATCAAGTGCGTAAGAGCAGTGATTAAATGCAGTTGTACAAGAACTCCTTTTCTGTCAATCCAGAACTCCTACATAAATCCTCCCTGAACTACCACAGTGTTTCGGGACTCCGGTGCTCCGCCTATTTTATCAATACAGTCCACTCAAAACATCCAGAATTAGGGGCAGTTGCCCGAACAGTACTTTGGATAGCGTCGCAGATAAACTAAAATTCAGATTTTTTTTTTAACTGATAGTGTCTGTCCCAACGCAACGCGTCTAACACCTTAAGGACCGTTGAGCGAACTGGAGTAATCCTCCGTTAATAAGCGCCTTCTAGGGGTCTTTGTGTTGTCAAGTCACGTCAGTCGTAGTCGAGTCAGGGAATCGGTGACAGGTAGCGTCTTCGCGCTCGTGTCTCGCGCGCGCCCTGCTTCCCATCGGCCAGAATTAGAAAGGAATAAGGATAAGGGTAAGGGTAAGTTTCAGAACGCTTCACAGGAGTTGGACTAGCCAACTATAAATATTGCGCGCGCTCAGTGGCATGTTTGTAAGGGTACTGTTCCAGCTATCACCTGGTGCTGATAGGAGAAACCACGGAAAACTACCGATCAGAGCAACCGACCGCTAGAATCCTCCTCCCAAAAGCGATTGAATTCGACATAGCCGATGTCACTAAGATACGTTACGTTGCATCCTAAATATTGGAAGTTGGATCTTCGATAGTGATGTTCTGTATCACTATTTTTGTTTGTCTGGGATGTTTAATCTCAAATACATGGACCGACATGATTAACGTGCCAAGACAATGGTACAACTCTAAAAGGATCATGGAATGTACGAGGCCTTCGATAGTCAGCTGTTCTTACCTTCTCTTCGCCTCTGAAAACTCTCTCCTGGTCCTCATTCGGTCCAACAAACACGGAAATTGGACGCTCCAACTCCTCCTGCACAGGAAACAACAATATGAAAACAATAAAAATAATGAACACCTCCGTTTAAGCGCTCTAAGATAAAGCCGGGACATTTCAAAAACGGGTAAATCAGATACGCAGAATTCTGAAAACCTCTTCTGTATCAACACAAGAGCAACAATTACATAATAAACACATGAAGGCCATATCTTTTTATTGGCAATCACCTTTTAATTGCTTTATTCAACTACCCATCGTTACGTTACGGGGAGAAATGCTTCGCTAACAGATGCTACTAGCCCAAGGGGAGGGGGACACTTGAGAAGTCTAGGAAAGGCGACAGTGCCTACTGCATGTGGAACGTGGTTTTTGCCTGAACTTTAAAGCTGATGTATCCTTCGATATAATATTACTATTCATTACACTTACTGCCTATTGTTCTTTTTATAGGTAATAAAATACAAGAATGCATTACTTCTCTACTAGTTTTCTTTGCCATAATGGCTGCGATCAAATCAATGAGGCCAAAAGGCAAAAATTTTAAAATTCCAGTAATATCAACTGAAAGAGACACATCTAAACAAAATTATGAACAAGGGTCAGGGTTAATTATTGAATATTTTTAGAAAGTTTTCTCCAATTCATGTTGTAAACAACCACAAACCTCATCTGCCCATGACCAGTTTGCTTTATAGTTCACTAGCTATTTCAGCCACAAGTTACAAGAAAGTAGGCATAATATATAAAAAGATGACTGGGACTAATTGACTTAAATTGAAAATAAATATTTGTTACTTTTAAATGAGTACATGGAAAGCAAATATCTAAATATAGTTTCTTAACTTCATTAATAACTTTTTAAAATCTTGTTAAAGATCACATATTAAATTAAACAGTTGCAATTCGTTTCCGATAACACAGAATCTAAGAACTCTCAAATGTTGCATTTGGACAGTTTTCCCTTTCCATTGAGGCAAATGAGTTAATCTCAATACACAGATTTTGAAAGATAAAAAAAAATATTCTAAAATGTGTACATTGGTAACAGCATTGAAAACAAATCATTGAACACAAATTAATCTTTAATTTCAGCACGTTGTAATTAATCATGGTTGGAAATGTGAAGGCTGTAAAACTAGGCAGGGGAAATAGAAATAATTCACTAACCAAAATATTAACATAAGAAAAATATATTTTATTCTTTCAAAATTGTTTTCTATTAACAATGTTAGTAGTTTGCCTACTTTCTTCGCTCTTTATTTTCTGAAGCCTGCCGACAGCTCCAATTGGAGACAAATGGATCGGAAGCCAACACTTCCCGAAGTAAACAAATATCATCCTTAGCTGAGAACCGAAGGCAGCAACTTAACAATCCTGACCCACACAACCACACGGAAAACTTATATTATAAACCTAAAATGGAACACTCACATCTCAAATCTTAACAATAAGCTCAGCAAATCTTGCTATGCCCTATACACCCTCAGGTCAAGCTCCAACATTGAGACACTTCGAACAATGTATTTTGCAAATGTGCACTCACATCTAAAATATGGAATAATATTCTGGGGAAATGCCCCTGAAAGCACTCTCACATTTATTATCCAAAAAAGAATACTGCGAACAATGACCAGCACTCATAAGCTGGAGTCTTGCAAACCCTTGTTTAATAAACTAAGGATTCTTCCTCTACCATGCATGTACATACTTGAAATAGTGGTCTTCACAAAGAAAATTCTCATGGAAAACAAAGACACTTTTACTTTAAATTCTGATGTACATAACTACAACACCCGTCAAAAGGATAACCTACACGTTCCCCACTCTGAAACTACACTTTATCAAAAAAGTACCCTAATAGAGGGCATTACACTTTACAACACACTAGGCAATGATATCAAAGACATAAACACAATTCATACATTTAAAAGGAAATTGAAAGCTTTCCTGCTTAACAACATGTTCTACAGTGTAAAGGAATTTTCAAATTACATTTCCCTTAAAAAATATAAATAAATAAGAATTTCTTATTCCATTAGACTTTCTGTTTCATGTGAACTGTTTCAAGCTGAAGCAAAGAAAAAAGAACTGCATATCACACCCTGTGAAATAGAAGGAGAATAGAAGAAAAAAACTGGTCAAAACTTGCCTCCTCACCATTTCAAGTTATAAATATAGAATGTACTACTATTGTTAAATTTGATGTAGTTGCAAACATAATTGATATGTATTATTAATGTAATTATTATTATTAATGTAATTATTATTATTAATGTAATTATTATTATTAATGTTAATTATTAGCAGATAATTTATCTACTATATAATATCTTAATCTAACTGTAACAAGTATTGTATTTCTCGGCCAATGACCCCATCTCGATCAGGTTTTGTTCAGTTTCTCTGGTCCTTTGAGCAAATGCTGAGATGGCCCCTTGTTTGCTCCTGAACAGTAATGAAACTTCACTCTCTCCACCCAAGGCATCATATTGACTCGTCATACACGATTGTAATTGTATATGTGACTCAATAATAATAATAATAATAATAATAATAATAATAATAATTATTATTATTATTATTATTATTATACTTCACGCGGCGTTCACCGACTATTGAATTCGTTTTGCTGGTGTTGTATAGTATAGGCAGTGAAAACCTATCGTTTGTGAAACGTGTTATGGAAAACAACTTCAATACTTAACACATCCTGCGAAATTCAAAGAGATATATTAAGAGATATGAGCAACTCATTAGAAATGTAGAATGATGAACAATTAGGAAAGCGGTTTCGTTTCAATAACACTACTGTAGTGGATACACTTGTGCCGTTGATCGACGAAATCCCATGGAAAAATGGTAAAATGGAATTAATGTTAATACTATATGGGGTTGACATTTTCAATTACATGAAATGTGAATAATCCATTACCAGACTTATGTTCATACCATGTTACCATACCACCACTTTATGTTCATTAGTTACACTAGATAAAAAGTTACCGTTGAGGAATCAATTGAAACATGTTAAGTATTATATTACAATCAAAAATGCACATAAATATTGTAATATTTATAAGTGATTGCTGTTGCACTCAACTAGCCCCACGTTGGGACCAGCCAAATGTAATATTTATAAGACTGCTCGGGGGAGGGCGCCAGGTTCAGCTCCTGAAATGTAACTGAGTGGAAGAGTTGGGAGGTCAAGAATGAGCAATTGAGTCATTGGTGACAAACAACTGTTTATTCCTGGCACCAAAAGCTACCAGGTAAATTACAATGTCGCAATTGGCGACGCAAGTTCTTTTAATACTAAAACTACTCTGTGAATGAATTACAAGAGGTTACTCTGATGGGCCTGAGCGCGGCCACTCGCAGTTTTTCGCTGTTGTAATTGTTCAGTGAGACGGCATCGTCTCATAGTTTCACCAATGGCTGCTGGTCTTCGTGGGCGGGCCGAGGCGGCGGCCTCAAACAGAGGCGGCGGCGGCTGTCCCAGGTCGCTGAACTCCAGCGGTACGTCTCCTTCTCTGCAGGACGCCGAATCGAACAGGCTCAGAGGGGCGAGTGTCCACGGGCGCTGACGTAACGGAGAGGGCTGTCACTTAGCCCGGGACGAGAGGCGGCAAGGCTGGCGGGCTGAAGCGAAAACGGCGCGGGATTCGGTAGTTTCCCGTCCGAGTTTCCTCCGCAACAGTTTACAAGTCGCGTCCCGATCGTGAATGACTGTATAATTAGGCACGTTTAGCTACCAGGGAGTATCTTGGAACTCTCCCGTAGCAACAAAAATTTACAAGTCTCTCTCGAAGAAATCTTACAAGTCTCCTTCGGAGAAATTTAGCAAAGTCTCCCGAAGAAATTTAACAAAGAGCGTCTCTCGAAGAAATTTTGAAGTAGTCGTGTCAGAAAAATCTCAGAAGTTTTTCCGAAGTAATTTTACAAAGTCAGTCTGAAGAAATTTTAACAAGTGTCTTATTCCTACTCTGCATCGCGTTTATAAGAGAATTTCCTTTCCCCTTCCCAAATTGTTCCTAACACCAAATTGCTCCCCTCCCTCATGGCGAAGCTTCCCATTGGCCAAGGGTGGCTGCGTCGCAGGATTCTGATTAACCAATCTCGTGTCGATTTTTCTGTAGTTTTCCGTAAAAGCTCTCTGTCTGTCGCTGGCTTCGCTCTCTCTCTTGCTTCCCTTTTGTTAGTTACTCCGGGAGCTGATCGCAGCTGTGTGGACACTTGCGCGCGAAAAAAGCGCATTTCACGGATTCCCGACGGCCGAGCAGGGGCTACTTGACTGCCTACTGTATTTAATTTGTTAATGGCCCGTGCAGGGATTCGGGTGTCTACCCAGGCGCGTGTCGAGGCGCGTGCCAGAACGAATGTGAGTGGTTAGCATTGTTCGAAAAAGGTTCTCGCTTACGACGTGTCGTAAATACGTCGTTGTCTTTAATTGACACTCGGCCAATCCTTTCTTTGGGGTATGCACCCTCCGGTCGCGCGGCCGGAGAAGGGATGCATGGGCGCGTTCTGTCCCAGGAGAGGGCTGGCGAACGGCTCGAAAACAAGAATGGCTTTTTTATGACTGTCATAAACCAGCTGCCTCCTGGACAAAAGACCTATGCGCGGTCGGGGGGTGGGCGGCATGACGAAAGGACCCTTTCGCTGCGAGGGCCTCCCCTCTTGGCCTACTTCTGTGCCGCGGCGCGAGCTATTCCCAGCTGCAGGAATTATTGATTATTGGCGATGCCATAATAAAATTATATTTAATTAATCGGTGACGCCACAATATGTGTAAAAAATGCACAAGACATTGCAGAGATTCATTACAATTTTGATACGAGGTTTATGGATTATACTTTTTACCAAACATTTCTTATTATTAGGGATTCGTAATAAAGACATTTTTAAAATATAAACATGATACCGATGTCAAATAGTCATTGAAATTATATGAGAATCGTAGATTATATTGTTACATATCTGCTTGTTATTAGTGATTGGTAGTAATCACATTAGTAAAATATACCAACATCCAAATATCTCGTTTTGTCTGTATGAGGACATATGAGGCAGTAGAAGTATTTCGTCGCGCGAGCGCGCCGTCAAATCTACGTTGGAGTGTCCGCCTCCTGCTAAATTGGACGCTCTTTGTAAAAGATGAAGTGCCTGTGAAAATTCGGTTGCCAAGATCTTCGAAACAGCTGCCGCCAATGCTATGCCGATTTCCATATAAAGCAGTTTCCCTTCCGCTTAAAAGAACACTTACTCCGCGGTCGTAAAGAAGTCTATGAAATACGAGCGCTTATAAGTGAACACTTATTTTGAGAAAGCACTTATCTCTGAAGGGCTCGCTTATCCTATAAGTGACGACTGTAAATTCGGCCCTATGTGTCTCAAAAGAATAGGGCTCACAGAATGTTTGTCTTGAGATAATGTGGGAACTTGTACAAAATATTTTAATAATAATAATAATAATAAAATAATAATAATAATAATAATAATAATGTGTGCTTGGTTTATTGCAAAGCTTTTGATCAATTTCCACAATTTGTTAGTAGTAAAATTGATTGAAAAGATTTTAGAAAATTGCCACATCATCTAAAATGGGTAGGAGACATCAAACAAAATGACAGCCCAGACATGCTTTCAGAATTGGTAATAATCGCACAGTACTTCTTTGCAATCCCATTCCAAAAAAAGAATTTTGGAAACAAGTTTTTCTTTTCCATAACCGACGGTTGTAAGATCTGAGATGAGCATTTAATTTCCTCCTAAAATGAAGAATTTATATGAAACATATTTGTATATGAATTAATTTTATTAGAAATTGAAAAATTAATTGAACAAATAAATATTTTCATAAACATTTTTGAGAATTTAAAAAAAATTTTGGTAATTTTCCCCTTATTTTTAAGTTTTCTTAGATATTTTAATCTATTTTATCATTTTATGAGTCATTTTCAAAGAATTTTTACATCCTCAGAATCTGAGCCCTGTTTATCAATATTATTGACCAGACTTCCATAATTACCTGTTTTCTAACCCAGAATTGCTCAGGAAAGTAAGTTCCAATGAAAAGTATATGTAAAAGTGAACACAATTTTTGTGCAAATGATGAATATGATTCAAATCTATCGCATCCATATGTTAGGATATTATATAATAGCACTTTTTTTTAATACACAATGATTCTTCTCTCCATTGACAATATGTCATCATCTTAAAAACTGGCATCTGGCGGCCCTACACGGAGGAAACAGTTCCAAGAGAACGCAACACTTGTACACGAAGTCTACATTTTGCAACATATGAAACCACAATTCAAACTCCACAAATTAACCTCCATTCCATTATTAACAACACATTTCAGTGTTTACATATTAGTCAGATCACTAGAAAAACATATCATCAGAAGACCTCATTATCACACAGAAGAAGTTCACAACCAGTCAGGGCCAAACACTTACATTTCGAGATCAAACATCTTGTCCCTCCACAAACACACTGGTTGTTGATTTTATGTTATGATATGATGTTATTTTTACAAATGTTGCGCTAATGTGACACAGTTGATACATACTTTTCTTTGTTTTTCAACTATGTGTAATAAAAGGCAGAGGGAGAGATTCTGAAACGCAAGTGAATATGAGAGATTACACCTCCCACACACCAATTGCTATTATTTGACAAAATGAATAGAATTAAATCGAATATCCAACATTTTCTCCAAACAAATACACACAAGACAACAGAGAAAGCATTAACAATTAGTTGTGAAAAGCAACGCACCATGCATAAATTCATAATTTTACTGATGTGAATAAGAAGGTACATCAAGTAGAACTGAGCAATATTTAAATTAAAAGTATAATAATGAAAACAGAGCAGACGAAGGAATTTTGTTATTATTTTTATTGACAATGGCAATACATTTCAAAAAAGGACATGCAACTTTTACAAAACGTTTGCATTGCAACATGGTGTATTTAAAGAAAGAAAATAAGTGCACTTACTTCATCTGAATCATTTTCTCTCTTCACTGAGCATGAAATTGTACTGGATTCTTCCTGCAAATAACAAATGTTCATCACAAACATGACAGCTAAAACAAGAGAATTGACACAAGCAATATCAACTAGTCTTCCGCTGACCAGCATTGTGAAAATTAACAGACCATTAAGAGATACTTTTTTTCAAATGTCAACAAACAAGCGCATGTTATTCGGTGACCAGGATCTTTAAAATGTAACCTGGTGTGGTAGTATGAATGTAGCATTTCCATTTATAATAACAATACAGCTCTTTGAACTAAGAATATAGTGAACATTCAGTCCAAAGATTATGATGTGAAAATGTTTACCGTCCTTTATTAACAATACAGAGAAATATTCATGATACCACTCACTGGATATTGATTATAATGCAGAGATTGGGTATATGCCTTCATCGCAGAAGATTGAGAAAAAATTATTGCCTCAGACAGCTTCTTTTATATATTTCTCCAGAAGATATTCTATATGTTGATGATATAAACTTTATCTATTGTCACCTTCATTCATGAATCTAGTCTTGCGTATAAAAGATGATTAGCAAATCAAAAAATACAGTGCAGTACAGTGAATTCAAAACAAAAATTATTGTCAAAATTAAGGCTCATACAGAGTATAAAATGTAAAATTCAAATTCAGATTACTTGCCATTTTTAAAGGAGTAAATGTAATTTCCTATCTAGGAGAGATTTTAAAGATTTTTGCTCAAATTTGGTTAGTTCAATCGTTGCAAATGCAAAAACTTTCGAAGTTATATTCCTAAAAGATCTGATTAGGGATCCATAAAATTTCTGCAGTATTCATCTTAATCAATGAACAATGGTGTATCTCTTGTATATGCCATTGCTAGATATTTGAAACATTTTATAGACCAATAAAGGGTTGATACCATCAACCTCAAAATCCTGGACCACATACCTTACAATATTTCCTCTCAAATGTTCTGAAACATTGACAAATTAGGAGATTTTAATTTAATAACTATTCACTGCAACTACTAACTATTTCAAGACTTAATTGTGTGGTTGTGAACTCAGGAGGTTTTGTCTGCAATGTTTCTAGGAAATATTAATTCCCGAAATTAAGAACCATTTTCAAATGCAAATCAGGTATTCTTAGGCTATTATCCCTTATACTGCAGGAATCAATTCACTGCTACAAGAAAACGGAGAACAATAACTGTAATAATCATATCCATCAGTGAGCTTAAGAAAATGTTCAAAGTGAAAATACATTTATGACCAGAAGCAACACAAGTGGTCATCTCAGCTTTTGCTCAATGGATCAAGGGTAATTAGAAAAAAAACCTCTGTGATAAGAAGGTCATAGGACTAGAGGCTGAAGTAAGCGACTTCTAATGGGCATTACTCCTATGATACCTATACTACAAATAATACTACTGTCTACTTGACAGCTGCCAGGGGAGAGAGGCTTCATATGGTGATTATGTTGCTGACACTTAAGAAAAAACAGAAATCTCGTAGGGCAAAGTAACTGCAAGCTTAAACGAAGTGGCAACATTGCTCTAACCCACACCAGTTGTCAAGTAAACATATGTTGTTGGGGTAATAAAGCATCATTCTGTGAAACCATTTTAAAATATTGTCTGAAACGTTAAGTATTCAAGAAATTGTATTTCATATAAAACGATCTGAAATGACAATAATTCTGTAACCTGTGCTAAAAGTGATACTGATATCTTTGCTGACTAGGAAAGGATTTTATGGAATGCAGCAATGACTACATGTATAAAAACAGGTATAACAGCTCATTTTCGTTTCCACATTTAGTGTAACAATTTATTAATAATTTCAATTTATTCTTAATTTTAATGTATTTAGTTCATAGTTCCCATTTCTTATTGTTACTAGTTACAGTTGATATTACTTTCTAAAATCATTGTTAAATGTTTTGATATTTTTTAAATATAAGCTTCACTAAATATTTGTAGCATAAATAAATTAAATCAGTAAAATCAATATTACTTTCCTCTGGGATGCTCAATAGTTTCTATACAGACTAATGTGGCAAAAAATGTTTTACTTAACACAAAATGTACCTACTGTAATTGTTTAAAAATTCAATGTTTGTAAAAAAAATACATTTAATTTAACGATTTTTGTTAGATAGCTATTTATACTGACACTTCATGAATATGATACGTACGTAGAGAGTTATGGTGATACGTATCTCTTTGGGATTAAAATATATCCCTCCACTAAACAAGTCGTTTTGCACAAAAAAACACTTCATTAATCAAGATGCACGGTAATGGTGTATTCCTAGATTGATAAAGAAAGGCTCGCAGCAATCATGAGGTTGGGACATGATAGGATAGTATTTGTAACAAAATACATGAAATCATCAGATCACATGACAAAATATACAATATATGGAACTATACATTGGAACTTACAACGCAATTCCAGTTGCATTCCTCCTTAATTACTTGTTCTTCTTTAACCTACAACATAGTAAAACAAGTAGTACTAACATTGGAAGGAAACATTATATTTTAATAACTGGATCATGCTTATTTGAAGTACAGAAATCACAAAACACAAACAAAAATTTGAACTTCGTAAAATTTAATTGTACTATGTAAATATTGAACAGAATATGCCTAATTATATTTGTCAAATAGATCATTCATAACCGTTTACCCCCACACGCTTAATAGCAAGTCAGTTTTACAGAAACTACTTACATCTTCTATCTTTATCACATTTTCCGCCAAGATACTAATACCTTCCATTTTAAAATCCACGTATAACAAGCAATTTGTAACAATTAACTAAAAAATAAGCAACACGAACGGATATTACCCGCGCACATTTTCTTGAGCCCTCACTTTGCTAGTTGCATGAAGAGTGAGCAGGTTATTATACTCTCTTGTTTTCAGGGCTACCAATCGACGTGAATTAGCAATTGGTTTGTTTTCTAAGAATAAGTATGTTTTGGTGAGATTTTTTTAATTGATTACGTCACGGTAAACATGAGGTCAAGAAACAATTAATGCAAATCATTAACATTCAGTTGGAAAATATTGTATGTGTACTTGTTTGTATGTAATCAGAGGTATGAATGTATTGATACAGTGCTTTTTGAAGAATGCAAATGAAAAAATACCATATGTATCATTGGAAGTGATAGGGCAAGAAAAATCTTGCATTTGTAACCATTTTATTCTTGGAAATTATAAAACATCTCCTTTGTACATTATTATTTTCCGTAATTTGAGCAATTCAATGTAATTAAGTCACAGAAAAAGTAGGTAATAATGAGTCTTATTTCGTTAGGTCAATTTTTAAAAAAAATAGGTCACCCCTAAGAATCATCTCGCTGTCTTTATTTGGCACTGAAGAACATGGTTCTGACAAGAGAAGCGCTAGTAAGAACTTGTTTCTATCGGTTGCGTGGAAGAACGGGGCAGAGAGTCCGAGGCGGCACTCAATGTTAAACGGAAAGCCCTTATTTTCGTGAAGAGGAGAAATTCGAATTTCCCACCCCAACAGAAAACACGTATCAGAAAGAGGTAGCCATATTAGCCCACCGCCAACCAATAAGCGTTGAAAACCAGTAGACCAATTGAAATGGTAGACGGACGTGAACCGGGCCATTTGAAATCCGCTCATGCGTTCTGTCCCCAAGTTCCCGCCAACGCCAAACTTCGACGACGCGCCATTTACGTTTCCATCAGGTTTCTGCATAGTTGTTTCATATTGCGCTCCATATATTTCTACTCTGCTTTGTTTTAAATTTTATTGATTCTTGGTTTTTGGTGATTTCGCTTTCTTTCGGATTTTTCTTGTGGATAATGGAATTTGATCCTGCTTTATTTTACGTTTCATTAATTTTCTAGTTTTTTTTCAAGTATTACTGATCCCGCGCTTCTTTAAAATTTATTTTAATTTATTTATTTATAGTAAAAACGATTGGAAGGGATTCTGGAAATCAAGAAAACATGCGAAGATCATCTTCTCCCCCATACTTCACATATAGAATTTTTTACTTTTTTTTACTTAATCAATCTAAATCTAGCTTCTTGGATTTTGGTGAGTTTGTTATCTTTTGGATTTTCTCGTGGAAATTGGAAATTGATTTTTGTTTCATTTTTATTTTTTTTTATTTTTTTTTATTTTTTTTATTTTTTTTTTTGGAAATGGAAGGTAAGAAATTTTAAGGAATTTCCTTGTACCGTGACTTACTAAATATGTATGTAGTTATTTACCGTTCTGTATTGGTAACGTTTTCTGTCATTTTTAAGAAAAATACAATTAACCGAAATCCAAACGAATAATAAAAAACAAGAGCGCATTTCAGTTTACCAGGTTCAAAATCTGTAATTGATAGCGAGGTCAAGAAAATAAGCGAGCAATTATTGAGAAACGTAAAGCGCAAGTGAATACTACAGGAATACCAGGAACTAACCAGGGTGAGGTAACTTTGATTTTTACATGCGATACGAAAATGATATCTGGCGGAGAATTCTGCAACCACCGATGAAACGAAAGCAGCGGCACCTAGAGACTGGTTTTTGTACCTACTTGTCCCAGCAGGTCCCAATCCGGGACTCGTTTCTGACTAGTTTGCACTCGCGCATGCGCAGAATGAGAGTACGTAAAACTACGTGATTGTTTGCTGGAACAAACCTGTAAGGTTTCCGAGGCACTCGCACGAACCGAACAATTCCAATACAGCTCACTAATTATCCTACCGAGCAACGTGGTTTGTACATCATATGCAACAAGAGAAAGAGCGTTTTAGACAAAAACGTATAAAAAAATATTAGCTCCCGTGTAATAAAAACTATTTGCCAAAGGCAAAAGTTACAGATTTTGACTGTTATCCCTCATCGTGCTCTTCGTGAAGGCATTGACTTACTGCCGTGAGAACATGGCGAACGTTTACTTAAATAAGTCAAGTTAAGCTTTCTCACTGAACTCTAGAAAACGTGAAAGATAGTGAAGTTACATGTATGTCCAGAATCAAAACAAGGGGGCATTCTCAACATCCGCTCAAAGGATCGCGAGAAGTGGACGGAAACCTGGCCGAGATGGGTGTCATTAACCCGCGAGCTGAGGTACAAGAATTCCAGTTGACAGCGCAATATTTAAATCAGTGCTCTGAATATATTACATTAATTTATTTACACGTGGACTTTTAACAGCTGCGACTATGTTTCGGTTGATATTCTATAGTTTAAATTGTAATAACTTGTGGAAAAAGTAAGATATGGGAGAGTTTTGCCAAGCTTACAAATACTTTACTTCAGTGTAAACCTGTGGAAAGAACTACACAAATACTTAGTACGCGCATTGCTGGCAGGATAATGACAGACATATAACGTGGACTTCATTTCTTCTTGTTGTTCATAAAAATTTAATAAAGTCTGAGAAAAAACTGAGCTCATAGCAATTTCAAGTGAAGTGTTACCTTAATCTCATTTTGAAATTTAAAAAATATAAATGCATTAACAAATAAAATATGTAAAAGTATAAATGGCAGTAATTGAAACTTATAAAATGTATTACTTAAATTAACAAGTTTTATTGCATAATAACACACGCACATAAGTACAACTATTGCATATAAGCACAATCTCTCATCATTATTAACATAGTTTATATAAATTATACATTCCTTTATACATAACAATTAAACTTGATAACAATAAAATGATAATAAAAAACAAACTATTAAATAATTATCAACATTTCAAACACAAGACCACATTCTTTTAAGGATTAATTTTATATATCCACTAAGATCTGGCATCACTTGATGTGTTTTGTATTTCTGAATCCAAGGATGTGACATTACATCAGCCAAAGACAACCTGTTTTGTGGAGTCAGTCTCAACAGCTGTACAAATAAAAAATGCACTTTAATAATAGGTACTAAGCACTAAGCTAAGTACTAAGCTATTTTTTTAAAATTATCTCAGCTATCTGTATTAGTAGAAAACATAAGTGATCGGTTAAAATAAAATAAACATAAAGTATCTTAATTAACATAATTACAATTTGTAACTAAAATATAGTACTGAAACAAGATTTATCAACTTTTCATTATCAGGCGCAGTAATAAGTGTTCTTCATTTGAAAATTCGCCGTTTTCCGCGTCGGATTACTTTACTTTCTATTTTTACAAAGAAAGGGTTAGAAAGTAAAAATGAGTGTGAATGGCTGTGTGTGCATATCAGTGGCGGCTCGTACTTAGATTGCACGGTTGCACAACCCGTAGGTATTATCGAAAAAGATATCTTAAATGTTATCTTTAAATACATTCTTGAAATGTTCTCCTCATATGTATCAAGGAAAATTATAAAGTATGGTACTAGTCCCATTTTAAGCGAACTCCGTATTTTCGAAAGTGCCGATAAGTTAACATTTCAAAACTACAAAATTGAAGATGGAGATTTTTGCCTCAGACCCTGGTGGCTCGTGCTTAGGTTGCACAGTTGCACCCGCATCCCAGATATAATCGAAAAAATATCTCAATATCTTAGGAATATACATTTTTCTTTTAATGATATTCAATACTCAAGATATTGCAGCAATATCAACGTATTTAAAACTAAAGAGCACCCAAATGGCGTTCTCTACGGTGCCTTGCCAGGTATTGAACCACGCTCTGGGCTTTTGGCTGCAGTACTGGGTTTACTCCATTTACTCTTTAGCCCTTCGATTTAACACGGTGAACATATGGCCAATTGGTTGGGTAACCAGACAGGTGGCGCAGTCTAGCGCTGCGAGGTGACGGAGAGAGTCTCAGGGGAATACCAGTATTCTGTCTTCGTCTGACTCGATGCAAAGTAATGTTATGAATTTCGCTTGTAATTGAAGTACACAAGTTCAGTGAATGCATTCAATGCATTATTTATGATGCTTAGAAAATTTTTTAATATTAGATTTATTGATTTTAAATGTCATCTTTATGAATTCTTTGTGTAAAGTTGGCCGTTCTGGAAAGAAGTCCATTTCTCGGTAGATGCAGCAGCCTGCAGTTACACAAATAATTTTATTTGGGTGAAACGTCGAAGCAATAGTGTTTGTTGCAATGTGCTGGAGGTGAACCTAAGTGCCCAGTGGAAATCAAAGCCAGAACCACGTGCGTAGGAAGTGTATACTATTCCTGACTGAAAAAAATTGTTTAAGAACTTTTTTAAAGAGCTAAGTTTGTACAATTGGCTTTGTCTGCGGCAAATATCTCTATCTCCTATTTTTTTAGTTTTAATTAATTTGTTTTACGTATATTTTAATTCGCATTCGCATGTTTTAAAAAATCAGGAAATTCAACCAAAATGAGACCTGCGCCATCTCTTAAACGCCTTTCAAGAACAAAATTTAATACAAAATTGCAACATTTTTTTAAGAATTTTGAAAACGTATGAGAGACTTCATGTAATGAACCCCCCACCCCCAAAAAAATATCGTTTTCAAGTTTCAGGGGCCGTGATATCAGCCAAAATGGTTGGAAATATCAATTTTCGAGAAAAATCGACTGAACGGTTTATGTGCTAGCGTTGAGCACAGACGGACGGACAAATGGGCAGTTGGACGTTTCGCCGTCAATCGATTTTTAGGTATCGATGACGCACAAATCATAGATTCTGGCAGCACTACATGTCAGAGGACTTATTTTTCTTTATTTAGCATCTGAATTTACCTACGTTTTCGTTACCAGGGCCCGACAATAAGAGTTTTATGTGTCGAAATCTGTCGTTTTTCGGAGTATGATTACAATTCTTTCTCTTACGTTACGAAATGTGAGAGAGTAAAATGCGGTGGATATCGGGTGAACACTGGTCAGATTCCGACAGAAGGCCAAATTTCGAGTTAAAGTGTAAGTTGAAACGCCCAATTCCGACTCTGATTTTCACCCTGCCAGATGCGCTTCTAAGAAGCTGAGTTAAAGTATGGAAGGCTCTGTTACTTCAAAAAATGGCATTCGTCCAATCACCCGCTATCACATTTCAATGGCCATGGTTTATTGTTTCTTCATTCTCGGAATCACTAAGTCCTTTGATTTCCCCGAGAATAAATCTCAGAGGGCAGGTGGCTAATGGCGAATGATTTTTTCGACGTCGATACTTTTTATTACAACTGCTCAAAATTAATGTACTTCATACTCACATTTTCCCATAGTCTCTTAAAAGACGTCAAATAGGAAATCTATTATCCCCTCCCTATATTAACTCGCTATGTTTGTGACGCGAATCCACGCGCGCGAACTGAGAGTTCGCAAACTTAATGCACTCTCATCTTCCAACAATCTCACGTGTTTTTTTTTTTTTTTTATTTTCATATGTCGTATATCTTTAGAGTTATTCGAAATTAAATATTACATAACATCGCGCGTACTGTCATATGTAAATGCTCATATATACTTTACTAAAAAAACTGAAGAACTCAAACTAAATTGTAACATGACTATTTATTAATTTTGTACTAAAATTATAGAAAAATTGAAATTGTTAATATTTCGCTTCGAAGCTTTTTAACTTTAATTTTTTATTTTAGGTACGGAAAATTTTAAAAATATAATAATATCTCTAAATTTTCTACTTTTTATTGTATAATTGTGCAAAATTTCAGAATAGGATACACATAAATACAGTTGAAATAAATTACCTTTCCCAATGAAACATCCGGCATTTAGAGGATGCGGCATCCAAATTCGCGCCATATAAAGTCAAATGTACTCAGTCTATTTATCATTAAAATGGGAGTTACGAATGAGTAGTTGAAATTGTTGAAGTAGTAATTGAAGTATATTAATTTATATTTTACATAAGTTAATAAAATAATAGATTCACAATAGTGTATTTTTGTGTAACTAGTTTCGCTTTTTCATAACGGAATTTCAACAAATCACATTATTTTTCTGGTCATCATTTGTCAAAACCACAAAGTGAATACCACCAACATTTTTTGCCCATTAGAATAATTTCCGTGGTGTCGTATTTGGAAGTTAGTATCCTGAAGTGGCTGCATACTTGCTCATGTAGCCAATCTTTTGGTTACATTTACATTACCAGACCCTTTCCCATGGGAAGTAGCAAATATATGCCATTCAAAGCTCACTTAACAAAATTTTCCAGTTTTTATACTTCTTAATCTGGAAAATGTATTTTTTTTTGACAAAACTTACCTCAACATTTAGAAATTCAATCAAATGTTTCTGTGCCTTATCATTTGCATGCTATAGGCTTTCAGAAATTGTTATTACACTTTTGTGCCTTAAATTACTATTATATTTGAAATATATAACAAATGGGTGAAGTGTGGTCTGGTTCTTAATCCAATGTGGTCCTTGCACTGAATTTTGAATGTCGATGGAATAGGATGTCATACCCCTAATTTTTTTTCTTAAAACTATTACAGTGATTTTTGAGATTGAATGTATTGAAACTAAAGTCATGTCTTGGGTGTTTGATATTATTCATTGTGTTAACAGTCAAACACAAATTATGCAAAACCTGCAGTACACACGGTATACATTTGCTACACATAGACACAGCACACTATAACAAACTAATGGTGCTATAGAATGGCATGGACCTTCTCGTATTAGTCTTCTATATCCTTGGGTCTCGGCTAGCTATTCTGTACACGATGTAGAATTAGGGCCAATACGTATTACTACCCATTCCAGCTCTACCACAGACCACATCATTACGGACATTGAAATGTATAAATTCTCTTCTCATAATATTGATTTTCATCTATCTGAACACACTGCACAAATCATTGAAATAATCAATTGCCCCATTAGCCTTGAACTACCTAAATACACATTCACCCGTGACACAAGCGATATCCTGTCAAGAAAACGCAATAACCGACATTCTGCAGTAAAGTGCAATTTTTATAAAGCTGCCTCTCCACTGCGGCTGTCGCCAGCTGTCACTGCATTTCGCGTCTGACGCAGTCTTGCCGCTAGATGTCGCATGATCGTGATCGGTGTGTGTGTGTGGGGGGGGCTTCTCAAGAATCGTGTCTGACTTCAGCCAATAAACTTCGGACACCCGTTTGCGTCACAATATTAGCGGACATTTTAAATGCAGCCAGATACCAAAATTACCTCATTACAAGATATTGAAACAGATTTATGAAGCATGTCTTTTTAAATATTGCATCTTGTACATCTTATTTTATTTTGGGTAGGTTACCGTTGAAAGTTGTCCCTTTGTACCACCTTCAAAATGTTTCTTGACACCTCTCTCTCCATACAACATAGTTGCTAGGGCCTGGTATGGCTTTTCAAACGAAGTGCCCACGCTGTGGTCACGAGGTTCGTGGCCCAATCCGGTGTTGCGCAGAACAAGCAAAAATCGGTGCGAGGGAGAAACTCACCCATGTATTTCCATGATCACGACCGCATCAAGCACTGCTTGATCATGCGACATCTAGCAGCACGAGAAATGCCGAGGCAGCTTTATAAAAATCACATTAAGTACACATTATACTAGTGAATAGTGATGACACCCATAGACGCTATAATTTTATTTTCGGTTTAATTATTAATGATGACACCCATAATTGCTATAATTTTATTTTCGGTTTAATTAATTTAATTATATTTAAGCCGGTGTGTTGATTTTGATTCTGGTATTTTGATTTTGGTATTTATTTTAATCGTTGAAATTCGGCGGTATATGCGCTTTGATTGGTGGACTGCAGCTATCGAAGCGGCTCTATAAAAATCTCGAAAAAATGGATATTCATGAATAATGTAATAAACATTTCATAAATTATAGAGTTTTTAGTACAACTCGAAAACAAGGAACATAATATGCATTTATTAATCATTTAAATTATCAATATTATTATCTTTTATGTCAAACTGCCCAATTAATATGTTACCCGACGTACTTAACAAATTGTTTTGTACATCTTAAATCCTCTAAATTTCAGAAATCCCAGTTACCCAGTTATTCCAAAAAAGTAAAACCAACTACTACAATAAATCGTTCGCAATTACTGTAGCCCGGGAATGGAATAAATTGCCTTCCAATATTAAAATCTCCTCATTTACATCTTTTAAGAAGCACCTGCATAATTTTCTTACAAAGTAGAATACATCATTTTGCAATTTAAATCACGGTAGATTACGGGTCAAATAAAAACTATTCCTTAGGAGTGTTAAGACTTGATTAATATGTTTTAGAAATAGCATCAATGTTTCTTTTGTAAAAAATGCTACTTTCTCGCGACCTGTTTGACACTGCCGGAACTGTATTTTCATCCGTAGGAGCAGCGGCGGATTTAAACAAGAAAACTATCCTTTGCAGCATGAACCGCAGCTGAGGATACCATCTCGAAGACCCGTTACTTCATGTTAGCTTAGTTTCCATTGTATTAGGACGCAGTCTGCCTGGTGGATTTTCCCCGACTAGCGGGTCTTCCTCCAGGATCGAGCGGCGGGTGAGGGTGTCTACAGTCGCTCGGGGTGAATACCAGGCTGCCGCGTAGCGCGCAGATATGTAAGCACATAATATCTTATTTAATTCAAATTGTTTTTTCAATCTCCGTCATGAATTTTTAAATTATTTCAAACATATTGTAACATTGTATCCATTTAACCCCTGATGTTATATATTTATGTTTCTTTAAATAACGTTTGTATTCCACTTACTACTTACCACTTGTAGATTATATTACATTTAAATTTTTTATATTACATTACTTTTTAGACGTCTGTATATTTGTGACTTGTGGTTAGGCGGAAGAGCGGGCCTGATGGCCCGAGCCTCGCCTTATCAATAAAGACATATTATTAATACGAGGTTCCCTTCCAAATTATTGTATAAATGTAAGTGCATGGAAGGAATATACTCATGGAACATTTATGAGAACACAGTTCACTCATGGAACATTTATGAAGGGAGTTGTTACTTTTACATAACTATAGTTATTTGAGGTTTATAAGGTTTTAATTGACATTTAGCCATGGTTTATAGGCAAATTCTGCAACAAACAACACTTTAGGAAGTCGCATGAATGATTCTTTGCCTAAAGTCCTCCCTTGGCCCTTAGACAAAGAATCATTCATGAAATGATTCATGGACCCTTGGATTCGTGAGTCACGAAGTTGATTCACTTTTCACTAGCAGATACAATGAATCATTCTGTGTAACTGTACCAATCATTACTTAGGGAAATGCGGTGGCAATGAAGGTAGTTATACATATACTCTCTGGGTGGATGAGCAATAGAGGCCCTTCGTGAACATGGCGGCAGTTTCAAAATTTGTCACATCTGTACCTTGGAAAGAAATAATTCCGAGTGTTTTGTCACGGTGTAAGAAATATGTGTTCACTATCAGTCTCAATAAGCGCTGGAAACAACTTGGGCATTTTGGAGGCAAGATGGCTACTATAGCACGGTAAGCAGCTGACCTGGCTGATATCTTCGTAGTAAAAACTTTATACCAGAGTGTGAAGTAAACTAAGACGTTTCTAAAGTGGATTGAAAATGCTTTGTAAAAGGCCGTGGGATAGTAAAGCGATACAATGTCACATCAAATAGCTTCTGTTTTCCGTATCGAAGCGAGAAAATGGCCAAGCTGCTGGGCGAAGGGATAAAAGGGACTGACTGTAACGCGATGAGATTCGACTAAGATAGTAATTTCATTAGTAACGGAAGATTACTCCAGGAAAAAACTCAACGCCCAACAAGGGTTAAAGAGACGCGTTGCGTCAAAAACGTCGCAACAAAATTTTAAAAAAAGAAATAGGTTTAAGTTTTCCCTAGAAAAGGAGAAAATCAAATGGCAATAATTATATTTGCCTCAAGCATTGCAACAATGAAAACGTTGAAATGCGAAATGTGGTAAGTACATATACTAATAGTTTACCGCACACTGTCAGTTAATTATAAGATAAATGCTCACACAGTGTAAAATCATACACAATGAATATTGTGAAATCTAAACAACGAAAGTAGTATATGCATTATTTATAAATCAATTTTTAAAAAAAATCCAGGAGTTACATTGAGTAATCAAAGAATATAAATGAACATTTTGCACTAGAGTAGTGCAAAGTGCGCAGAATTTGTAAAGCTAAGATTTCACTTCGGTACATGGGGATGTTGCGCAACGGATGTTTACGTATTGAATATAATAGCGAACCGACGTCTTAAGTTTAATATCAAACGGTGTATTATTTACAATATGAATTTACAGCGGGACTTCCTGAAACCATCATTTAAAACGTGCTTCTGGATTGTGATCGTTGGCAGTTGTCCAGTGACTTGCGCTATTCTTTCTATAATTTTAAATTTGGTTGTAGGCTAGCGTGTTTTGATTTTTGCTCATTTATTTTACTTTAGTTAATTTAAAAAGTTTGCTCTTTGTGTTGAGCCATTGCACAAGTATTCCCCTACTACCTCCGCGTACCAGTGCGTGAACTCTCGCATGTTAAACCCCACACTCTTTCCTATCCTTCTATTTCCATTCTAAGAGGGTAAGTTGTTAACGAAACGTATTTTTATATATACAGGTAACTTCCATTGTACTAACACAATATCGAACAAAAAAACAATGCAATTGTTGAAAAGAAATTTTCAATAAGGATTTATTCAGTATTTTCGAGAGATTTCTTGGAACAATTCACGACACTTATTTAAAAATATACGAAGTACTTATTCAATATTCTTTGACAGTTAGCTTTTCGGAATAGTCACAAAAATATGAAAAAAGCTTTTTTTCTCTCGAGAAAGCTACGTCACTAAACACGCTGACTTGAAAGCTTCACAAAATCACTGCTTATAACGAAAATACTGGTACAGGTAAAACACAAACTAAACGTAGGAAGACACATCTTCATTTTTCACATTCACATCCCTCCACAATTAGGTATTACACCCGCTCGCTTTCTTGAGCACCGAAATACCAACGTCCATTCCTTTACCAACATTGGTTGAATTAAGAATAAACGAGCGTTGTAGACAAAATCTGATAAACCGAAATGATCGCTCCCGTGTAATAAAAACTATTTTTCATCGAAAAACGAACTACAAATTTGATATAATCTTCCTTTTGTCAAAGTAACCAAACACGTCACTCCTCCCGCAACTCACGAAGTGCGGGCTTGGGAAAACGTACGCGGATAATAAACAGCACTTGTGGACCTCGGCAAAACGTTAAATGAATGTTTTCCCTACACGCATACGAAACAATCTCCATTGGCATCAAGCAACCATTAATAGCACTTCTAGATGTTGCTGCGAGAGCGAATCTTGAATTAATAATTATGCAAATAAAGCTCGTTAGTCTGCGCAAACCACGATGTACACAGAATGCGTAAATAGTATAAGATATAGGAATCTAAGCTTTCTAAGGGTGAGGTCACAAAAATCGCTACCCTCACCAAGGGTTAAAATATAGGTGGCATTGGTAGTATCGATAAGTACTGAAACAGAAAAAATTTAGTAAGTCCAAGAATATGTCATTTCCGTGGTTTCTTTGAGCACTGGGCAAATTCCGGAGCAATACCCTATAACAAGCGAGCCAGGGACCGCGCGCGATCTTTCCTGCCTCGTCCTATCCTCTCCTGGCACACACGCACTACACTACCACACATGCCGGGAGACCAGTCAGGAGTTTAGAGCTCGTCCCCGCTTCAAGAAGATACATGGTTAGGGCAACGCGCAAGCCATCATGTAGGTCGGCGCAGGATCTCGCTATCCAGCGGGAAATATCACTTCCCGAACTTCACTTACGGGAATAATAAAGTTGGCAGTGGACGCGCCTGGAATCTCCAATCAATCCATTGAACACTAAATAAATTATACCCAAAAACAACAATATAATAAACCAATAAAAATTACTGGTTTCGACAAATTATATTATTGGAAGTCATGTTTAAATAACGTGTAAAATGCTACAAATACTAGTGGTGGCTAATGCCATTAGTTGCTTCTAAAGCAACCGGAACTAAATAATTTTAAAACATTCTAAGGATTTAAAACATTTCCCTAACTTTTTCAGTTAATATCAATAATTTCATGACTATTCTCTATTTTCCAGGTCTGGCATCACCTTATTGAATCTATGAAAATCTTAAACAGGCATTGCAGTTTTTCTTAGCATTACATTACGTTTTTTACATAGGGTATAAGGATCTCATGGACTAATAAAAAAAAAAGGTACCTGATCAGGGATCAGAGGATGTATTGAAATATGCGTAATATTTCGTATATATAATATGTAGTCGTCGCCCGCGCACCTTTGAAGAAACCGCCGAGGGGGATCAAACGCCGCTCAAGAGAGGGAGACAGTAGTAGGCGCATTGGCGCCGTTTCGCTCAGCTAAACACCGCACAGCGCGTCATCGCCCGGCTAGCCAGCGGACCTTTAGCCCCGGCGGGGTATAATGCGGCGCCCAGCGAGCAGAGTCAGTGAGCGAATTTTGGAAATCTTGGTACACGGCGACTTTGACCCTTCTCGGTACATCTGTTGGAAACATTGTTGAACTCACTTGTTAATGGTTACTCTGTACCCGTGGAAGATTGTAATAAACTTTTTTTTATGAAAGTACGTATTTTGAACATTACAAAATGTAGAATATATGAAATGACGTATCAGTTCAACCAGTTCTCCACATTGCAATTTTAATTTTTTAATTTTTTAACATTCAATCATGTAAAGAAAACAAATCCAACATTAAAGTGCATTCAGTTGTCTACATTAAATAACAATTCTTTCTGCACACAAGTCAATAATATTAACATTTTAGTAACAAATTAACTATTTACATGGTAACATCCACTCTTTTGAACGTAATACCTTTCTCATATCCCTTTGAAGTCAGAGAAATTTGCATTATTTTGCCATATTTACAACTTTAAAAATTCGACGACTTTCAAAACATCATGTACTTGCATTTCCTTGAGTAAATTACCACTATGACTCCAGTATTACGATAGTTACGTGAGTGTCGAACTTTTAATATAAATCAGCGAGCGTCGGATAATGTTTCCTCCGCATAATTCGGTGTGTGTGTGTGTGTGTGTGTGTGTGTGCGGGAGAAGAGATGTTCCACAAGAGGGGACAGCAAAGAACACACGTGACAGCCAAATGATCGTTCCTGATGGTCTAAGGGGGTCGAATTTTGTTGTGGGTGCGCATGTGATATTTCAGGCTAGGCTGCTGGAAGAAGCGAGCCCCGCACAATTCGCAGCCATACGGTCGCTCCCCCGTGTGAATACGCGCATGAACAACGAGCGACCATTTTGTTCGCAATTCCTTGCCGCAGACGTCACATTTATATGGCCGCTCGCCAGTATGCGAGGCCATGTGTTGAGTGAGCCTATTTTTCTGTACGAACGTCTTCCCACACACGTCGCAGCGAAACGGCCACTCGCCCGAGTGCCTAAACTTGTGTATTCTAAGGTTATGCGACCTGCGAAAACCAATCCCGCATATGTCGCAGCGATGCGGCCGCTCTCCCGTGTGCAGGTTCTTGTGTTCAATGAATTCTTGCTTCTGCACGTACGTCTTCCCGCACACGTCGCAGCGATACGGCCGCTTTCCCGTGTGCAAGGGTAAATGTAAATTTAGATGTGATTTCTGGCGGAACGTCTTCCCGCAAAAGTCACATTCATACGGCCGCTCTCCCGTGTGTATAGTTGAGTGACTTGCAAGTTGGCTCTGCCTAATGAAAGTAGCACCGCACACGTCGCAGAGGAACGGACGCTCGCCTGTGTGTGTGCGGTTGTGAATGTCCAGTAAGCATTGCGCAACGAAAGAACTTCCGCAAACTTTGCAAATGTGCTTTTTCTTTCGCTTGTTCTTGTGACCGGTGGGGTTACTGGACGTGGCGTCATGGACTGGCAGCTGCAGTAGCGTCGTGTTCTGGTGTGATCCACCACTCAGCTGTTGGGCTGCCTGGAGTCCCACTGACGGTAGACTGCCTGCTCCTGAACATAAAAGCAATGTCTCAGCGTATTTTTACTTCACAATCTGTGTTCATTTGCGCCCCCCCCCCCCCCCCCCCCGCGACACATAATACAGATAATTCGGCTTAAGAGTCCATCTAGAGTTGTTTGTTCGCCAGTCCTTATTCTAAAGTTAAAAAAACAACCGAAGTTGCCCTGGTCGAGGGGCAGGAGCACACATTAAAGTATGACAGGGCGCTTCGGTTGGGAGTAACACACAGACACTCTGAGCGAGGATAGGAATTTTTACCATGCACCTGAGACGGGATTATTTTCTCACACTTTCCTCTTATCCTATCTGAAGGGTATTCTTTCCCTAATGATTAAGAGACTGGAACCTCAGGCACTTAAAACTGCTAAAATAGGCAAAATAACAATTTTTTATTCAAATACTTAATACAAAAAGCTTTCTTCTACTTCCATTCCACAACTCCTCCATTCTTATTTCTCTCCTGATAATATATTTTACATGCAGGGTTGGGCAAAATACTTTGAATTTAGTATTTAAATACTTAGACAAAATACTTGGTAAATAAGTACTATTTAAATACTTAAAATACATTAGGTTTTGATTTGCTAAATACATACATATTTCAAATACTTGGAATACTCAAAATACAGTAAATACATTTGTTGTGTACGTTTATTGCAAAAAATATTGTAATTGTCAAAAACAATATTAGTAATTGACAGTCTAAAAATTTTGAACAATAACTAATTAGAGAGAGTGGAGAGAGGGGTGAGGGGAGAAGTGAGAGAGAGTTTTGTGTGTATATGTTTATTTATATAAGCCACAAAGAAAAGTCTGAACGAACTCGGATGAACATAAACTAGTGTTACAATAAAGATATGCTTTTTGATTGTCGGGTAATTGACCAATATTTTTAATGATTTTGTAATATCATTTAAAAATGAAGAGAATACTAATTCAACAGCTGAAAGAAGTTTCAACATAGTGCATTTTATAGTACAGTCGTCTCCACTCTTTCTTCTACTGGGGGGCGGATAAGACATTTTTAAGGGCATCGAGGTTCAAAAATTAAATTTCACGATAGGATGGAATTTATTGTTCATTTGTTACATTAAATTTTAATTAAAGAACAACAAAACAGTGAACAATTCACAAATTAATTCTTAAAGCCCATATGAGCAAAATTCTGGACATTTCATCTGTAATAATTAACACACATTGAGAGCCTCATAGTTTCGAGACCCCTGTGCTAGTAGAATCAAAAAGAAACTATCATCGTTACGTTGTTCTTCATCAGTATTTTAAATATTTTTTTTATACACTTATTTTATGTATTTAAATATATCTCCAAAATGCAGGTCCCCTAAACTCAAAAATACAATTTTTAAAATATGTATTTCAAATACTAGTATTCAAACACTGTACAGTGATTTTACAATCTGATGCCGAGCATGTTACTTGCTTTAATTATGGATTCTCACACATTCAAATACCATTCGCGAAGGTAGACTTCCTGACCAAACCCCACAAATACAGTGAAACTTAGATTTTACGATTAACGTTTTCCCGAAATTTACGTCATGAAAAATATAAAAATTACTTCAGTCAAATGCATTCCAATAGCCGCCCTATGTGATCTACAATTAAAAAATTAACTAATTCATTTAGGCCCTGCATAACTACCTTCAGTTAAAGTTCCAGTTAGAGTTAATCGGACGTTAGCGGCCGATATTCGTATTATGAGCATCGGTTAAAGATAAACCGCAGGTTTACCTGAAGGTTAAATTAACCGGAGGTTGAAATAAGGGCTACTGAATTAACTGTTGGTTAGGTGAAATGGCGAATGTAACATCTGTAGAAACTGATTCTGAAGACGAAATCCTGTTGGAATATTTCGTTAATACCAGACGGCTAAAACGTTTGCGGCCCCGACTGGATAATTTCGGTGAGTGGGACTGCTACGAATTTTTCGCACGTTTCAGGAATTTTACGAAATATCATGTTGAAAGATCCAATCGCCATCCCCGTATTGCTCTTCAACAGTGGGATGAAAGAAGGTGTTTAAAATATCGACACAGGCCTGTGCCGTGATAGTGCCACACAAAACAACAAAGGGTGCAAGCCTCTTCTATGAAAACTACGACCACACCATAACACCGTTTTGGACGTGTGCGGACCTTTTGATCACATAGTGTCCGGCCACTTTTATGTTAGTTAATAATAAAATATCATTAACTTTTTAAAATCAATGAAGATTTTGGTTCAAAATAATATGATTACTACTTGACACAATGTATCTTCAATGTGGAAATGAAGCCTTTTTTGCAACATAATTTCACAATTTAAAAAAACTTTGTTATTCTAAAGTTAATTCTAGAAGTTGAAATTTTTACTGAAGTAGATATCACAGTGATCTAGCATGAGTGCAATTTTCAGATTTTTATCTGGGCTCCCAACAGACATGGCAGTTGAAAAATTGAAAAAAAAAAAATCCAAATTCCAATTTTTAAGTGGTATGTTATTTACCAATGATATTTTATAAAAAGTAACTATACTGTTGTGTAAAAGCACAGAAAAATTAAGGCTGTGATTCTATTCCTTCTTAGATAAATTAGTCAGAAAATTGAATTTGGTTCGCGTTCCAGATTTGGTTGCACATATTTCCCAAATAAATACACAAACGCTATATAAGTAATATTTCGATTTTTTGGCCAGAGTATAATGAATCCAAGTCTTTTGATTCTAGAATATTAGAACAACCCAGAACTAAGAAAGGAGTAGGTATCTACAAATGCGAAAAATGGCGAACGGCGTAAAACAAAAATGGCCGCCATTTGTAAACCAGGTACAATAAAATAAAATAAAATGTTTTTGAACAGTCAAAGCACAAGGAAATTTATGAACAAAATATGATTTTTTTTTCGAGATGGTCGAGAAACTAATTTATTCAATTCTGGATCACTTAAAATGAACTGACCCTATTTTAAAGATTCTTTTGTTGAAAAAAGTATTTTTGAGGACAAAAACCATAGTTTCTAAGGCAAAAAGAGAAGCACAATCGGAATGTATAATGCCACAAAGATCACACTCAATAAAATCAGGATCATTTTTTAAACCATAAGGGTACACATTCTTGTCACACACTAAATAATTGCCCGGACACATCTTGAGTTTTATCTTGAGATTAACACTTAATATGATTATAATACTCAAGTATAACACTCAAATACAAATTTCAGTACCTGTCAATCCAGAATGCACCAAAACAAATATATTTTCTACACAACAAAAATTTCAAAGACTTCAATAATAGTAATAGTAATAATGATAATGATAATAATAATAATAATAATAATAATAACAACAACAACAACAACAACAGCAACAACAACAACAATTCTTGCTCTCTCCAAAAAATTTCACCCGGAAACTAGTGTAAAACTGACAAGTTTATTAAACTTGACCTGTCTCCATGCCGATGTTTGAGGTTAAATCGTGCAGCTCGGATTGAACTAAAACCTTTGCACCAAGTTGAGCACAAGATAATTAATAACATTTCACTATTAACCATATTATATTACAACAAATCACAAAATCTACCATGTTATACATGCTTTTGAAGTTATATACATTAGTGATTGCAACTCCATGCGTCCACTCTCTACGACAGCCACTAGCAGACGAATTTTGGTGGGAAAAAACGGCGGAAAATATTTCTTAATCCCCTTTTGTAGAGCAAATGTTCCCTTGTGGCACAAGTGTAAATTAGCAAATATTGTAAATACCAATTTATCACAGTATGTTCAAAAATCACAATTGAAAGCGAAACTTTTGCAAGGCTTAAATTGATCCATGTTTTGAATTGGATGATTGTCTGTACAAATAAAATAAAATATAAATTTTAGGTGGTAGCTTTGACCACAAATGAATGGTTGGACAGACGTTTTGCCGTCAATCAATATTTTTGTGACATGGACCAACAAAACATGGATTCTTATTACACAACATTATTTACATTGACTACACAATGTAATGAGGAAGTAATATACTATATAAGACTTATGCACTTCTTTATTAAGGCCTGGCAATAAGTGGTTTTCTGTTCATTTTTCTCTTCCATTTTCCAGCATACGATTACAATATTATATATTCTTACAAAATAAGAGCAAGGAAGTAAAAACATTGCACTATAAATTGGGTTTCTTTTGCTTTTTGAAATATTTCCTTCAAAAGTTAAAAAATATGACTTATCATCTTTAATACTCCTACCCTTTAATTTTCCTATATTAAGGGAGAATCTTTTGTGAAATTGCTTAGAAAACAAATCTTATTAGTTAACGTACCTGAGACCAGGAACACTTGTCCATGAACAGATGCAGTCCCACCACCCATTTGACTTGTGATATTCCTTGACAAGGATTCATTACTTTTGACCAGCAACTGATTTTTTGCTCCCAAAATTGGAGCATATAAACAGGGTTGAACTTGAAGATACAGGATCCCTAGATAAACAACAAATTGAATCCACTGTTTTAGTAATTAAACAATAAAATGGACAAAATATTTAAAACTTAAATAATATAATAAATAATTTAATAACTTTAAAAAAAACTTAATAATTATTCAGAAGGAGTTTACTGAATTTAGGTTTTTATATACTACTGTTTTTTCTGGAATACATCTATGTTTTTCTGAATCATATTCTCATATATCAAACTAGTAAATTCCTTCTGTATAATAACAGATAAATATAATAATTACACCAAATAATTTCATTTTTATTATTAATAACTCTCTAGTCCATGGCAATATAATAATAACAATAATAATAATAATAATAATAATAATAATAATAATAATAATAATAATAATAATGGTCAGAAAAAACTAATATGCAAATAATAAAAATAACGTTGAGTTATGTTCGTACGTGAATATTTAGTTTTAAGTAGTAGCTTCAATGGATTTTTATGTATAATTGTTAATATTGGTAAATTTAATACATTCTAAAAAGAAATGCTAATTAATTTCCACAAAATTAAAGAAGTGTCTGGAATCGAAAAAATACATACATAGAAATTGTCATTTTTGACAACCTCCCTTCTCCGTTCTGTATAAAATCTTTCACCCCCTGAAGCGTATGTACACACCACTGCCGATAAGGCAATATTGGCATTGAAACAGACACAATACCAACCATCATTATGTACCAAGAAATTTAGCCACCTCGCCAGTTACACTGGCTTAAAGTGTATTCTATGAGGACAAGTGCATCTCCCCTGCAGAAAATCAATTGAAATACAATTTAAAAAAGACTTGAAGTATATGTTGCATCTTGTACACTTGGAACTGCAGGCAGGTTGTTTATTGATGCGAGATGCAAAGAAGACCATCTTCACCGGTCTTACTAATAAATAATTTTAACATTCAAAATAAGAACTTGTTCATAGGCAATTTATAGTCAGCACAATAAACAGAGAATTAAAACTAATGCTAAGTAGGTGACTCCCCAATTAACGGGAAAATTACACAAAACAAATTTTTGACTTTCCAAATTCAGTGCCACATTCATGTGGTGGTTTCAAAAACGAGAACTCTCAGGACCAAAATGGTGTTCATCTGCATTCTCAACACAGCTGGTTTTGCACTGGTAACATAAGCCACAAGCCCAGCTCAGCAGTTCCCTTCACTGACTCCAGTAAGCAGTAAATCTGTCCTAACCTATTATCCACACACATGTTCGGGGGGCCCTAATTTTACAAGACATGAACAAAGTAGAGGGTTGGTTATTTCAACAACGGAACTATTATACTGAACCTGAAGTATGTTCTTCAACATTTTTGATATACAGATTTTGTCTTCAATGCTCATTGCTAACATTTATTCTTAATTCAACTGTTAGTAAAGGAGAGGGGTAGGTATTCTGGGACTCAAGAAAACGTGTGCACATGACACAAAGGTACACGGAGAATATATATCTGTCTATGAAAATATATAATCATGCAGATTCAGGTTTCTATGTCCTGGGAGCTGATGTAGAACATCACCCATTATAAAACATGCTCTCTATCAATACACAACAACAGATTCACAAGCCATTCTACATAACAAGCAGCAGGACGAATTATTTGTACTTCAACATTTTCAACAGAATATCACATGAAGCCAAAGAAATCTGTTACAAAGTTGATATTTACAACAGGGACACTACAAAATTCCACAACCACATAAAAATTGCCTTAAACACAAAACTGATCAATATTTGATTTTCTGCTAAAAACTCTTCTATTTACATTTTGAGACATAGTTGTGTTTATATTATGATATTTTATGACATACTTCTGTTTGTATTACTGTTTTAACCATTATATTTGTTAAAAGTTTATTTTTAAGACTTATTCGTACTTAATCTATTTGATCTATTTCTTTTATATCTTAGATCATGAGAGCCTAACACCTGATGCCAAATTTGTCATCGACTCTAATGTAATAAGTAAACAAATGAGCATGTTTGTTGAGGAGACAGGTTCTTGCACACTGTGCCATGAGTCTGGTGCAAGCAATATTATTAATTGTTACTAATTGTATTTTTTATTTTCCATAATTTCAGTAATCTATGAAGCATATGATTTACTTAAATGTTTTTTTAATGAATTTGACTGGTAAAATAGTTTAAAATTGCTTTTCCATATTTGTGAACAAAAAAAGGAGTTTGTTAGAAAACTTCACTGGAGTCCATTTTGCAGCTTATTACTAGAGCCTGGAAGTTCATGCATTAATTTTACCTAAAATAGGCCGGCCAAATGGCATTTTTTCTGGCTAAAGAATGGAGTAAAAAACACTGAAAACATTAAAAAACCAACATTTAAAAGCCATTATCATAAAAAATTAATAATTAAAATTCTTCACATTTTTATTCTAACTCTAAAATTTACATTAGCGCCCACATGGAAGAAAACTACATTTTCTTTTTAACTTCGATTGGACCTGACCGTCCCGTAAGAAGACAAAAAAAAAAGTTATTTTATCTGCGATACTGTTTCTTTGAAACGCTATTGTAGACACTTTTTAATCTTCAATGGTTTCAATTAAAACAGAATTGTATATTTCATTCTTCACACTTGTGTAATCCACAGAAGGGAAGAGAGAAAAAGAAGGAACTGAGAAAGGTATAAAACATACAGGCAGTCCTCAAAAGGGATCAGAGGCTATACACAAACATAGAATGAGATTCCTCATGAGCAAACAAGACTTAAAAATCTTCACTGGAATCACATTCCTTTCCCTTTTATGTTTTTTAACACAACCAAATACTGGAGCCTCCATGTTCACAGAAAGACAATACATGACTGTGTCTTCATTTGTCCAGGCTTGCAGGCATGTTTCCAGCTTGATATAGATAGGTGGCACGGTGATAAAAGAGAAAATGATGATGAGGAAGGATACGAATGAGGGAAAATGCCAAAAATAAGCAAAAGCAACATCCATTAAAACAATTCCAGAGGTACAATTAAGCAATTTCTATTGTTAAAAGTCATACAATCTTAACAATAATAAAAAAAACATTTTGCCAAACTTCCAGGCTCTATTCACTACTATCATCTGAGGCCGCCTTTGACCCCTTGGCACCCGCCTAATTTATCTAGGCAAAAGTCCACCCTTGCATACAATTTTCACTCCCCACAGTTATTCCTATGGCTAAAGATGTATCATCATTACCTTGAGGATTTCCTTGTTTTTGTGAAGGTGCCATCACTGATTTTGGCCTCAATTCACGCAAGGCACCATTTCCCTTCACGGAAAGAGGAGAATATGAGTCCACAAGGTCAGTGTTGCCATCTAAACAGTGAGCAATCTTCAGAGAATTATTTTGAGAGCTGTCCTTTTGGCTAGCATTAATGCCTTTAACTTCATTAGTGACTTGATTCTTCATAGAAGGAGCTTGGCCTAAAATTGAAAAAGAGAAACATCAGAAGACATCAAAACAAGTTTTGAACATTTTATTCTTGTTAGTTTTTTTGTTTTTTTTATGAACTATTTCCATATGGCAACAACGAGCGCATAGAGAACTCAATCTTACTATATAAAAATGGATATTGCTCAGAACGGTAAACTCTGACACCGTGTGATCAATCAGCACAAAAGTTGAAACATCTAGATGTTTTTTTACATACAAAGATTATGTGCTGTTAATTTTGGTGTAACTCCACGACATGGCCCCGCAGAACAAAATTGCGCTTAATTTTAATTCAATGTCCATTCAAACTGCACTCCACTTTTCATATTGCTTTACACACTTCATATAGCTGATTGTTGTCATGTGATGCAGGGCGAGGCATAGAATGCTAGGACAACGGTGCATGTAAGAAAAAGAAACACAGAAAGACAGACGAAGAGAGAGGGTCAGAGAGAAAGAGGGAGAGACGGGGGAGAGAGAAAGAGGGAGAGACGGGGGAGAGAGAGAGAGGGAGAGACGGGGGAGAGAGAAAGAGGGAGAGACAGGGGAGAGAAAGAGGGAGAGACAGGAGAGAGATGGAGATATAGAAGAGAGAAAGAGGGAGACGGGAGAGATAGGGAGACAAGAGCGAGAGAGGGAGAGAGACTAGAAAGAGGGAGAGATGGGGAGAGGAAGAGACGGGGAGAGAGAGCGAGGGACAGGCGGAGAGACACGGATGTGTGCAAAAAAGTACAACGTACTAGCAAACGACATTTATTTTTTCCAAAAATTGATCTGAATGATGCCACGGCTTCTTGAATTTAAAACTGATATTTTAATTCTGGAGGGGTTCTTTATGTTTTTTTGAATTATTTTTTTTTGTTTGATAGTGTGTAGGACATTTAAGAGAATGTTGAAGGCATCATTTTGCTTGAGAACCCTGGTTTTTTGAAACTTGCAAAAATTGAAAGTTTTCTCGGCATCTTCCTAACTTGCAATAATTATGAAGATAGAGATTTTTTCTCTTAATGAAATCTGTTCCTTAAAGATAGAGTTTGAAATAAAGCAATATTTTCATTATTTATGTTCTCTCATTGTTATTCTAAGTTATGTAAAACCCTCCAATAATTGTTATAAGAATGAAAAATATTATTGAACATAGAAATGCCGAAAATTCTAATGTTGTAAAAAAATACAATGCGTGAGTCATCGTGTCTCAAAAATAGGTGTGAGGGATTGAAGAAATGAAAAAACAAAAACATATTGGCTTCAAATTCTCCCAAATTCCCAAAATTCTGGCCAAAAAAATATTGGCTTCATTCTTGCCTGTGCCCCCGTGGGCGACGGACGTGTCCGCTGGTCGCTCCCGGTACCTCGTTCTGTATCCTCGTGCATCATGATCATATAGTGCTGTGATAAAGTGAATAGTGCTTTGAAGTGAATAGATAGTGTATCCAACCATCGCCAGATGACCGAAGTTTATCAAGGATTGAATTAATCGAAAATTCGAGTGGGTGAAGTGATGGAAGTTTTTATTACAGTTGTGTCGTAGTGTATGACGTTTGTCGCGATATGTAACACGTTGTTTTGTGACCGCTGCAATGGACATCTTTGTTAAAGCTCGGCTTTAATTTACAAGTGTGTATAAATAAATTTTGTGCTGTATATTGCGTGTGAATTTCAACGTGAAGTATTGCAAAACTTAACCTCTCATTCACGATTGAAAATACCATCAATGGCAACATAACCTCAGAACCTGCAGATATGCAAGTTTTCCGTCGATGATTCTGTTATGCTTACCGTGTAAAATTGAATGGATTGAGTTTTACACAATATACTTGCTGCTTTGGCTTACTGCAAACATCTTCAATATGTCGGAACATGGAGATGATGTAATCTGTGTGTTATGTGATCTAGTGATCGATGAAGACAAATTCGCAGTTTGTGATAGCTGCAGAAGAGCTCATCACTATTCCTGTGCCAAAATAACATCTACTGAACAACGAGCCCTGGAACTGAAATCAGGAAGGAAACTCAATTATTTCTGTGATGATTGTGCTCAAGGTCTGAGAATTCTCCCAAGTATTATCAAATCAATATCTGATCTTAAACATGAATTCGAAACACTGAAGAAAGCAGTTATCGAAAACAAACAAGACAATATACAAACTGTAAGAGACGAATCAAACACAATTAATCTCGAAACTATTCTGAATGAAATCACGGACAGAAATCAGAGGATGAATAACGTCATTATCTACAATGTCCCTGAATCCAAAGAAAAAGATCCAGAATTACGCCGAAATGATGATACAACAAAATCAACCGAGATATTGAGCTCCTTCAATAATCCATGTCCAAAAATTTTGACGTCATTGAGACTCGGTAAACCAAAAGATCAAATATGTAGACCACTGAAAATTGTTCTACAGGACTCTATAACAGCATTAAATATCTTGAGACGTAAACACCTTTATGAAGGTCCAGCAGAATTTTCCTCTGATAAAACGTTACAGCAAAGGAAATATATGAAAGAACTTCGAGTAAAAGTCCTTGAACTGAACTCTACTCCTGGAAACCAGAAGAAAATAATAAAGTACATAAATGGAACTCCGAAGATAATTGATGAACATCAGAAGAACCCAATGAACTCAAAAAACCCACCAGCAGAAACGCAGTAGACCCTTCTCTCCAGTTATATTACCAAAATGTAAGGGGACTTCGGACGAAACTCCACCACCTTTCCGACATCGACCATCAATGTGACAACAGCGACCTGATCATCCTCACCGAGACTTGGCTCAACGATGGATTCCTCGACAACGAATTGGGTTTTAAAAATTATAATGTATTTAGAAAAGATAGAGATTCAACAACTAGTAACTTTGAAAGAGGGGGTGGAGTGCTTATTGCGGTGCACAAAAAATTAATGAGCACTCGAATTGAAATAAAAAATAACGAAATAGAGCAACTATTTGTCAAAATTACCATTAACGAAAAATGTCTCGTAATAGGTTCAATATATATACACCCTCGTGCCCCACCTGAACTCTTTCAAAAGCACTGCGAAGAAGTATTTGACATCCAAAATAAATATAATTGCGAAATACTTATAGCAGGAGACTATAATCTACCTGGAATTGAATGGATAAAAGTTAATCACGGTGTAACACTAAAGCAAAAACCAAATTGTAGCCAATTTATCTATGATAACGCTAAAATAATATCAGACAATTTCAGTTTCTTAAATTTTGACCAATTTAACAACCAGAATAATTTCACAGGAGAACATCTTGATCTTATCTTCTCCAGTACAGAAATCAAAAACTTGTCAACATCCATCGACCCATTGATTCCAATAGACCCTTATCATCCACCCTTAACATGCTCTATTGTAATAGATGAAATAATTACTGTAAATGTTAATTTTAATTTCACAGTATATAACTTTGATAAAGCAAATTTTGATAGCATAACCAACGATCTGAGCAATATATCATGGAATTTTATATCAAACAACTCATTAGATACTGCAGTCGAAAAGTTTTATAACATATTAAATACAATAATAAATAAACACGTCCCAATAAAACTTCTATCAAAACCAAAATACCCTATTTGGTATAGTAAAGAACTAATTAAAATATTACAGTGCAAAAATTATGCTCATAATAGATATAAAAAATCAAATCATGATACAGATAAAGTTAATTTTCGTCAATTAAGATCAAAATCAAAAAAATTACAGAGAACGTGTTTCTCAAAACATGTTCAAAGGACTGAAGAACGAATTAAAACAGATATTAAACCTTTCTGGAATTTCATCAATTATAGAAGGAAGGATTATGGTTTACCTGCTGGACTCGAACTTGGTTCTGAAAATGCAAAAAACGGCCAAGAAGTTGTCAACCTATTAGCGAAATATTTTGAATCAGTATATACTCCGAGCACCACAATTTATAATTCAAATAACAATTCAAATGATCATGAAACTGATAATACAACATCCTTCTCGAACTTCTCTGACACCGAAGTACTTAATGAACTAAAATCAATTAATGAATCAAAAGGTCCTGGTCCGGATGGTATTCCAGCAGTCTTTCTTAAAAAATGCGCCCAAGCTATAGCTGAACCACTCACCCAAATCTACAATAAATCAATAACAGATGGAAGATTCCCCATGATGTGGAAGATCGGTTATATAGCACCCATTCATAAATCAGGAAGTAAAACTAACGTTAATAATTATAGACCCATTTCAATTTTGAATACCATGGCCAAGTTACTTGAAAAAATGATAATTAAAAAAATAGAACCATCGATATTGCCATTGATTATAGATGAGCAACACGGATTTCTTCCTGGTAAAAGCACATTAACCAACTTGCTCATTTACAATCATGAAATAATCAATTGCTTGGAGAATGGTATTCAAATGGATGCTGTATACACCGACTTCTCAAAGGCTTTTGACAAAGTACCAATCCATTTACTACTAGACAAACTCAAAAATTTTGGCATTACAGGAACCTTACATGATTGGTTTAGATCATACCTTACCAATAGAAAACAATATGTGAAATATAAGCAATATCAATCGAATCCTATACATGTTACATCGGGAGTGCCACAGGGCTCACACCTGGGACCACTATTATTTATAATATTTATTAACGATATCAAATCAATCTTTTTAAACAGCTCCTTTCTACTCTTCGCCGATGATTGTAAATTTTACCGTCAAATCAATGACATCAATGATTGCATTCTACTTCATAACGATTTGAAAAATTTACACCAATGGTGTGAATCAAACGAAATGTACCTAAACACCGATAAATGCAAGGTCGTAAGCTTCAATAAAAAGAAGAATACTATAAAATATAATTACCAATTATCAAACAAAACTTTAGAAAACGTGTCACAAATCAAAGATCTAGGCGTGATATTCGACAAAAAACTCACTTTTATGTACCATATCGACTATATTGTAAATAAAAGCCTGCGGACACTGGGGTTTGTGAAACGCAACAGTGAACACTTTACACGAATGGAAACTTTGAAAACTCTTTACGTTACCCTGGTTAAACCAATCTTAATGTATGCTTCTACAATTTGGTCACCGTATTATTCATGTCATATCAAACGCATCGAAAATGTCCAACATAGATTCCTCAGTTACGTGGCGTATAAATTAAAAATGCCAAATCCCTACCACACCCACGATTACAAAGAAGTTGCGACCAAAATAAATCTTAGTACCCTAGAATCCCATAGAAACTATAACGATGCTTGTGTGCTGTTTAAAATTTTTAATAATGACATCTATAGTCAACAAGTTCAATCATTATTTTGTATAAATGAATCGGAATATGCTTTGAGAACCATGAAATTATTTAAAATCCCAGCACACAGATCATCTTATGGTTACTTTTCACCGGTTGCGAAAATGTCTAGAATGGGAAATGACGTTGAATTTCTATCATTATGCACATGTACAAATGTAAACACTTTCAAACAGCAAGCAAAATCCATATATTTGAACTCATTTGACTAATAAAGTACTCACATCTTTGTAAAACTAATTAATGTAAATTGAAATGTATATTATATCCGAACGAACTATGTAAATTGGGCTTAAGCCTGTTGCTTCAATGAATAAATAAATAAATAAATAAATAAATTAGGTTTATATCATTATTTAAATGCAGTGACGATAGATATGTATGAACCTCTTGGAGGCAAAGTACGCTTTATTTGCACATTGTAGCCAAATGGCCACAACACATTTCTCTTGCATAGCTCTCACAAGCTTTTTCATAAATCCATATAATATGATATTCTCTATTACAAACAAACCTGTGATCACGGGATAAAATTTCTGAAGTCAATAAAGTCAAAGGTAAAATTTCTTAAGTCAATCTAACCCTAGTTTTCTCCAACCTAAGATTTTTGACTTAAAAACTTACTCTGTGACCTCAGAAACAGTATTCTCCAGAACAGGACATACAATTACCTAAGAAAGTCACCATTGTTGAGAATTTCACAAAAAATTAGATCCTATAGAGCCATGAATAACATATGCATGTCACCCGAAAAGAAACAAACTCCAGAAATTCATTGAACAAATGTATATCTAATGATCTCTTGTAAGTTCAAATAAGACCCAGAAATTGAGAGAAATTGCTGTTTTTGGTTAAAATGATATTAAAACATCACACGAAGAAAATGACCTAGCCATATGGGTACATGGGCAGTGAAAGTGTTATAAAGCTAAAAGAATACATCAAAATGGCGTTTTATCATGTAAACCAGATAATTTAGAAATATCCTTACTTTTCTTTAAAGTGGAAGGGCATTTTGAGAAAATTGTTTATAATAATGCCCATATTACACTCAAGTTTGAAACAAGTTCAAAAAACTACCAAACGTTTCCAAAAATTAACATGACGCCAAGAACTAATTGTGGTATATTAATTTTAAAAAATCTTTATTTTCAATAACAATGTACATACACAAGGAGGCCCAAAAAAATTTCAACTTTGGCAATTTTTGAAAATCCAGAGATAACCCTAACAATCAGATTATTATTTATTTATTATCAGGTAAATACTATACACAAAGAATTAACATAGAAAAGTTATAAATAAAAATTGATAAAATGAGTATCATGCAATGACTATTATGCAAAAATATGACATTATCGACGTATGTCACTTCATTGTTACAAGAAATAAAATTTTAAAAAATTGTAGCTATTTTTAAGAAAATTTCTAACTGTCATAGAGATTCAGATGACATACTCACGAAACTTAAAAAAAATCTTTTGAAAATTGCACACTTGGAGTTGGACCACAACTACCAGCAAAAATTCATTTTCAAAAACAACAACAAAAGTCTCTTTGACACTAACGTTGCTCACAGGTGGACAGTCTAACATACACAAGATTAAAAAAAAGAACAAAAAATGAAGCAACACACATTTGCTATTACAAGAACGTGAATTTCCATTAAAATCTCAACAGATATTTTTTGCAGCATTACGTTACATTCTCTATGCTGCAATATATCAACATACTAATTAATATTCCTCGAAACTCAATTATTTGAACAGTTTCACAATACTTGGGAACTTAATTATTTAAGATGCTTGATTTGTTATTTACTTTTATTTATTACTCTTCTTTCATAATTATATTTCATCATGAAGTAAACAGAAAATAGAGGAGGGAATATAGAGTTATGATGTTTGCTAATTAGCATGACAATATTACTCTTCACATATAAGAAAGTAAAAAGTTCTGCTACAAGCAGAAGCAAGAAAGAGAAAGGTTCTTCCGAACGGAACATATATTCATGCAGATTCATGTTTGTACATTCTCGGAGCTAATGCAGAAAAACATCTGGTTAATGTTATCTGGTTCTGTTATCTAGGTTAACCGGAACAAGCTGCGTCACTGACATTTCCGCCAGCGTATTGTGGACTTCCTCAGAGCATACTACTCGGCCACCATGTCAGTGACACGGCTCGTCCCAGATAGCCTAGATAACTTAAGCAAGCCTATGCAACCAAATGTGTTTTCTATCAATACGCACATACAGACTTCACAAACGATTCCATATAACAAGCAGAGGACAAGTTATTTGCACTTTTTGTGATATTTTCAACGGTCTCAGACTTGAAGTTGTGACACGAAATGTGTGATGAAGTGGACTTTTTGGCAGTAAGCCTACAAAATTCCACCCCTGGGTAAATATTGCCTTAAACATATAATTGAACACTCTTTGATATACTTTGTTTTCTGCTATAAAAATTATCTCTTATATTTCATGACATTGCTGTGATTAATCAATTTGTATTGTTTTACCCAAAATATTGGTAGTTTATTTTTAAAGTTCATTTGTTCTTTGTCTATTTCATATTCATTGATTTCTTTTATATTTTAAATCACGAGAGCATATCCCACGATGCCAAATTTGTCATTGACTCCGATGTATATTACAATCATTCTGTGATACTCCGATTAACAAATTATATACTTTTAAATTTATTTACTTACTACAATCTTTGAAAGGAATATTACTATAAATAAATAAATAAATATAGGGGTTGAAGGGTTTGCTGAAGAGGTGAGTTTCTGCATATTCCACCCGATATTTAAATATCTGGTCCAACCAATATTATTAATTGCAACATAATTATGTTATTTGTTTTCTAATATTTTCCAGACTCTTTTAAAATTTTGGACAACCACAAGTAAATACACTACACCGAAATGTATTTCATTTAATGAAAATTGTCGACGATTTGAGGACTGTTTTGTCTCTCTCATCAAACCACAACAGAAAATGTATTTATAATATTAGTTCATGAATGAAGAAACAAAAATATTTATAATATTGATTAAAAAATGGTCATAAACATATATCGTAAATACATTTTCAATTGTAGGATGATGAGAGAGATGAAACTTCCCACAACTTGAACCATTTTCATTGAATAAAATATTGGAATAATCTTGGATCAACTGTATTTATTTGTGGCTATTCAAAAGAAAAATTATGGTGTTTCAGAATGGCATAGACTTTTCCATATTATTTTTCTATTTCCTTTGGTCTCGCCTAGCTATTCGGACTACTCTTGCCAGCTGCCATCCATCGCCGTCCAAAGAACATTATTTTGACACTTTCTTAATAATTTGGTTTCCTAAGAGTAAAACGGAAAAATTATTTTAAGCATATTAAAGAACAGTAAAAGCTTGTTCTAAATTATAATTTTCTCCGAAACATTTGGAGACATTCTTAAGAAAATGGCGTTTAAACACTACTGTAAATTCGACATTTGAAGTTCCTTTTTATAGAAATTTTTGTGGTTTTGAAAATCTTCATAAGATGTCATTTGATGCCCATTAACCCACAAATACAACAGTGTTCACAAATTGCTGGAAATGTGGATAATAACGCTGTGAGAGATCTTTCAAAGAAAATACATGTGAGTAATTTTAAAAAAAACATAGAATGTAGCAAAATGGCTTTTATGTCATCTTAAACAATGCAATTTGTACCTCCCATATGAAAAATTTTAAGGAAAAATTTGGAGTTGTTTTTCAGGAAATGGCGTCTGAACATTTCTGAAAATGCGGAAGTTTAAGATAAGTTTTTACACAAAACAGTTCAAGGTTTTCAAGAAACGTTACCTGACATGATTTAAAGCACATGTACTTATAAACCAATAATGTGCACAAATCGCCTCTAATGTAAATATTAACGACATGAGAGACAAATAAAAATAATTACAGTTTTGTAATTTGCGCGAATACTGATATTTTCAAAAACATATACACAACCTTAATGAAAGAACTCACTAGGACAACAAATTTTATTTGAAAGAAAAATCTCTATCTTCCATTTAGGAAGCTGTGGAAAAAATTCAAACTTTTGCAATTTTCGAAAATTCAAAGTTAACCATGAAAAGGACAACCAAATCAAAACCTGCATCTTTTTAAATGGAGTTTTTTATTGTCCATATTCCAATATCTATTACCTGAAGTTTACTTAAATATATTTTAAATTTTTTTTTAACTGGTAAAATAGTTCAAAATTGCTTTTCCACATATACGAACGAAAACACGTGTTTTGAAAAGTTGCTGGAATTCCTATTGTATTTTATTACTAGCATCTAACGCCCCCTTGATTGAAGACCCCCTTTGCAGCAGCAAATGTTCGTTCTTGCATTCAAATTTTACTTTCACCAGTTATTTCCATGGTTACAGATGTATCATCATTACCTTGTGGTCTCCCTAGTTCTCGTGAAGGTGTGATCTTTGATTTAGGCCTCACTTCACACAAGGCACTATTTCCTTTAGAGGACACAGGAGAATGTGTATCCACAAGGTCTGTGTTGTCATCTGAATGATAAGCAATCTTCTGAGAGTTATTTTCAGAGCTGTCCTTTTGGCTAGCATTAATGGCTGGAACTTCCCCAATGACTTGATTCTTCGCAGAAGGATCTCGAGGAACATTTTCAGTAGTACTGCCAGGTGGGTTGTTCTTTTTCAGAAAAAGGAAAACAGCATATGTAATAAAGTTTTCAAAAATTAGTATAAACTAGAAAATCTACCACTGCTCTACATACAGCAACCTGACTTAGTCCCTTGACCTCCAGGGACTTAGCAAGAGTCACAAATGCTCCATAGTTGCCTTGTGGAATTTGAATTACCCCAATGTACATAAAATCAATCACTGCCTTCAGATTTTGAAATGATTCATCTAAGAGGATTACAAGTGGATGATCTTCAGTCACCTCACAAAACAGCTTCTATAAAGAATAATGCAGAAGAAGAACGGTAAGAAAGATTAGCGTTTCATCTCCAAAACCATCACTTCAAGGGCCAGAGCTCAGACCTTCAGCTCTGACTGGCTACTGATAGTTATGGTGGCAGAGACCAGAACCACTTCACCTCACAAAGGATATTCCATCAACTACTTTGAAACATTTTGTAATATTTGAAAATAATAATAGTAATCTACAGTACTATAGTTGGTATACTTATTTTAACCTTCTTGCATATGTAGAATAAAGAAAGTAATAATTAGTAATCTAATAGTTGGCTCTTTGATGAATCCAACCTTTAATCCTTAATAGGTGTTTAAATTGATAGATTAAAATATCATAGACATTGTCACAATGGATAAATTAGCACCAATTCACACTCAATCAGCATCATATAGACAAACTTGTAACTAATTTCACTGTCACTTGGTGACAACTCATTAATATTGCTTCTGCTCATTTTTGCATACATAAAAGTACTAAATAAGCATAAACCACACTTCAAATGAATAAAATTCATTGACTTCTCTGATTCCCAGCCTTCAAGACAAGTTACTCAACTTTCACGAAATCAAATCAATCATTCAAATTTTAGTTAATCATCAACCGTGGTGCCCCCAGCATACCTGTGGTTTGGCAACAATAGATGTCAAGAAAAGTGGTCACATTACTGAACACACTGTACCATTGTGGGCTGTAGTGGTACTTTACCATGATGGTAACAACTAGTAAAAGTGTTAAATATTTTTTTTTATTTTATAAACATTACTATTAAAGTAAATTTTTAAAAAAAGAAAAGAAGAAAGCTGGGGGAAAAAATGCTCACCCCTGGTACTACTAGGGTAAAGAATTATCACATAAAACATTTATAAACAACACAAGGTTTGATTTTGATAACAAATGGGAAAGGTGCTCTTTAATTAAATTATGTTCAAAGTTCGGAATCAATCAAATGACATGCTTAAGTATGCCTTGGAATAAGAAGTATAAAATTAAAAACACTATAAGAACAAGAAACAACTTGTAGCATATGCTGAGAACTAAACTCTAAAATCAGAGATAATGAGGAGGCCAAAGTGTTTGTGAATAGCGTCTCTTATCAAGCATGCTAAGAGAGTTAGAGTGCATGCACTGTTAGGAGTATTTGTTTCTGCTAGAAAGTCTTATTTGAGTGAAGATGTAAATGAAAAACATGGGAAAAACTTTATATACAATTATGTCATAAGGGCTTTTTGAAGTTTGTACACTACTGTTCTTAACAGGCAATACAAGCTTAAAAGAACAAAAAAAGGAGTTAAAAAACATTAAATGGATTTATTAAAGATGAACATTCACAAATAAATATGTATTCATTATGGCATATGGCCCTGAAAACCAAAGCAAATAATAAAACAAACTTATTGCAAAGAGAAAGTGTAGACCAAAAAATAAATGATTATTCACTGAAAAAACAACACTAATCTTGTTATTAAAATTCAAGAAAAAGAATTCTGGAACAAGAAGTACTTTTATTAATAACTAACAGACAACTATTGATGGCTACTTTTTATCCCCATATACCTAAAAAAACTGCAAGTTTTCATGAGAAAGGAAAAAAGTTATGTTGCAGTTTTTGTCTCATGAAGCCACAATGTGCCCCAAAATGTAAAAACATTTAAAGAAGGCATGCAAGTGTTGACAAGCTTATTTAACAAATAAATATTATTACAGTGTCGAAAAATTTGAGCTGTACTAATATGAATATAAAAAAATTCTCCATTACTAGCTATCCAAAATTTGATCAATTTCCCTAATTTTCACAAATTTCCTATTCATTTCTGTGATATGTGTCACTGGAATTCGTTAGAAGACAATTGTATTTTTTGACAATCTCAAAACAACCAAATTTTGAAATAACGTTAAAATTTTAACCATCAACACGTTACTTAGAAGATATGTTTCATCTTGAAATCTATTTTTCTGTTCTAAAAGACCTTTAGGGACCTGAGAAACTTCCAATGTCTATAGTTAAAGTAAAACAAAAAGAAAAGAGCCAAAAAATGAGGAAAAATAATTATTACACTTTACTTACATGAAAGTAAGGACTGCATGCAGATAAAACTAGCCTGTGAGCTTGCAGGCTCTGACCCTCAGCAGATATAGTGCAATCAACAAAAGAATTGTTATCTAATAAACTTTTAAATTCTCTAGCAAGTTCACTGGTGTGGTCTTTCCAACTTACAGTCACAACTGATTCAGCCATACTTGAATTGCACTGAAATAATGCAAAATCCACATTTTCTTAAATCATTTATAAGAAGTATGTATAAGGAAGAAATCTCTCTTCAGGATAGCTTGTATTGTAATTGCAATATAAATTGATCTACATCAATGATTACTGAATGTAACTATTTTAATTGGCAATAAAAATACATAGACCATACACTATTTACATCCTGTAATGAAAATAAGATTACGTACCCTGGCCGGTCTAGGTTATCATGTAGAGTATTAGTCGTATTACATTATATATAATTTATTTAAAAGTTTATAACGCAATGTCTGCAGGTCTAGTTTTAAGGTTATCATCAGGGTGAGCAAACCACGTTTTATATCATATTATATGTACTATATCATACCGTATACATTATGTAGTTGTATATACATTGTACATTATCTGTACTTAATATTCATTACATAGTAGTAATACGTATACAACAGTATACGTAGTAAAATGAAGTATAAATAAAGTGCCCATAACCTCAACACTACCCCCCAGCCATCGGGTTCGATATTACTCGCGCAACTTTTCTTGAACGATGACCTTGATCCCCCTCCCTTGTGCAATAAACAGTTGAAGGCAAAAGCTCGCAGCGGGCACTGATGACAACCTTCCAAGCATTAAAACTTCGTTGGCGCGAAACAGAAGCTAGTCGAAGCCAGTTGCTTTCATAGTGCAAAACTCCTGTTCAGAGTTATTATCAATATCGAAAGAAATTTAGCTGCGATATACTTACTTATTTTATACCGTGGCACGTCAGAGCAACCCAATGGAGCAATCTTTCGCCAAAGGGGATACATAGAGATGTCCAGACGTCACAATGTTTGACAGGAAAGTTACAATGTTTGGTTTTACTTTTGTCGACAAATTGTCTCTAAAAAGCACTATTTTATAAACATACTATGTCAAATCGCTACTTTATATTTTTTTAAACGGTTCGAAGTAAATATTACCATGACCTTAATGATGATGATAAGGTGCTGCTTTATAATCAAATGAAATGTATGAAACATTTGGTTCCACGTGCCCTTTCATCGGTTACGAAAATTGCCAACGAATTTTGGGCCCCTGTTCTATTAACGTAGAAGAGACTTCTCCCGTATATATTAATAAACTTTCGGCTTTTAATATATTTATTTTAGAAATCTGTATTTATTATCATCGAGAGAAATATTACCTACATAAAACTTTAATAATCGTTTGAAAAAAAATCCAGAATGTTCAGAAACACAGTTCCAAAAATGTTCATAATTTTTCACGGAGTGGAAAAACTTTCAACTGAATTCAAATTTTGATGGTTGAGTTTCAATATTCAAATCACGCTGAATTCAAATTTTGATGGTCGTATTTCAATATTCAAATCTCGCTGTTAAAATATCACTTGTTATCCCCAATGATTTTAATGTTAACATTTTTTATGAAACGTATTTTCAATATCTTCAGCCTGGCAAGTTTTACTGAACATTTGATGCCATTCCTTGCAAGACAATTGGGATACAACTTGATAGCTCTGGTGGCTGAAGAAAACAGTTGATTTGGTAACCTACGTAATATTTGGGCTTAGCTCTTACACAGTTAAAGTCTTCAAAAGATGTCTTAGCTTAGATGTGTTTGTACAATGCGTTCAGGCTATGCAAGTAAATGACAGCATATTTATTGAGAGTCATGTTCTTTTGTGTGTTGTCTATATTATTGCAAAAATGTGGAAAGTCTACATACGTTTTCACGTGAAAGATCTGAGAATGACCTGAAAATATTTAGACGTGTGAATTGCGAATTACGAAGATGAGCGGAATCTGCAACCTACTATTGACTTGAAATAATCATCTAACTTTTCTTGCTTCAAAGTAGAAAACTACTTTTGTTCCAAGGGTGATATAATTTTAACATTTCTGATTTTTGGAAACAGTGGGGCATCTAAAAAACCTTACTGTCTCTCCTAACCCCTTATGCCTCAGTCCACTATTTGACACAACTTGGTTATCGTGAATATACAAATTTGTTTTAGAGAAAAAAATAACATCTCATTGCAAGAATGTGTACCTAAACAAAAAAAAAGTTTTAAACCATTATTTGCAGAGGAAAATCCCCCAATGAAGAATGAGCACGACGTTTAAAAAGAAAATCGACACATGTATTTCGTGTTCACGGCTTGCAACAGCCTGCCGCTTGCCATCCAGAGGCGACGGTGCTGCCCTCGATCTACTAAAAAGTCACTGATTCTGGATATCTCTATAGAGTTTTCTACATAGAGAAGAGGTACTCTATGGTTTTCCAATGAAGCCGGTGAGTTCGCGCGGCGGCCATATTGGTACAACCCAATTCTGGTTTGCTGCGTACTTTTTACGTGCGTGACAAAGTGCTGAATTTTATTTCGTATGCATTTAGAAGAGATTGTCGCGTGGGAGGGTGATCGTCTATTGATATTAGACAGTTTATTAAAAGTGTAATTGACCACGCTCACTGGTGTTGCATTTGGTTGTGTGAAAAGATAGGGTCAGAAAACCTGCCAGATGTAACGGCCGACACGTAAGTTGCTAGAACTCGCTGTACCAGCATTCTAGTTTATATCTAATTGCACACTCGGCTTGGAGTTTAGGTGCAATTCATATTTTACATGTTTCAACTATTTCTCCCGCTGGGCACTTGGTGCGCCACCTCCCGGGCCGCCCAGCTCTGCCACGGCGTCGCGTCTCTCAGGCGCTTGCTGTCCGCGGCGAGTCCGTGGGACAGAGAGCAACCGTGGGAACAACAGCAGCTTCCCTCTCTCCGGCCGCTTCACCCGCCTTCTCGCTAAAGGACTCAGTCAGTCAAGGATGCCTGCCTGCACGACGCACGTGCTTGGCGAAGAGTGACGTCGATGCTAGTGTTGGATGGCCAATAGCAAACTCCGACCCGTGACGTCACAGTTAGGTTAGATTGATGGGGGGGGGGGAGCTGTGTGCTCCGGGTTGTGAAAGTAAGGCTTCCCGTGCGAGACGCGAGTAGTAAGGCTTCCCGAGCGCGAAGACGCTACCTACTGGCGATTTCTTGACTTGCGAAATGCATTCAAGTTCTAGGCCTCCGATTTTTTTTCTCCAGAATGGAATGAAATAAAAACATGTGAATTGTTTTAAAATGAGCGCGCGTGTTCTGTCAATACGTCACAGAGATGGCAACACTGTACGACGGTTAGAATTGTAGCGCCAGCGGCGAGAATGAGAACTGTTTTACATACTTAAAATGGCGACGTTTACCTTACTTAAACAGCAATCATTCGTTTTCTGAATTTGCGTGGTGTGACACGAATTGAAATTCATCGACTGTTGAAGGAGACATGTGGTGATAGAGGTATGGATGTGTCGAAAGAGCGTTCGTTGGAGCGACAGTTTAATGAAGACAGAACATCGTGTGACAGCAAACAGAAACAACCTCGGGCTCGCACAAGTCGGTCTGACGAAATGTGCGAGAAAGTGGAGAGAATTGTTTTGGGGATCGCCGAATGACTGTTCAACAGATCGCCTCCAGTGTTAGCATTTCCGTGGGTTCTGTGCACACGATCCTGCATGACGACCTGAAAATGCGAAAAGTGTCACCCAGGTGAGTGCCACGAATGCTGACGGACGACCACAAGGCTGCCCGTGTGGCATGTTGCCAAGCAATGTTGACGCGCAACGACAGCACGAATGGGATTTTCTTTTCGTCGATTGTGACAATGGATGAGACTTGGGTGCCGTTTTTCAATCCAGAAACAAAGCGCCAGTCTGCTCAATGGAAGCACACAGATTCACCGCCACGAAAAAAATTTCGGGTAACCACCAGTGCTGAAAAAATTATAGTCGCCACGCTCTAGGACAGCGAGGGCGTAATCCTTACCCATTGCGTTCCAAAGAGCACAACGGTAGCAGGTGCATCCTACGAAAATCTTTTTGAAGAACAAGTTCCATCCTGTACTGCAACAAAACCGTCCGAGAAGGGCTGCGCGTGAGCTGTTTCATCAAGATAACGCACCCGCACATCGAGCTAACGTTACGCAACTGTTTCTTCGTGAAAACGACTTTGAAGTGATTCCTCATGCTCCCTACTCACCTGACCTGACTTCAAGTGACGTTTGGCTTTTTCAACAATAAAAGACTCTCCGTGGCCGCACATTCACCAGCCGTGCTGCTATTGCTTCAGCGATTTTCCAGTGGTCAAAACAGACTCTTAAAGAAGCCTTTGCCGCTGCCATGGAATCATGGCGTCGACGTTGTGAAAATGTGTACGTCTGCAGGGCGATTATGTCGAGAAGTAACGCCAGTTTCATAGTTTTTAGGTGATTAGTTAGTTAGAAAAAATACGGGAGACCTTAGAACTTGAATGCACTAGTAACTGCGACTGACGTGACTTGACTACATAGCGGCTCTTAGAGGGTGCTGGATGATTAATAACGGAGAATTAGATAACTCCAATTAAAAGCTAACGAAGGGTTTCTCCACGATGCGCTCGACGCTCCTTAAGGAGACGCGTTGCGTCGATATAGACGCAACAAATTAAAAAAGAAAATAAATATGCGCCCACTCTTCCAATACATTTCGTTTTTAATTCATGTTTTCAGAAAAATAATTTCACTTCTTGAACTATGTTGTCCATAAAAGTGTATTGACTTAAAATAGCTGAGTTTGAAATTTGAGGGCCGAGAGATAAAATCAGACAAATAGATTTTGAATAATAATAATAATAATAATAATAATAATAATAATAATAATAATAATAATAATAATAATAATAATATGAACGTTTAGTGCTTAATAGATACGTATGGCGTAGTACCATACCAAGAGCATGAATAATGTAGATTATGTCACAAACTTGTCACAGAAACAAGAATGTGAATACTTACATTCGCTTGTTCCATGGCAGTCTTGCCGAAGAACGCAGAGATACATTTTTTTCTAAAGGTATCGTGAAACAAACAAGAGAACATATGGTCCGTTTCCATCCTAGTTCTCACCACAATTAGGTATACAACGCTCGTAGGCCATGTAAAAACGTTAAATAAATGGTTGCACTACACGCACAAGAAATACTTCATCGGTATCGAGTAGGATTCATATGAAATCATTTGAAACACATTAACACTTAAAAATACAAGTGTTCACAAATTGCTGGAAATATGCGTATTAATAGCGTGAGATCTTTAAAAAAATACATTTATGTAATTTTTGAAAATAAGAAAGAGTGCACCAAAATGAACTTTACGTTATATTACATGATGAAATTAGCACTATCCGTTCGGAAATTTGAAACCGTTTTTGAGAACACAGGATTTGAGCGTTTCTGAAAATGCGGAATTTTGAGATAGTTTTCATAGAAAACAGTTAGTTTTTGAGAAAATTTATGACATTATTTAAAGCACATGTACTCATAAATATAATGTGAACAAACTTCCGCTAATATAAATATTAACGACGTGAAAGACAAGCCAATTACATTTTTGTAATTTTTGAAAAAATAAAAGAATAGAGCAATACGGCGTTTATGTTATCATAAAGTGTATTTAGCACTATCCCTACTAAAATTTTAAAGAAAAAATTTGGAGCCTTTTTTGAGAAAATCTTGTTTTTGTTATTTTTTTAAATTGGACCTTTTGCTCGCAATATTGCACGAAAACTGCTAATACTTTCAAAAAACGAACCTGACCTTAATGAAAGAACTCACTATGGAGAACAAATTTGATTTGAACGAAAAGTCTTTATCTTGAGTTTTGTAGTTGTAGGAAGACGCTAGAAAAAATGTCAAAATTTTCGAATACTCAGGGAAAATCGGATATATGCCACATTTATAAGTTTATTCTACTCTATTTTATAAGAAATTTTAAGAAAAAATTTGGAGCCGTTTTTGAGAATTTTTGTAAATGCCTGGGGGCTTCGTGTAAAGTACCTCCAAATTTTGAAGCTTTTCAAAATCGCAGCGCTTCGAGTCGAGCAAGAGCCACCGGGGAATATCCGTTTCGAAACAATCGTACGTATTGGCGCTAGTGTTGACATAGATGGACGTTTAAAAAAGAATTTTTTTGGTATCAGGTGACCCCGAAACGAGTAGTTCCATTGAAATCGATTTTCCGCTGCATTCCTTGGCCGGGTAAACATTAACATAAGTGATAAACTGAAGTATTCACAATGTCTGACATAAATGTAAGCAAGACAAGAGTTTCTATTGGCTGTGAGACATTCTTGTTTACTATTGGTTGAATGCGAGAATCGATATTGAGGTGTCCACTGTGTTCAAGGCCCATATGGCGTTCTATCGACTTCGTTCCATTTTCGATTCTCGATTTTGAGTTAACGTATTGTGATTGGTTCGTTTCTTATGTCTTACTTAAGCATAAGCACAGAAGCTTGTAAGCTTTTAAGTTAACGTCTTACGTGTTATGCTTATGCGAACGCATTGTGAATGAGTCCGCTTATGGACGTAGTCCTAACTTTTATGTTAACGCCATGCTTATGTTTGCATTGCGAATGGGCCTTTAGGCTTGCCGCGAAAGCTAGTCAAGAGTAAGAGATTAGAAAATACTAGGGTGGGGAAGTCTGTGCCGTTATATAGAACCACAAGTTTATTATTTATTCAAATAGCTAATTTTCTACAGGAAAGTTTTTCTGAGTCAAAAATATCTTCAGTTTTATAGTTTTGAATCATTTAGCAGTTTTTGAAAAAAAGAGCAATACCCGAAAATAGAACTAGCACCATATTTTTTACTGTCCCTTATTACACGTGGAGAAAATTTAAAGAAAAAATTTGGAGCAGTTTTTGACAATTTTGTTGTTGAAAATTTCAAGCATATTACGCAAAAATTACTAGATTTTATCAAAAAATTATTACATTATTAGTACATTAGTATCTTTTTTTTAAAGATCTAACCTATTGCCACAGTCTTTGATCTCAAAATCTCAATCTTCAGTTTTGTAGTTTTAATTTTTTATTTTTTTGCAATTTTCGAACAATCGGGGACGCTACCGAATACTAGAGCTGCACCATTGATCAACAAAATTCAATCAGAAAGTTTGAAGCCATTTTTTAAAATTTTGAAAATGCCCGAGAAGCTTCATGTAAAGTACTTCTCAAAATTAAAATATCGGTTTCAAACTTCAGAGGCCGCGTAATCGATTGGGTATCAACTTTCGATGAACTGTTCAGCCGCTAGCCGTTGATCGACGGACGACGTTCTGCCGTCAATGTATTTTTCGGTATCAAGAACTAACAAAACATGGACTCTGGCTACTCCGTAAGAGGATTTTTTTTTTCCAAACTATAGCAGCAGGATTTATCCACTTTTTCGTCACCAGAACCCGGGAATAAGGTTTTTTTCAGGCGAAATTTCGGCTTTTTCTGGCGCACGATTACATAATTTTCTCTTCTTACAAAGAATTTGTAATGCAAGTAAAAATATCCTATTTAAGTTAAGAATATATTTACGTTAAGAAACCATAATAAATTCATTTCAAATACATTTACCTTTTAGTTTATAAGACCGATCCCCATTTTTTTGCAGATACTTTATACTTCAAGCATTTAAGATTATTACAAGTAATAAAGTGAAAACATAATAAAGGTAGTAGGTTATATATAACTTGCATGTTGAAAAACTCCAGTCACATTTGTTAATATATTAATACATACAATACAATACTTTCAAATTATAAATGATCCAGAAAGTTTTCAAATTTCTTTCAACAATTTTACAAAATAATCTGACAATTTTCTTTCAAATTTAAAACAAAATATTAACTGCTATCAAAATGAACATCTTAATTAAATGTCCTGGGACAAATACCATTAAAAAGCACACATTCATTTGTGTGTGGTGCTTCAAACACATTTGATTGAACTGCTTGTCATTAATTTTTACATGATAAAAAATACAGTTTCATTCTGAAAAAACTATTCATCTGAAACTACATTGGTACAAGCTACCATATCAATGACACTATGTGCTGGGCATTTCAATCCCCTCAGACAAATATCTCAAGAAAAACAAAATTTTTAGTCATGTGGTGAAATTGAAAATAAATGGCAGCAAATTATCTTTAAGGTCGGGCTTAAATTATTATTGTTTTTATGAACATGAATTTGTTCAACTTGTTCCAATATAAAAACTTAAAATAACCTTCTCATCTTCGGTCATCTGCTCAACTGTGTGAAGAGAATTAAATTGCCGATACATTTTAAGATACACAATCATTTTCTCTAAAATTTTCCTCTGATATCAAAAACATGAATAATGCCAGCAGCTTGGACGAAGAAATCTTCACACAACCCAGACATATCAAACACGAAAGCAATGCAAGGATGGCAGTTCAAGATCAGGATGGCTATCAGGTGGTAACACGGAGAAGGAATCATAAACATTATCAACAGCAACAACATTCACGCATTATTGGAGGGACCTCAGCTGAGAAATACAAGCAGGAAATCGAATGTCCTGGCTGTACATAGGAAAATTGTCAGCGCAGACTACGTCTGTAACTTTCAAGAATTCTTCAAAAGAGAGGAATAGAAAAGTCAACTAGTGAAGAACTACAATCATTAGGAATGAACAAGGCCTTCAAAGTAGGGTTTTCAATGGAACATCAGGCAGCTACTGAAAACCCGGCTCTCTGGCCACAAGGTGTATGGCCCTTTCGCTTCCCTAGGCACAATGCTAATAGACAAGAAGAAATCAACTTTGTTTAACATTCAAATAATGTAATGGAAGCCCACAAACCGCAAGAGTAACAATGGACAAAGAACACCAGTCTGCCTACTGTTGTGGAGTGTAGCAAAATTTCCAAGTGTACTAAGAATATGCCAGTAGATATATTTAATACATATGTAAGAAGCGCAAAAGAAACACTAGAAAATCATAGAATAACTTTCACAGAAACATTCCTCACAGAATCAATAGATATTCAACATATATGCGTTAGCAAAACAAAAAGAAAGAGGAAAACCCTATGGAGGAGTATCATGTCTACCACCACATGGCGAAGTAATACATATACACACAGATGAAAATATGATCATCATTTCAGCAGTGCAAGTAACAATAGTTGGTCTATACAAACAACCTTAAGCATCTATGGAAGAAGCAACACTTTCTATAGTGATAAACTATGAGGAACAAGAAGAAAACGTCATTATTGCAGGAGAATAATGCAGGAGATTGCAGACTGGATAAACCTGATTATATGACCAAAACAGTAATAGATCTAATGGCAGAACATGGCTTCAGACTAGGAAACAGAAATGATTTCAAGACTTACTTTGCTCATAGATCTAGTACACATCAAAGGAAGGGACCTAATATCCCAATCTCAAGAGGTACTATGAACATCAACATCAACAAGGAAACCATGGAAACCATAAGTTCTAAAATGATACAATTTCAAAAAGAAATAAGAGATAACAACAAGGACGCAGCTACCATCATGCTGAAAGAAGACATCGTGTCCTCAGCAACAAAGAGAGAACAGCACAACTTTGATTTAACAAGGAGTGCTATAAGCAACGCAAAATAACCCATATATTGAAGGTATATTGAAGAAATATATATTGATGGTAATTGAAGTGATCGAATAATTTGACTGGTTGTTCGAGCTTGAAGATTTGTTGGGGGCGTGCCCCCCAAGATTTCTTGAACCGTACAATAATTTAGAGATTTAAGTTGAAAATTAGAATTTAGTTTTATATATATATATATATATATATATATATATATATATATATATATATATATATATATATATATATATATATATATATATATATATATATATATATATATATATAAAAATTATAATTAATAAAGGGATAACCGAGCACCTACATATGTATGCAGATGATATGGTCAACCATCCTGACAAGCCTCCAACAAGTTGTAGACAATTTAGAAGCATGGGGAGAAGAAAACTACCTCCAAAACAAGACAGCGCAGATTACCTTTCAAAAAGGAGGAAAAATAGCAGGAAGGGAAAAAAAATATTCAAGAACTAATATCTTGAAATAGCTCAATATTACAGACATTTACAAATAATACTTCAGACAACAGGCAGCTCATTCCAAATTAAAAACAGAGGAAAAGCAGCAACCGCGATCAGAGCCATGTACTCAATAAAAAATAATATCCACAAACGGTCACTAGAATTAGCAATCAAAATATTTCATGCAGACATTGGCCCAATCATAACATACGGAATACAATTAATATGAGAAAAAACTATCAATAGCTGATTAAGGTTCATAGAAAGAACTAAGGGAAGATACCTGAAGAGAGTGTCTTCCAAAGAACACAAAATCAAGATTAGTATATGAACTTCCCAGAGGACCATTCGAAATTGAGGACCAATCATCCACCAGGCAAAGTAAAGTAAACAAGTGCTAGAAGTAAGAAAAAAGAAGAGAAGAAAAATATGGCCAGAATTTTACCCAACAGATGCCAAGATGGAAACGAAATGGACTGAAACAAACCAGAAATTAAGACACGTGATCACAAGACTGGCGACTCATTGGTTTCATCACAAAATCTGTGCAATCTTACATCACCACAAAGTGAAAGAAGACTGCATGTGCTCCCTGTGTGGTGAACAGTGTGAATGATATCATATTCGAAGATGCAAGAAAAGAATTAAAACAGTGACAGTTTATAGCAAAGAACTTAAATTACATTTTTATGCACTTTCATGCGCACTCTATAATCCAAAAACATACATAACACATTAAATTAAAAGCATATTGTTAATGTTTCTTGGTAATTCTTGATTTTCTAATTTCATCACAGAAGCATCTTTTCTATATAAATTAAAATTTGAAACACTATGTACAACAATAAAAAGAGAAATCACTAGATGAGGTTTTAACACTAGTTTTAAAAAAAAAGACAATAATCACTTTGTTGTCCAAACCAGAGACACTGTATCTTTCTTCAATTTTTCATCCAATCTCGCAACGTTAAACAAGAAAACTCAGTTAAAAAGCTTTCTTGCGATACCACACTAGAGCATCACAAGAAGACAGTTAGGAGTTCTCGAGTATTCTTTTCTTCTCAGCTAGAGTTATCGCTTGTTACTTTTCTAGGAAGATAAGAGGGGCAGTCAATAAATACAGAAGTATAGCAGCAAGCCATTTTCATCACATTTAGTTATCTTTTGGGAAACTAAATACATGGATTTGAAGGCCTTCTTAGTAATATCCTTAGCAGTTTGGTACAGTATATCTATGCAGCATTTTGGAAGAAATGTCACTGATACGTTGGCACCAATTCTTAAGGTGAATACTGCATACCTTCACTGATTGGAATGATTGTCCTAGAATCTTCAGTTATTTAATTACAACACGTCGATGCTACCAAAACAGCTGGTCATGTGCAAACAACTGTTTCCAAGGACTAATCTGGGTGCCATGACACAGCGTAACAAGCTTGGAGTGGGAGCTTTCCAGGGGGTGTTGATTCAGTGCACCACAAAATGTAAGAATGAGCCAACTAAACCGAAAGAGATGAGCAAGAATAGCAATAATTCCTTGACAATCCTCGATTTTCCAAGTTTGGTATCACCCTATTATTACTGCGAAAATCCAAAGTTGGATTTTTTTGCATCACATTACTTTCTCTAAGCTACATAAAATGGAGAAAGGGAAAAGGATCTCGTGGAAAAACAGAAAAATGTGTATACCTGACAAAGGGATCACAGGTTGCACTGAAATATTTGTAATTTTTCATACATAAGATGTAACATATCAACAAGTATAAACAATGATATTAGCATTGGGTCAATAAATTCTACACATTGCCAGTCTAAATTCTTTATTTTCCAACATTCGATTATGTAAAGAGCACAAATCCAACATTAAAGTGCATTCAGTTGTCTTTATTAAAATGCAACTATACTTTCCAAAATATTAGCATTTTGGAAACCGAATAACTGTTGACATGGTAAGATTCATTCTTTGAACATTTAATCCATAACTCTCTCTTAAAAAACCCTTTGGCTTATTTTGCCATATTTACAGCTTTATAACGCTGATCACATTCAAAACATGGTATTTTTCTTGAGTAAATTATCACTATGAATCAAGTCTATGTGAATATCGAACAATCTTCAATATGAATCAGCGAGCATCAGACAAAGCTTCGTTTGCATAATGCGGCATGTGTGTGTGTGTGTGTATGAGAGAGAGAGAGAGAGATGCCCAATATGAAGGGCCTGCAAAGAGCACATGTGGCAGCCAAATGATCATTCCTGAGTCTCTAAGAGGATCGATTTTTGTTGTGTGTGCGCATGTGATATGCAAGGCCACCCCGTTGGTGGAAGCGAGACTCGCACAAATCGCAGCTAAATGGTCTCTCCCCAGTGTGTACTCGCGTGTGAGCAACGAGCGACGATTTCTGTACAAATGCCTTGCCGCAAAGTTCACAGCGATGCGGCCGCACTCCAGTGTGAATTTGCCGGTGTAGATCTAGGCTCCGTGAAAAACTGAACGACTTACCGCAAACGTCACATTTATAGGATCGCTCACCAGTATGCACCGGCATGTGTTGAGTGAGTCTGCTTTTCCTTGGGAATGTCTTTCCACACACATCGCAGTGAAACGGCCATTCCCCTGTGTGCCTGAGTTTGTGTACTCTAAGATTTTGTGCCAAACGAAAACCAATCCCGCATATGTCGCAACGATTAGGCCGCTCTCCTGTGTGCAGGTTCTTGTGTTCAGTGAATTCCTTGTTCTGCAAGAATGTCTTCCCACACACATCGCAGCGATGTGGGTACTTTCCTGTGTGCAAGGGCATGTGTAAATTGAGGTGAGACTTCTGGCGGAATGTCTTACCACAAAAGTTGCATTCATAAGGGCGCTCTCCCGTGTGTGTGCGTAAGTGACTTGTGAGAATGCCCGAGGTACTGAACGTGGCACCGCACACATCGCACAGGTATGGACGTTCTCCCGTGTGCGTGCGTTCGTGAATGGTGAGATTGGCTTGAGCATTGCAGGAAACTCCACAAACTTTGCAAGTGAGCTTTTTCTTTTGCTTGGGCTTGTGTCCTGCGAGGTTACTGGTCGGTGTAGGCGCCATGGTGCTCAGGATTGGTCCCTTGTGTAGCAGTAGCGTCGTGTTGTTTTGTAATCCACCACTCAGCTGCTGGGTTGCCTGGAGTCCCACCGGCGGAAGATTGTTTGCTCCTGAACATTAAAGCAATGTCTCTTAGCATATTCTTCACAATATCAGTGCTCATTTGGGGCCCTCTGAGACACATAAGGCAGGTAATCTGGTCTTAGAGCCCTTCTAGATCTTTTGGTTAGCTAGTCCCTTATTCTAAGGTAAAATTAGTGGTGCTACAACACATTCATTTTCGCATTATTGAAATATTGTAATTTCTGCCATATTCAAAATTCAGTTATAACTTGAAAAAGTATAATACAACAATCCAAACTATCACTGTGGTGCATACCTGCATTTAATTTCGAGAGCCAGAAACAGTAGTCATTTCTAACGTTTACAAATGAAACAATCCTGAATAAATTTAGCATACATAATATTTGCATACACAATACAGAAAAGAAGGAATAATTTCACACAAGCTTGGTTTGATTATATAAAACTAGCTATCAACTTTTGAATAACATAATCAGCAATCAAAACTTAGAGTAAACAATTTATAGCTATTAACATACCCAGAAATGTTATAAGTGATATTACTGCAGAGGCCAAAGTTAACTAGTGGTGCTACAAAAGCATATGCTTTCTCGCAATATCACAATGTTATTGTTATATATGGCGGGACACTCATAATGCTTCATTAATTTAACAAAACACAAAAAATACTAACTTTCACAAAACATTGTACATGACCTTTTCTAAAGAGCTAATTCTGAACAGACTTTGTTTGAGGCAAAAATCTCTGTCTTCTAATTTTGAAGTTTTTTTTTTGTTGCAATTTAAAAAAAAAAAAAAAAAAAAAAAAAAAAAAAAAAAAAAAAAAAAAAAAAAAAAAAAAAAAAGCAATACCCAAAAATGGGACAAGCACAAAATTTTTTACTGCCAGTTATTTCATAAGTGAGAAAATTTAAAGAAAAAATTTGGACCGGTGTTTGGGAAAAAATGCGTAAATTTCAAATGCACATTCTGCACAAACTACTATTTTTTTCAAAATATGTGCATGATCGTTTTTAAAGAGATAATAGTGTACAACAGATTTTGTCTGAGGCAAATTCTCCATCTCCAATGTTGAAGTTTTAATTTTTTTCTTCCTTGTTTCGAAAAATCAGGAATGTCAACAAAAACAAGACCTGCATCGTTCTCTTAAACACCTTTTGCACTACTCAAAAACAAAATTTAATTATAAAATTTAGAGCCATTTTTTTGAAAATGTTCCAGGGGCTTCATGTACACAACTCCCCAAAATTAAAATTTTGGTTTCAAATTCCAGGGTCCGCGACATCAGCTAGAACGATTGGGGAATATCAATTTTGGCGAAAATCGGCTGAACGGTAGACAATGGATCAGATTGGTACACAATGGATCAGAATGGTAGACAATGGATTCCTATTCAAATTGGCTGCAGCATTTGTTTGGACACCTGTCAAATTGGACACCTTTAGGCAAATTATATAAATGTTTATCGTCTAACTTCATTGAATAATGCATCCTGAATGTAAGTTACTACTGACTGAACATACATTAGTTTACATAAATAATGCATTACTTTTCATCATAATTCAAATCCACGTATCTGCAGGGTGACTGTTACCTCCATGGTCAATATACTCATAACCATGAACCCATGATGCTCTGATGTTACTTCTCTTATAGCTGTCTGGACCACAGATTCCTTTCCTCCACTTCTTGGGGGATTCAGTTGACTCAGTTTCACTCATTGCCATGAACATTTTCTAAATACCTCAATAAAACATAATCAAATAGTTTAAAAATCTACAATTACCACAGAAATTATTTACATTTATAAACGAAGTTGGTAACTACAGATGAACCACTGCCAAGCAACAGTTGATGAAGAAACAAACTCAACATGCAAAGGCATCAATGTTGACAACTTTGTATTGTAAAAAATTATTGAAGTCAGTGACTCGGGTACCTTCTTACAATGAAATCAGATTGCATCTGAACAGTTTTTTCCTCATGTGATGGTAGAATGAGGTCCATTTTTTACATCAAAAGATGCATCTATCCCTACTATCATTAAGTCAATATGCACAAAATAGTGACATAGGTCCCTTTTTTCACAATGCATGCAGCTATCAGATGTTTTGTTACATTGTAATAGTGTTAATTTGATATCGATATTATTGTTAACTGCTATAATATCGTTGGTTAAAGTATGAAATTCTCCTTTCATGATTTTCCCTGATTACTTCATTTTCTTTGGTTCATTCATTGTTTTATTTTATATAAAATATTTTAGATTGGTGTGCAATTTTATTGTAATAAATTTAGATACTCCTAACAAAGCCAACAAAGATTTCTCAATTGTATTTTTTATAAGAATATGTAAATCTTGGTAATAACCGCGCAACTTTTCTTGACCGATGGATTAACGAAATGCAGGAGAAGTGAGGGTAATAGTCACAAAGTCGGACACTAGATTATTTTAAGTAACCTCCAACCTCTGGAAAATCATTGACAATTATTTATTCATTTTCTAAGAATAAAGGAATATTAAATTTCAGGAAATAATTCATTATTATGATTTGTGCTCTAAGTACTCCAACTTTTTCATTATAGCTTAATTTATTTTCGCTTTCAGTATATCTTTAATCGAAATGTTCTCAGATTTGAATTTAAAATTGCCACTCACATATTGTAATGTATGACTGGTTAATTTCTTGTCTTGGGTAGCATACTGTTTTTGCTGAGTTTGTTTACCTGAAGTGACAAATCTTATTTTGTAATAATAATTTATTCTTATCATTTGTGGCAGTCAAAAGAGTAACTAACAAGGCAAACATTTTTTAAAAATCTTATAATAAAAATATAAATCAGCCTTTCTTACAACTGTGTAAAGTTGGTGGAAATAGTAATTAAAAAATATAATTACAATGACTACGATAAATTGTTTACCTTGAACGTTACCTTTACGGGGCAATACCTGGAATTTTACGGAATTACTAGGTATTGTAAAAGGTTATTGGTTCATTTTGTTTTTCTTCTATGAATTGTGGAAATACTAGCTCCAGTATATAAGCTGAAGTGTCATCTAAAGTGTTACTCACAGGATACAGGCCCTTGTTCCCCTTTTCCATTTCACAAGCATTCACGACTTTTTTGATTATTTTGCATTTGCCACTAGTATACGTCTCCTTAACTTTCTCAAGAGTTTTAGATGCCTCCCTGGAATGACCTGGACCTGCCTCAGCCATTTCTTTAAATATTATTGAGAATAAATCTGAAGTGAAGTTCTTGACTTTCAAAGCAACTACCTTTCACTAGCTTCAGTTTTGCATCAACAAAGTTTTAATGTTTGGAATGTTGTTGTCGGTGCTTGCTGCCTTCAACTGTTTATTGCTTACGAGAGGGATAAGCAAGGTCATCAGTCAAGAGAGGTTGTACTGATATTACCTAAGTCATGTACCATTTCTCAAATTTTAATTGGGTAAGCATAATATGCTGGGATATGCTAGTCATTGCTAATGCTGCTCTTTACATAAGTTTGGTTTGCAAGCACTTACTGGCATAAATTGAGGGAGGCATTATGAATAATAAACTTTAAGCAGAAGCACTGCATAAGAAACGCAAAACACATGCAAAAGATCAGAATTGGTGAATATTCCAACTTCAAAATACAAAACACTCTGAATTCTTCCTTAATAAAATTTGATGTTAAAAGTCAGATCTTGAAATAAGGTCATGTACAAAAATTTTCAAAAATATGAGTAGTTTTCACATTATTTTGCATGACACAGCTAATTTTCAAACAATTATTTTTTCAAAAACTGCTCCAAATTTTATTTTTAAAGTTTCTCCTCCTACATATTTAGCGGCAGCGATAGTGTAACGGTTAGCATATCAGACTGTTATACCTACGTTCGTGGGTTGAAACTCACGAAACCCAAGATGTACGAAAGATTTTTTCGCCCTTAAAAATCCACGGCTTCAATTGGGTTTCAACCAATCGAAGCCATGGATTTTTAAGGGCGAAAAAAACCTTCATACATCTTCCTTCGGAGGGAAAGTAATGTCGGCTATCCCATGTTAGTAGATTTACTGCATGTAATAGATCCTCATGCCTAAATGAAACCTCTGAGCTAAATTAAAATCGCCTGTTGCCCTCCCTGCATGGTACCTCCTTTCTTTGCTAGTGAGTGAAAGGGGAGTAGCAAAATTTGCGTAGTCAGACAGAAGAGCGCTCCTGATGGCCTGAGTCTTGCCACGTAAAATAAGACATCAATTCAATATTAAAGAATTTAAAAAAAGTGGCATTAGTCTCATTTCCAAAGAACTCACTATTTCTAAAAGTTGCAAAAAGGTAACTACTAATTTGATAAAAGAGAGTTTTATCTTAAAAAAAAAAACAGTACTAAAAACTCAATTAGTACAAAAAGGTAATGTACAATTTTTTTGAAACAGTGAGTAGTTTTCACACAATTTCTGCTAGTAGTTGATCCAAATTATGAAAAAACATTTTCACAAAAAGTGCTCCAAATTTTTTCTACAGAGAGAACAACTAGGACGCTTAAAAGGAGGGCACTGATCTCTTTTTCATGAAACACTCTGGATTTTCAAAAATTACAGAAGTTATAAAAATAGCAAAAATATATGTGCCCTTCCAGCATCATTAGTTATTATGGATTTCTTTATGAAATATTACATTGTCCACAATTGGATAAATTAAGAACATCAAAACATGTGCATGAGCACCTTAATTAAAAGAAAAGTTTGCAGTGGTGTTTACTCTTCGAAATTAAAATATTTAAATTGAAATACAATAGTAATTTTCTCTACATATAATTACATGAAGTTCTTCCAATATTTTTAACTGACAAAATTTTAAAGTACTTTAAATTGGATTTTGTTGGCTTCAAAATGTGCTCTTGCAAAGTTATAAAAAAGTGACTAAACACCTTTATTTCTCCATACATTTCAATTTTTCCGTATTCTGAGACAATCTTTTGTAAAATTGCTAACACTATAAATCTTGATAGTTAACATACCTGAGATCAGGAAAACTTGTCCTTGACTAGGCGCAGTCCCAATACCCATTTGGCTTGTGAAAGTTTTTGGCAAGGATTCATTACTTTTAACCAGCAACTGATTGCTTGCTCCCGAAATTGCAGTATATAAACCAGGCTGAACTTGGAGATACAGGGCCCCTAGGTACACAAAATAGTAAATGAACAATTAAATGGATAAAATATTTTAAATTTAATGTAATAATATAAATCAATTTATTATACAGGGTGGGTTTTTTAAATTTAGGTTTTTAAAAACTATTTTTTCATGAATACATAATGTATTTCTGTATCATGTCCTCACATCTTAAATTAGAAATCTCCATCTGTATACACAATATATGGCAGGCACGCATGTAAAATGGGATAAGTCAAGTTTATATCCAAAGTGAGTATGCCAGGACATTGCCTTACTACAATATTATCATTGTGTATTGGGGGGATAAGTGACATTTCAATTCTGCCAATAAAGTTTAAGGGCAAAGTTGAAATGTCACTTGTCCCCTGAGACACAATGATAGTTTCTTATTAAAGCAATGTCTTTGCATACTTGTTTTGGACAAAAACGTGACTTATCCCTTTTAACATGTGTACACGCCATATATAAAAATGGATGTTGGTATACATAAGAGCGGTTAACTCCATCGATCTCCATGAAAGTTGGCATAACTACATGTTTTTTCACACAGCAGGTTTATGTGCTGGGTCATTCTTTTCATATTCAACCAACAAAATTCGCAACAATCTCCAAATTAGCTATAAACACTTTTTTGTATTGTGGTAACACTATGAAAAAATTCAATCTTATGCAATCTGATGTAAATAAAAAGTAATGTTAAGATTCTCTATGTAAATTTTGTTTGCATATTTTTCAGATACCTTGGAGTTCATTTAAGAGCAAAACAATAGATATTACATTTCATTGCGCTTCAGGTACGTTTTTAACATCGTAATTGTAAAAATTATGAAAAATTTTCAATATTACCATTTTTGAATCGCAAGTTTTTTAGTTTAAAATGTGTGATATAATACAAGTTTTCAGGGAAAAAATTTCAAGCACGGTTATTAATAGTTGACCTTGATATGACTGTTCAAACTTGAAAATTCAATTTTTGATTTTTGGAGTTTTTTCATTGATGCACATAAAACTTATTCATTAATTTTGAGATATAACATACCTACATCAGTGGAGGTAGAGTCCAACTGCTATACAGTTGAACTAAATTCAATGTTGCAAAAAGTGTAAGATAACCAGCATTATATCAAATACATTACAAATTTAGAAATACATGTGTTTAATTATCAATATAAAAATAAATAACTGTTAGTAATAACAGGTTAATAATGATTCAGAATATCTAATTTCACGATTACAGCTCAGTACTTTTTTGTTTTCTCCTTCCTTTGTAATAAATTAAAATTGTATAAATACTTGGATTTTATACACATAATTTATACAATTATTTACAGAATTTTTTACCTGGTTACAGTTGTTTTGTCTTCCATAGTTTCATTATAGGTTTCCATATCATAAATACATAGTCCATCTTCAGAAAATGAATGATTTTGAAAGTAGCAAACCCACCTCCTTGTGCGATAATTTCTGATGCCTTGTGTGTAAATTGCGCATTTAAATCGTTTTTCCAATTGCAGGTTATGTTTAGCCATTTCTTCATTCAATGTAAAGCTTATTGTTATTTAAGAAATATATTGTTTGCTCCAATCAAACATCTGTTGAGGTGTTTGAATCTGTTTTTCACTGGAAAATTGTAAACTTGCTCTGGTAACTAATCATTTTATTGTGGCACCTAATCGGTTGCTGAGTCCTTTCCCATGTGAAGTAACGAAATAGTGCCATTCTGCTAGAACACCAAAATCCTTTTGGTCAAGGCAGACATTTAGAACATTGACTCTGTTCTTATACTGTGCGGCTGCAACCATCGAAAATATATATCAATTTTGTTAAAAAATCAATTGTTGTTTTCAAAAATTGAAGTAACCATTGCTGGAAATAATGCACGGCAGCAGTATTTTGAGTCATCTCATAAGAAATCACAATAAAATTTAAAGGTTTCACAATATTTGTGTTGGTGAATTGAAAGTAACACACAAAACAATGAATTGCAGCTTGTGAGTTATTCCATTACACTTTCAGTATACAATCTTGATTAATGAATGAATAATTTTCAGAAAAATCAGTGACAGGCAAAACTTCTCCATCCCCAAGGTTTTCTTTCGTAAAACGAAAGAACTTGGACTATTTGAAATATAATTATGTATTGTAAGATTTTCTAATTTATTAATTAAATCTTCTACAAAATCATTTGTCACTTTATGAACTCCTTCCCAGCTACTTGAATGCTCACAAAATCCTTTTCCCAGGCAATTCATGACTTATTTCTTGATCTGAATAGAATTCAATTACGCAATCAAGTGTTTCTTGTGGTAACACATTTTTTTAATTCCGGTTTCGGCATACATAATATGCCTTCTTTTTTGACCAACTGTTGTTTTTTTTATCAAATAACTGGAAGCATCAAACTTTTTTGAATTTTTGACACAGACCAAGAAGAAAGTAACACAGACAATATCATAATTTGGTCTTTTATCATGTCAGACTGTTCAAACTTTTCTTTCAATTGAGAAATAATTTCTCTCTCTACAAGTATGTCATTCATATTGTTGGTAACAAAACATTTAGAGGCACTTCAAACTCACATGTCTGAAAAAAATCTAAAATTTAAAATTAGAGTAATTAAAGGAAAAACTTTTTAATTTTCTAAAAAAAAAAATTAAAAAAAAAAGAAATAAAGATGAAGATATTTATTTTGTAATTGGCATCTGTTGTTGCAAGATTCGTTTCTATAGATACTTGACATGATACCACCTGCATCGGGTCTCATGAAATCGAAGAGTCTTCCTTTCCAGGTCTTTCTGGGAGTCGAAGAACATCATCATCCATAATTATTTGATGGCTTTGTCTACAAAGTTTTTTTTTTCCTTCCCCAATTTCTGGCAAATCAGCATGATACTTGTGTCAAATTCTGAGTTAATGACCCAAATTACCAACTTGTGCACCCTCAAATTACTGTCATGGATCACAACAGAAATTTTAACACTGCTCTAAAATGGCAATAACATCTTTTCGTGATTCAAACAATCTTTCTACATTCATTCTAGATCTTTGCTGAATCAAGTCCCATTCTTTTGTGGAAAACAAATCCACTATTTTGATCTGTTCTTCTTCAGAACATTTCAACGCCAAATTGTTTAGCAAACAAGATTTTTTGTTTCGCTCCATATTAAATATTATTGCAATACAGTTTTAAATGTATTATCCAGTTCAAATTTTCGAAGAACAAAACATCTCACCACATCTAGTACATACAGGTAGTGTTGAAAATGCTAAAATCAATATTTCAAACGATTTACTTCAACTGTGCACCATTTGGAGTCGATCAGCACTGATGTAGTTACTTTTCTCTCTCTTCAATTCAATGTGATGAACTAAAGAAATGTGATTGCAGACAGTTAATTCAGTTACAAACAATTTACATTAAATATTAATTGTGTAATAGGTTTAATTCAAAATAATATTACTTATAAAAAAAAAAATTATAATAACCATTATTTTGAATGCTTGAAATGAATGTAGGTTAAATTTACCTTCATAGGTCACACGTTATAATAAAATTTGTAATATATTACACAATTAATGATAGTTTTTGATTATTAAATAAATAGAAAATTTTATGCAAATAAATAAATATAAAATTTTATATAAATAAATAATATATCACAAAATTAATGAATAAGTTTTATGTGCATCAATGTGTTTATGTGCACTTCAAAAATCAAAAATTGAATTTTCAAGTTTGAACAGCAATATTATGGTTAATTATCAATAACCATGGCAGAAACTTTTCCCTTGAAAACTTGCATGTATTTCAAGCATTTTAAGCTAGAGAAATTGAAAATCACAAATGATGTATTTTGGAAAATAATTTTTTTCATAGTATTTACAATTATGACGTTAAAAATGTACCTGAAGCACAATGAAATGTGTAATTTCTATTCTTTTGCACTTAAATGAACTCTAAGGAATCTGAAAAATATGCAAACAAAATTTAAGTAAAGAATCCGAGATTGCCAGGACTGTTAGGGCAGTGGCGCTGCAGCGGAGTCCGACCAGAAAACAGCGGGTTCGAGTCCCACCTCAGGCATAAGTGTATTTGTATATGTCTGTGTGTGCCATCCTTTCATCTCTCATCATTATCTCATAGTCCATACCCCCAGGGCTAACAACCTTGGATGATAAAAATGGGGATTCAGCTAAAATGCTGATCCCCCTCCCCCAGAAAGGTACTTGCACCTGCTAAAGCAAGATGCACACGTGGTCAAGTTGGAATACACAAGGGAAAAAAAAGAAGAAGAAAAAAATCCCACATGATTCACAGCTATGAGTGTGAAAAAAAGCACATTCATAAGTAATTTTGTGGTGTCATCTGGTTGATATGTGGGTGGCAACAGTTCAGCTAGAAAGATATACAGACAATCAATGTTTGTAAGTCCTGGGAGCTAACAAAGCAAGGCACCTGAATTTGTTTTGTTATACTCCCAATTTAAATATAGTGACACCTGAGGATCATGAGCTGACAGGCGAGGGGCACACTGTCATCCAATCGGGAGCTCCAATACCAAAAACATAAGTTGAAACAAAGCTCCTGATTGAATGTCAGTGTCCCCATCTTTGGGCAGCTAATGACCTCAAAGTGCCAAGAAGTTTAAATCTGAATATAATGCGGTGTGATGGTTGAGAAGACGAGTTCCTTCTGCACTTTGTGGTGCCATATTTCTAAATGACTGACATAATTGCTATACAATTGTATTTTTTTAAATTTCCATTATTCCAGTAATCCAAATACATTAAAATATGATTTAAATAAAATTTCATGTTCCACAGATTTTTCCATGGCTCTGGATGTATCATCGTTACCTTGAGGACTTTCTTGTCCTTGTGAAGGCCAAATCACAGACTTTGTATTCTTCACTGATTTTGGCCTCAGTTCACGAAATGCACTATTTCCTTTAAAGGAAGCAGGAGAATGTGTGTCCACTGATTTTCGCTTCATCGCCGATTTTGGCCTTAGTTCACACAATGCACTATTTCCTTTAAAGGAAACAGGAGAATGTGTGTCTACAGGGTCGGTGTTGCCATTTAGATGGTGAGCAATCTTCTGAGAATTCTTATTTTCAGAGCTGACCTTTTGGGTAGCATTACTGCCTTTAACCTCACCAGTGACTTGATTCTTCACAGATGGATCTTTAGGGGCAGTAGTACTGGCAGGAGGGTTATTCTTTATGGAAAAACATAAAAAACACATGAAATAATTTTTTTTTTTTTAAATTGTAAAAACTATGGAATCTACCACTGCTTTACATACAGAAACCTGACTCGGTCCCTTGCCCTCCAGGGACTTTTCATTTTCAGAGCTGACCTTTTGGGTAGCATTACTGCCTTTAACCTCACCAGTGACTTGATTCTTCACAGATGGATCTTTAGGGACAGTAGTACTGGCAGGTGGGTTATTCTTTATGGAAAAAGATAAAACAACACATGAAATACATTTTTTTTTTTTTAAATTGTAAAAACTACGGAATCTACCACTGCTTTACATACAGAAACCTGACTTGGTCCCTTGCCCTCCAGGGATTTTTCATTTTCAGAGCTGACGTTTTGGGTAGCATTACTGCCTTTAACCTCACCAGTGACTTGATTCTTCAAAGATGGATCTTTAGGGGCAGTAGTACTGGCAGGTGGGTTGCTCTTTATAGAAAAAGAAAAAACAACACATGAAATACATTTTTTTTTTTTTTTTAAATAGTAAAACTACAAAATCTACCACTGCTTTACATACAGAAACCTGACTTAGTCCCTTGACCTCCAACGACTTAGCGAGAGTCACAAATGCTCTATAGTTGGCTTCTGGAATTTGTGTTACCCCAAGGTACATAAAATCAATCACTGCCTTCAGATTTTGAAATGATTCATCTAAGAGGATGACAAGTGGATGATCTTCAGTCTCCTCACAAAACAGCTTCTATAAAGAATAATGCAAAAGAAGAATGGTAAGAAAGATTAATTTTGCTTCTCTGAAACCATCATTTCACAGACCTAAAGCACTGATTGACTACCGCATTATGGTGACATATCAGAACCATTTTGCCCAACAAAGGATGCTCGATCAACAACTTTGAAACACATTTTTACTTTCTTGTGTATGTACACTTGTGTAAAGTAATAATTATTTATCTGATAGTTTAAAGGCTCTTTGATTTAAAATAAAGAAGCAAATTTTAACAAAAGAATATCAAAATATCATAGACATGTCAGCACTGATTTACTAACTTTCACTACTAGTTTACATAATGTGTCCCTAATAGTTTATTGTTGTGATAACGTAGAATATGAATGTGGGCTGTAGTGATACTTTACCATGTTCGTAACAAGTAAAAGTGTTAAATCATGTTTTAAATTTTAAATACATTAATATGAAAATAAAAACAATAAAGCTGGGAAATAATTGCTCACTCTTCGTACTACTAGAGTGAAAAATTGAGTACCTTTATGAAAGGCTGTTGGATGTGGGAGTAGGGCATCTTATAACGGAATTTAAAAAAAATATTATTTAGTGTTATAAAATTATAAGAATTCTCTCAATAAGCAAAACACATGCACTGTAGGAAATATATTATGTTTTCTTTTATAAAATACTGTTGGTAGAGTAATTTTTCATAAAGTTTGGTGTTTTGCTGCGCCTTCAATGAAAGAAAGTTGAATATGACTTGCTGCCCTATGCAACCAATACATTTTTCCCCATGGAAAAATGATGAATGTTATAAATGTTTCTTTTAAAATAGCAAACATTTTATATTGAATTGGGAACACAATTAACAACTTTTTATAAAAAAAAGAAATTGGAATTAAATAAATGAAATTTGAAGTAGAATGTTGGCTTCATTTTCTTTTTATAATTTATTACAATAAATATAATAATAACAAATATTATTGTTTATTATAAATATTAATTGCATATAAGTTTATTATTGTATTCCCGAGTAGTTTCCTATAAATTCAAGAACACACAACTGCAGTTTGCAAAACATCAACCAACATTCTTCCAGTTACCTCAATAGAATATTTTAAAGGGAAATTCTTTCCTTTTCTATTGGAATATTCCTTCTCACTGATTCTAGTCATCTTTCTAATATTAAGCTCCCATTTATCGAAGCAAACCGTCCTCTTTCTTGACGAATTCATGTTATTCATCATCGAAGGTTATAACTTCCACTCCCTACCATCAGCCATCTTGTCACAACAACCAACCTTTTTTCCTCAGAAGCCAACATAAACACGGTGGTACCAACTGACTAAGCTATAAAATGAAGGCTTCTAAATTCAATGTTATTTCACCATAATCTCATTTTCAATTAAATTGTTGTATTCAACGTTCTTCCACGGAGGTGCTCAATTATAACATGCATGTTTTATTAACAAATAAAACATGGTTTCACTTTTAATGTTGATAACAACTGGGGAAGGCGCTCTTTATTTATTTATTTATTTGACCTAATACAAATCCAGCAGGAAACCCCAAATACAGGACTATATACAATTTAAGTCCAACAACATCATGGGGTACACAAATATAGAAATACAGTTATAAAGACAGAACATAGGAAAAAAATATATGACACTTTACACCTTAAATCTAACAACACCATGGCATTCACCAAAAATATGAAAGTTTTGTTAAATTATGTTCAAAGTTTGGAATCAATCAAAAACAACATACATAGAAACTAATTGTAGAAAACTTTTTAAAACATTTCATGTACTACCAATACCATGTACGTACATTTATGAAACTTTAATGTTTGTGAAATACAATTCTCACCTCTATACAAAGAAATCACTTGTTCTTTGTTATAATATAAGAAATAAAAAAGATCTGTGTGTAATACATTTTATGTAAAAATAACATCTTCCACACCGAACTTCCGTTTGTACTATCATAATGAACGTTCAGCCATAATCACAACAATAATTTAATGAGAAGTAGATTGCAAGATTTATTTTAATAAAAACAGGCATTACAATTTTCATTAATAGGCACTACTTCTGCACTCTGTTCTACAGAAGTTTTTAAATCTACTTAGAATAGATGTTATATACCAGTACGTATTACAAAATCGATGAGTCATTTAATTTTTCTTCTTTATAATCCTGGCCGAATTAACTTGTAATGTTATTTATGAATAGATCCAAAGCTAAATTATTTTTTTATAAACAAAATAAACAAATATTATTGTGATTGTTTCAACAAAAGAATGAACTATGCCAGTATTGTACAAAGTAATGTAATCGTAAGCTGACTACAATAATATCACTTTCTGGAATTACTGAAAATAGTTTTTATGAGAACATGCTGAAAATTTTACACACTGAAGTTAAGCAAATTAAGGTGTGATTACCACAGTGACCCCAAACCCCCTAAAAATGTAGGCTAGGCCGCAGTTGTGCTGACGCTGTCATTGTATGCCTTGGTCACCTTCAAGAAGTATTTTAAAGATATAATTGGATATACGGGGATGAAGGATTGCTTGTGTAAAGGATGTATAATGTTAAATATGCTTCTATTGTGACTCTTATTTTTCTTTATTATATTGGTACTATTCTATTGTGCTGTATTATATAAAAATTACTTTTCCCATTTCATATGTTACAACCAGTTGGATGAAACAAATATTCTTATCTACTTTGGAATAAGAAGTTCAAAATTAAAAATACTCTTAAGAACAGGACCCTAATCATAGTGTACACTGAGAACCAAACTCTAAAATCGGAGAAAATGAGCAGGTGGAAGTGTTTGTAAATGGCATTCTTTTATCATGCATGCGTGACAAAATTAGAATATTATAGACGGCGGCGATGGTTCAACGATTAGCGTATCGGACTGTTATACCCCAAGTTGGCGGGTCCAAACCCGATTGAAGCCGTGGATTTTTAAGGGCAAAATAATCCTTCATATGGCATTCTTTGCAGGGGAAGTAAAGCTGGCTGTCTCATTTTAGATTTACATGCATGTAAAAGATCCTCAAGCCTAAATGATGCCTCTGAGCTAAATTCAAATCACCTGTTTTGTCGCCCAAGAAATACCTTCTTTCTCAGCTAGTGGGTGAAAGAAGCATAGCGAAATTTGAATGGTCAGATGGAAGAGCGGGCCTGATGGCCCGAGTCTCACACGCAAAATAAGGCATCAATTTAATTCAATTCAATTCAATTCAATTCAATTCAATTCAATTCAATATTTGTGTCTGCTAGAAAGTACCACTGTGTCATTTTAGTGCAAATTTAAAAGAAGAACAATGGGAAAACTTCAAATGCAATTATCTCGTAACAGCTATTTTGAAGTTTGTTCACTATTGTTTCCAGCAAGCAATATGATCATTAAAGAACAAAAACAAGATAAAATCATGAAATGTACATAAAAAGATATAAAAAAAGTATTAAAAAAAACTTCATTATCTGCATTAAAGCTTACAAAACCGTGATCGATTTCCATAAGTTTGGCAAATTTCCAGTTCATTTCAGCAATATCTATCCCAGACTTGGTTGGCAGACATATCTTTTGAGTATCATTATCTCAAAATGGCCAAATTCAGAAAGATTGTTGTTAAAATGTTAACCACTGATGATACTTAGAAGATATATTTGCTCTCTCAATCTATTTTTCTGCTCTTAAAGAAAAAAAAAACTAGAAAAAAAGAGCCAAACAAAAAAGAGAAAAAATAATTATTACAACACTTAACTTACGTGAAAGTAAGGACTGCATGCAGATAAAACTAGCCTGTGTGCTTGCAGGCTCTGACCTTCGGCAGATATAGTGCAATCAACAAAAGAATTGTTGTCTAATAAACTTTTAAATTCTGTAGCAAGTTCACTGGTGTGGTCTATCCAACTCACAGTCGCAACTGATTCAGCCATGCTTGAATTGCCCTAAAACAATATGAAACCCACATCATCTTATAAAAAGAATGTTAAAGGAAGAAATTACTTCTCATGAGTTTGTACTATTACTGCAATATAAATCTATCTATATCAACCTACCTCACTATTATATAAATATTTTCAATGACAGTAAAAAATAAACACAATTTACTAGTAGTAATTAATGCAACGCAGAGTACCTTGGTGTATATAGGTTTTCACACAGAGTGCAAGATATATAAATTATTTAAAAGTTTAAATTGCAATGTACACAAAATGATCAGGGGTTTATGCTTCCAAAGCAATGTTCTATATATGTTTGAATAATTATTTGTATACATCCTCCTTCACAACATTATTACACAAAGCGTCTTGGCTCGTGTGGAATGCCAGTTGACAATCCACGTGTTTTATCACAGTATATGTACTGTATGGTACGGTACCTTTAATATTATGCAGTATTATTAAAAAAAGGAAGGTTAACCCGAGAGGGTATTTATACTGTTGTTTAAACTGAGTTTACTAGTGATGGCATCCGGGAGGGGCCCCAACTGTTGATTGAACCGATAGTACGATTACTTACTTTTCAGTCTGATTCGTTGAATCATTGTTGAATCGTTGAAATCGTTCTCCAGTCATGGTAGTATCTGCGCTGTGATTGGTAGAACGAGGCGGCTCTTTCAAAATCTCGAGAAAATTGATTTTAATGAATAATGTAATAAACATGTTATAAATCATATAATTTTTAGTACACCTCAAAAGAAACGAACATAATATACCTTTATGAATCATTTAAATCATCAATAATATAATATTTTATGTTAAACTGCCCAATTAATCCGAACAGTAGAAATACCTTTCTGGAATAATGGAATATTTTGGATTCTTGGCTGTCTGCGATGAGCCGCGTCTCAGTCAATCGAGTTGACGTTTCGGCCACCGTGTTGTGGCCTTCTTCAGAAATATGATCTCGGCCGTCGGAGCCTACGAATACAATGGAACATTTTGTATACACCATTCCGATTCTTGAATATCTTGAAAATAAGGCATTGATTCAATTCAATTCTTTGCCAATTGCATATGGAGTCCCGCAGGGATCGATTTTAGGTTCTATTCTCTTTCTACTATCCGTAAACGATATGCCATCCACGATTAGAAACGGAAGAACAGTTCTCTTCGCGTATTATACGAATAATAAATTAATAGTAAATGAAAAGAAAACGGTTTTAATACAGGTTTCCATTTAAAATAAATAGTTCTGTACTCCGATGAAAATGAACAGTGTCTCATATTTATGTAACAAAATTTTTAGATCCTTCAATTCAGTCAAACCTTAAATGAAACGCGCTTTTAAATGAACTGAACACTAAATTAAATTCTGTATGCTATGCTTTCAGAATTCTTTCAAATTCAGTCATCATACTGCTCGTTGTGTATATTTCGCTAATGTTCATTCCCGCCTCAGATATGGCATAATATTCTGGAAAATAATCTTATAGGTTCCAGACTTTTAGATTACAAAACATAATTATACGAATAATAAGCAAACGTGATTCTTGTAAGCCTCTCTTTATTAATCTAGGTATTTTACCATTATCTTGTCTCTTCAAATATGAACCAGTGTTTTTCGTCAAAAATGACTTACTTAAGGGCGGGATTATATTTTCAACAAACGCCGATGTCTATATCTATAACGCTCGACGTAGTAATCACATTCATCAGGTAACAGTATCAACAGCTTACTTGCAGTTACCGGACCGAAAACAAAGTTCTGCGGATTTAAACAAGACGCACTCTAAAAACAGCAGAACTTAGTGTACGACCCAGAAGCTGCAAGGAATGTACGACCTTCTTTGCTTACAATGTGGTATACAATGTCTATATTTTGTAAATAATATTTTGTATTAACTTTCCCAAAATTTTTATAATTCATGTATTAATATAATTTTATTTCGATAATTATAATTTTAGCTCTGAGGATGATCACTACGCAATCGAACCGATCATTAGCAAAATAAATTTTTGATACCAGACAAGGCCTTTAATTTACCATATTCAAAATACTTTTTTTTGAGCTATGACGATGAAACCATATTTAGGCATACTATATTTTTTGTTGTTAAAAGCATTTTTGATATTTTGAGCTGAAAAAGAATTCTTAAATTTAATGCCATTCAATCAGTAAACCTATAAAATATATGGAAAGAAATCAGATAAATCATATTTCAACAATTTTTTTAATTGAACATTATTTATATTTTCAAATTAACTGAAAACCTTCTTAGATAATCATTGGGAGGGTACTGTAGTGTAAAACACAAAAATGACTAGAGAACAATTTTTAAAATATTTTAAAATTTCAAACCTTGCCAAGTTTGTGGCTTGTTCATGATCAGAAGTTTTGAAACATGTAAGTCAGGGTTGCAGATTGTTATCAGTAATGTGTATTGTTGTACTAAATTTTTTCTTACTGTTGATATTTTGCTTTTGCTACATTAAATTATCCCCTATGATGACATAGAAATGTTGTTACAATTAAAGTGTAATGTTTTTTTCTGGAATAAATAAATTTGCTTATAAATAAAATTGTGTCCTTGTAACTGTTACCAAAATATCTGTAATGATGTTTTTGTGCTAAACATCTAACAAATTTTGCCATAAAATATTATTTGTGTTACAGAATTGATTGTTTTGTTCTTATTTATGTAACTGAAAATTCCCCCCCAAAAATGTACTTTTTGATAATTATTTTAATAAATTGAAATTTAATATTAAATTATAAAGAATTAAGCTGTGTGACTTTGTTATCAAGCTAGATGTGAAGCTTCCTACAAACGTTAACCTTGGGCAAGTGAATGATTGCAACACTAAATATAATTTCTAAAATTAATTTTTATACAATGACATAAATGGCATCAAAAGATATGAATTCAGTGGGAGAAAATATCTGCGCACGTTTTCTTGAGTTCCAGAATCCCTTTCAGTCATTTTAACTATAAATAGTGGAGAGATGAGTAAAAGTTTAAAATAAATGAATAAAAATAAATTTTAAAAAATCGTGACATTAGCAATATTTGAGAAAATAGACATTTTCGTTTCCGAGTTATAGAATACTTATTTGCATCGGTAAACGAATTGCAAGTATGATTTTTCTGCATTGCTAACAAAATAGTAACTCGCCCTTACCTCTTCTCCTACTATTACAAGCAAAAGGAAAGTTCAAAAAAAAAAAAAAAAAAAAACGTGCGCACAGTGAAGCTACATTTACATTCAAGACATTTACTTTTCAAGTTTTGCTGTCATTTTATTACATATTCAAGACAAGTTAAAATATTTGTATTCAGCTCCCTAAATATCTCCTGTAAAAACTGTAATGTTTGCTGAACGCAATCAGCTTGATTTTTTTGTCACCTCTAAAATGATTTCTAAGTTGATTACTTCGATAAGTGCTAAGCGGCAATATTATATTGTTTTGACCCCCTTACATGATCACGACAGTTTTACCACTAGTACAAATTCTCTTCCTGTATGCTTAAAACTTGTTTAGGTATATTGCATTGTGTTGAAGAGTGTGTCGAAAAAACGGAACAATCGTAACAGAAAACTGAGTCACGGGCTTTTTCGACACACAGCTAGTCCTAGTTCAGTACGGCCCATTCGGGAATGCAGTAATAGCACGTGATCATATTCATGTCGGACCTTCCGAGTATTTTCTGGTCCCATTGATCGTACAAATGTCAGTCATATTAAATTGTGTGACATTTTCAAAAATATTGTAATGGATCGTAAACTTGTGATTTAAAACTTCTAATAATTTCCTGTATCACCCCACACTTCAGCGAGTCAAAATCTATAAACTAATAACAATTTATTACGTTACGTCAAGTTTACGCTCCTAGAGTACAAATTTATACATTTTGTGTGTATTCGCGAAATCGCCCATGTACAAAAAACCGAAATATTATCATATTGATTCGGGAACCTGGCTTTTTATGTTCTTTCTCCTATCATTTATATTACCTGCTAATATATACACAAATTTTAACAATGCCATCAATATGAGCAGCAATTATTGTTTAATAAACACCAGATTTCAAAATGTTACACGGCTTATTTCGCACTCCGCCGTATATACAGCTTTCTATAGTACCAAAACTTAACATGACACATAAAATTTACCCTTTAAATACAACATATCTTGAGAAAAACAAATTCAATAACACTCACCCATCCATACATATTTAAATTGCATTCATTCACGCGAGTACACTCGTTTTGAAAATTTAAAAAATTAACTCTAATGACAATTACAACTAATTACTTAGTTGGTTACACTCTTTTCCTTGTTATATTGTTGTCTCGGTGGCTCAGAACGAAGTCGCCTTTCATCAAGGAGGTCCGCGTTCAATTCCCGGACTGTCTCATGTGAAATTTGTTCTAACAAAACGAGTTCGGCTGCTTCACAAGGGCTAGTCCAAACCCTGAGAAGTGCCATAAACTCTGTCCATATCCTAATTCCTTCACAATTCTGGCCGCTGGGTAGTGACACAGGAGCGCGTTGTAGGAGTACGCGGAGATGCTACCTGGCGGTCTTCCTGGCAAACTGATTGCAACGAGACGAGACATATAATGACTTATTAAGGAAGGAGGACGCGTACTAGTTGATGGAGATTACTCCCAAGCGCTCAACGCTTCCCAAGGGGTTTGGAGACGCGTTGCGTCAAATCCAGACGCAGATATAAGATTGTTGCAAAATTGCGTCACCGCCATGGTTGCTGGACCCTGTAAAATGGCGTCGTCTCCGCTGCTACGATTATTTGCGCTTTCTCGTCGCGGGTACCATCCTTTTCTTTTCAAACTCCAAATCGAAACAATCGCGGACTTCCTTAGCTCCTTACTATGGTACACCACTCTACGACATCCTACCACCTTCCAACCAACGTTTGCATGAAATCTTCACTTCTGCCACGATGTCAGCTCTACCAGATCGCCACTCCGTCTGTCTAAATGCATTGTTTCACACCTTCCTCCTCACCGCGCAGTTTAAAACAAAGGACAACTCTTCTCTTCTGTCAAAATCGCTGTACATTTTTATATTCCAATAATAGATGACTTCTGGATTCACAATTTCTTCGTTGTAATACTTTCTAATTAAACTTCAAATAATGCATTTTATTACCCTTCCCCTTTCACAAAGTCCTAATATTTTATTGTTTAAACGTTTGTGTATTCGCCCATTTCTTATATCCTTCACTTGTCTTTTCCAAACAAACGAACATTCATTCATTTAATGAATGATTTTCATTATTATATAATAATCCAGAGTTCGCGTGACACTGCAACGATATCTCATGAAACTACCTTCCTCGGTCTAACAATTTAAGAAAACCTGGGATGCTCACATCTCAAATCTTTACAAGAAGCTCACCAAATCTTGCTAAGCCCTATACACCCTCAGGTCAAGCTCCAACATTGAAACACTTTGAACAATGTATTTTGCAAATGTGCACTCACACCTAAAATATGGAATAATATTCTGGGGAAATGCCCCTGAAAGCACTCGCACATTTATTATCCACTAAAGAATATTGCGAACAATGACCAGCATTCATAAGCTGGAGTCTTGCAAACCCTTGTTCATTAGACTAAGGATTCTTCCACTACCATGCATGTATATATTTAAATAGGGGTCTTCACAAAAAATTCTCATGGAAAACAAAGACACTTTTACTTTAAATTCCGATGTACACAACTACAACACTCGTCAAAAGGATAACCTACATGTTCCCCATTCTGAAACTACACTTTATCAAAAAAGTACCCTAAAAATATAAATAAATAAATAAGAATTTCTTATCCCATTAGACTTTCTGTTTCATGTTAACTGTTTTGAGCTGAAGCAAAGAAACAACTGGCATATCGCATCCTGTGGTGTAGAAGGAGAATAGCTGACATAAAAAAATTCTGTTTCTCTCTGGATTCACTAGATGCATTAGGTGCTGCAGCAGGACTACGAGTACAAATTAAAATAAGAGAAAAAAATACTGGTCAAAACCTGCCGCTCCTCCTCACCATTTCAAGTTTTAAATATAGAATGTACTAATATTGTTACATCTGATGTAGTTGTTAACAGAATTGATATGTATTCTTTTAATATTATTAATATTATAAATAGTAGCATTAAAATGACAATAACATCTTGAAATGTCAAATTATCCGCTACCAAAAATAATTATATACTGTATAATATCCTAATCCATCTGTAGCAAGTATTATATTATAATCCAACGACCCCATCTCGATCAGGTTTTGTTCAGTTTAGCTGGTCCCTTGAGCAAATGCTGAGATAGCCCCTTGTTTTGCTCCTGAACAGTAATGTAACTTCGCTCTCTCCACCTAAGACACCATATTGACTCGTCATACACGATTGTAATTGTATATGTGACTCAATAAATATTATTATTATTATTATTATTATTATTATTATTATTATTATTATTATTATTATTATTATTATTATTATTATTATTATTATTATTATTATTATTATTATTATTATTATTATTTATCTACGCCAAAACTCTTGAAAATAATTATTTAAAATAAGTAGCGCCATTTGCAATTTCTAATTCTTTACAAAATGTAGTTATTTTAGATCTTATATTAAAAATTTGTAGCTCGCAACTATGCATTATTTTATCTGAATTACTCGTGAAACCCAATGCGCGCGTTTCAGTCCAATTCAGCCCACTCGGCGCACCGTTCAATTTTTTACGTGAGTCCTAAAGCAGAGGCCATTTTGAAAATTTGCGGAGATAAAAGTTATAAGTCTAAAGAATTTATTGCCGTTGAGTTTGAAACAAAAAAAAAGTCATGGAGATTAAATGGGTCTTTAAAACTTGTTTTAAAAACATAAACAATTTAAAAGTATATGCAGTTATTTATTGTAACGGAACTCTCATTTAAATAACCTTTTATTTTCGTTGCCCTGCTGTGCTGATAAATTTTCTCAATCTTGGCATGTCTCATTGATGGCAACTACTCTAAATTATCAGCCTTTTCTCTCTCAAAAATCAAACTTAATATTTATTGCAATACATTTACATAATTTTCGGGAGTTCCCGAATTAAGTAATTAATTTTTTGTCTGAATTACATGAATGTACCGTACATTTTTAAATAATGTACGTAAGCGTTCTGATTTCTAGGCTGTCGTTGTTCAAGGGATGTCCTTGCTCCTTTTATAGTACTTTTGCCTATCGTCTGAATCAAACGTTCCCAGAACGTCCTCGACTATTTTGTACTTTATGTAATTCAATGATTTCTATCAAAATTAATTCGCGAACGCGACCGTGAACTTTCTTGCTGGGTTTTCGGGTGAAACCCCTATGCGCGACTCTCTCCAGCCGACGTATATAAAAAATCCTCCTCATCTAAGGAGCTATCCTGTCATATATCCCTTCGGAAACACGGAGTCTATTTGACTTGAGTCTCAAATTACATTCACAAAAATTACAATTATAATTTAATATTACTAACACCTTCGAACCACTACCTGCACAATGTTAATCTATCAACACTAATAATTTAGCCGCTTCAATACTATTTACTAATAACCGACACTATATTGAAACAAACATTCCTAACGCACTGATTCTTTACATGTGTTTAGGTCGGAGACTGATTCATTTCTTCTCAGAGAATCAGAGCTTTCAATGCCTTCTTTAAACTTATCGCATGTTATGACTACGGCCGTGCCTCTCCAAATGAACCGCGCTGACATCCAGCTTGGCATACTAGACTGTTGATTCGTTGCCTTAACGTCTATTCTTTGGATTTTAAACATTCCGTATGTGTTTAATCCGAGCTAGAATATACTACAGAGCGCTTTTTATAAGAATGGAACGTTTTGACAGTGCTGCCAACACAAATGAAGGTTCTGTGATCGTTATGTTTTGAGCCTATTAGACTCTCCCTTCATTTGTCCGTTTGCAGTAGACTAATTTGTAAGTGACTTCGACTCTTTCTTTTATGATGTTCTCTTCCGACGAAAATATAGTGGCCACGAGAAATAATTAAAATTAGGAAGTGCAGAGCTATATGCTCTTCTGTAAAAATTATTTTTTTAAAACATTACATTGAATTTAGATTTTACGTGAGCAGTATTATGTTTCTTTTAAAATCGAGTCTTTAATGTGAGATGCATACTGATTGAGGTGCACGTGATTCCAGCTCCTGCGTTGTAAGGTGGCGAGCTGTGTTCATGAGCCTTACGTTTTGGTAGTCAGGGTGCAATAATTATAAATAACCACTCTCTTAACTACTCAATTGCATGAGTCATTCGCTGTGAAACGCCCAGAAAAGGTATTTGAATGTTCCCCGAAAAATCATTTTTCTTTCTATTCACATTCGTGGCAGTTTTCTTTAACTGAATATGAGAGCATGTTAAGAAATTTTCCCACATACGTAATTAAATTTCAATATTTTCCGGATTCGCGTACGTGCTTATTCCTCAGCGAAACGACTCTGTATAGTGATGTATTCGCGGGAGCATTAAACAAATACTTCACGAAAAGACATGGCTAAACAGCTGCCGCGGCGGAGGGATACTTTTCTGAATTACATGTAATGTTCACTTGCTTGCGAACTGTCACTTTGGCTCATTCATATAAAAATCGCTCTATACATAGAGTGGCCGTCCCTATAGTTTCACCGCTCTTGGAGGAGGCACGCCGAACTAGTTGCCGCCATGTTTTTTGAAGTCAAAACATACGAGGGGCGGTGTAACTGTCCGTAACCAGCGCGAAACGTAATTCTAGAATACTTTGTTTCCCAGAGGACGCTGCTTCGACTGCACAAACATGGCTTCAATTTGCTTCAAAAAAGGAGGCGCTTCAGACACTCTATGTAGAATATTCTAGCTCGTTTATTTACTCCCATCGTAAATACACGCTTGATGACGTTATTGCCCATTCAAATTAAACCCTCGGGTTTCTACCTGCGCACCATACGCGTCGCCTACGCTACCCCCCGGCTACGGCGCTCTCTCGTCGGCATGATGGCGTGGCTCTCCATCGCTTGCGGGTCGTGCGTTGGTGGCCACGTCTGGCGCCGCCGTGGGTCCAGCGCAACAGCCCGGGCTGCCGCTTATCATCGCATCGTGGGATACCACGTGTGCCTGGAGCGTGGGCAGGGACACCGCTCCCACCAACCATTCAATCTTCGAGAACGAATTCTCCACCGCAGTGTGCCTTATTAGCATGTAAAAACTACAAATGTAATCTCTTCTCTGACAACACGGCCGTTATATGTAACTTACAGAGGAAAGTGTGTCATTCTTGTTTCCCACCCACGTGCCTTTTGGCACACATTGTATTTGATGTGGTTTATTTTGATGTATTTTTTGTACCACCTGAACTTAATAAAGTTGACGTGCCCTCTCGGCTGGTCTCCGGCGGATCGTGGGAGCGCTGACCAATCAGAGGCCGCCGTTTCGCGGCCCTACGCGCAGCGGCAGCCGCTGCTTGGGATGGAGTTCCTCAGTCCGTCGGTCGCCAGCAGCGCGGGCGGAGCGTGAAACAACTATCTCTCCGTGTGACTCTGCTTCCCATGGTCGGACCTTGAATTGAATTTGCCTTATTTTACGTGGCGAGACTCGGGCCATCAGACCCGCTCTTCCGGCTGACCACGCAAATTTCGTACGCTCCTTTCAACTAGCAGAGAAAGGAGGTATTTCTTGGGCGAGAAACAGGCGATTTGAATTTAGCTCAGAGGCGTCATTTAGGCTTGAGGATCTTTTACATGCAAGTAAATCTACGAACATGGGACAGCCGGCTTTACTTCCCCTCCGAAGGAAGGCGTACGCCCTAAAAATCCACGGCTTCGATCGGGTTTGAACCCGCGAGCTTGGGTATAACAGTCCGGTACGCTAACCATCGCCGCCGCAGGACCTTCTGCCACGCGCTCTCAAATCAAACAGTACCCGTGCTTATTCGAGTAACATGTGCCATGTTTCCATCATGCAGCTCACTCACCTAGATGCTGAATAAAAAGAAGCGGAAGCCCGGCCGACCACAGGCGTCCTCTTCTACGGATTCACAGCCGGCGGTGCCGGAGGCATCGACACCGCGTCACACACCACCGAATTCAGACAGACTTCTCTTTCGAGTCAGACCATGGAAGATGAGTCACAAGCCTCCCAAGCCGCAGCGCCGCTAGCAACTCTCCAGCAGCTACTCCGCGCACCGAAATTTGATTCGGCACGCGCGTGGTATTTCATCTGCGCACAAACGGCCACTCCCGACGTTGCCAAAAGGGACAGGGTTGAATGAGAATACCTCCGAATCCTGCGGCTATTTTCGCAACTTGAGGACCCGGCGCGGCACTTTGCGAGTGAAAGAGTGCGCATCATGACTATTGCCCCTCAAGCGAGGATGGCGTGTGACGGCCCACAACGCTGAACCTATTCGGTCTCCAGGTCGTGGAGCCGCCGCTACCACTACCCCCGGGCGCGGCACAGCCTTTCCGCTCCTTTCGCCGCGGCGGGCAGTGAAAAGCCCTTTTCCCGGGGCTGCTGCTTATTCGGCATCTAGGTGAGAGACTGCATGATGATAACATGGCACATGTTACTCGAATAAGTACGCGTACTGTTTGAATCGCGAACGCATGACAGAAGGTACTAGCCTGGGAGGCAGAGTCACAAGGAGAGAGAGAGTCGATAGACGCACCGTCCCTGTTGCTGACGACCGACGGACACTTGTGTGAATTGGTTTAGGTGACTCAGGGCATCAGATATCACTAATGCATCAGACTGGGAAGTCTGAGTCCCGGCGATGACAGGATTTTCGACACTGGCTAGAGAAAATTGGAATTGTCGCTGTCGGGAGAATTCTAGCGGCCGGCTGATCGGTAGTTTTCCGTGGTTTCTTCGATGCACGCCAGGCAAATGCCTGAGCAATACTCTAACAAACGAGCCACGAACCGCGCGCGACTTTTCCTTACTCTTCCGTGTTCTACCCTCTCATACAGCATGACACTACCGTACATGCGAGGGGACCAGTTAGAGGCTTAGAGCTTGTCCCCGCTGTAGGGAAATACCTGTTTGGGGAAAACACGCAAGCCAGCATGCAGGTCGGTGCCGGATCTCCCCATCCAGCGGGGGAAAATCACTGTCACCTCCCACACTGACCTCAGTAGTTGATGCGCCCGGAATCTCCATTCAATCAATCCATTGAAGGCTGAGAATAAATACATATCTAAAAATTATTAGTTACACCAAATAAAATTGCAATTCATAATTCTGTTTGTGATCTATATAACGTTTAAAATATTACAAATAATAGTGGTTGCTAATGCCCTTAGTTATTTGAAAGCAATCAAAACTAAATGTATTTAAAAATTCCAAGGAAATGTCATTTTCTTATTCCAGTTAATAGCAATAATTCCTTGACAATCCCCGATTTTCCAAGTCTAGCTTCACCCTATTATTTCTGTGAAAATCTCAAGTTAGATATTTTGCAGTACATTAGGTTCTCTATGCTAAAAGGGAAAAGGGTAAAAGGATCTCGTGAACAGAAAAATGTATGTACCTGATAAGGGACCACAAGATGCACTGAAATACTCGTATTTTTTTCATATATAAAATTTAATCTGTCCACAAATATATACAAGTATCAGTTCAACAAATTCTACACAATGCCATTCTAATTTCTTTCTTTTCCAACATTTAATAATGTAAAGAGCACAAATCGAACTTTAAAGTGAATTCAATTGACTCAATTACAAAGGAACTAAACTTTCTGCACACAGGTCCAAATATTAACATTTTGGAAACTTATTAACTGCTTGCACGACAAGATCCTGTCTTTGGAGTTTAATCTGTAACTCTCATCATATCCTTTTAAACCCACAGACGTTTTGCCTTATTTACTGCTTTATAACGCCCATCACTTTCAAATCATCGTAATTTTTTGAATAAAGATCACTGTGATTCAAATGTTAAAGTAGGTACTTCGGGCCAGTACCGAACAAGCAATCTCAAACATGAATCAGCGAGCGTCAAAGTTTCCTCCGAATAATGAGGTCCGTGTGAGAGAGAGAGACGCCCCACAAGAGGGGGCTGCAAAGAGCACGCGTGACAGCCAAATGATCGTTTCTGAGGGTCTAAGGGGGTTGACGTTTGTTGTGCGTGCGCATGTGATTCATAACGCCGCTCTGCTGGTGAAAGCGAGCCCCGCACAACTCGCAGCTGTACGGTCGCTCCCCCGTGTGGATACGCACGTGAGCATCGAGCGACGTTTTCAGTCGGAAGGTCTTGTCGCAAACTTCACAGCGATGCGGCCGCACACCCGTGTGAATCTGTCGGTGTATAGCTAGGCTCTGCTGGAAGCCGAACGACTTCCCGCAAACGTCGCAGTTATACCTCCGCTCGCCAGTATGCGCGGGCATGTGTTGAGTGAGCCTGCTTTTCTGGGCGAACGTCTTCCCACACACGTCACAGCGAAACGGCCACTCGCCCGTGTGCCTGTACTTGTGTATTCTAAGATTATGCGCCCTGCGAAAAGCGATCCCGCATAAGTCGCAACGATGAGGCCGCTCTCCCGTGTGCAGGTTCTTGTGTTCAGTGAATTCTTGCTTTTGCAAGAACGTCTTCCCGCACACGTCGCAGCGATGCGGGCGCTTTCCCGTGTGCAAGGGCAGGTGTAAATTTAGGTTTGATTTCTGGCGGAACGTCTTCCCGCAAAAGTCACATTCATACGGCCGCTCTCCCGTGTGTATGGTCGAGTGACTCGCGAGTTGGCTTTGCCTTGCGAAAGTTGCACCGCACACGTCGCAGAGGAACGGGCGCTCGCCTGTGTGCGTGCGATTGTGAATGTCGAGTTCGCATTGCGAAACGAAAGAACCTCCGCAAACTTTGCAAACGTGCTTTTTCTTTTGCTTGCGCTTTTGACCAGCGGGGGTACTAGACGTCGTAGGCGCCACGGCGTCCTGGACTGGTTCCTCGCACAGCTGCAGTACCGACTGCGGCAGTAATGTCACGTTCTGCTGCGGTCCGCCACTCAGCTGCTGGGCTGCCTGGAGTCCCACCGGCGATAGACTGCCTGCTCCTGAACATACATGCAATGTCTTTTAGCGTATTTTTACTTCCAAATCTCACTGCTAATTTGGGTCCCCTGCGACACAAGGCAGGTAATCCGGCCTTAGAGCCCATCTAGTGCTTTTGGCTAGCTTATTCTAAAGTAAAAAACCCAAAGTTGCTCAGGACGAGGGGGCAGGAGCACACATTAAGGTACGAATGGACGCCTTGCACTACGCCTCGGTTTGGAGTAACATACAGGCACTCGCAGCCAGGATGGGAATTTTTACCATGCGTCTGAGACGGGGTTATTACTTTCGTCTTATCCTACCTGAAGGGCATTCGTTCCCTAATGATTAGAGACTGGAACGTTACCAGACAATTTAAACTGCAAAAATAGGCAAAAAAAAACAACACTTCTTTAATAATAAATTCACAATTGCAGATTAACATAATGATAAAGAAAAATACTTTCATACGTTTTAACAGGGATAAATAAAACTTTGGTGAGAAGGCAATATCTGGAGTTTCAAAACATTTTTGATTTCCTCAAACAACTTGTGTCAATTTTCTGAGGTTAAATTGTGCCTTCGGTCACGCAAACCATTCAAGCGAAAGCTGGAAAGCCTTAGCGTGCATTCAACTCCAGACTGCTGGGGTAAGCAAAAATGAGAATTTAATGAATTTGGAGAATTAAAATTACAATGAACCATATGACACCTGATAAAGATATTGTACCCACTCTACACTCTATTCCGATCTTTGCGGCGATACTGATTCCACAGCCCCTGCACTGCTCTAACCCCAGCTCTGGCATCTTCGCCGGGGAGGAAAGGTGCGTGCGCATCTAATTCAACGGGCCAGTGGCGAGCGGCGATCAGGGGGGAAGCCACAACAAATGAACCGAACACAGCTAGTTGGGGGATGGATGCTGTTTCTCCCCTTTGCTAGTATAAATTAATGCACTTGTCGAGAAATTTATAACTTATAAAATGATTATGGGGCACATACTTCAGGGGCAGGGTCTTCAGCTTAACTAGTAACCCATGCCTGAGAGCACTTGGTTCTTGTTTAGGCAATTTGGCAACCGCGTGTCTTTCCCACCTTCCAGGGCAGTCGTTCCTGGCACGTCGAGACAGCAGAGAAGGCGACCGTCAGGTCATTAGCAGCAGCAACTTTCCTGTTTCTGTGTTTTTGCCATTCCAGAGCTTAGGCGGGCAGGTACACGGCTCACGCCGGAAGCTTTTCGCGCAGCACAGAGTGGGTGGGGTGGGCCGAGGCATGAGAGGAAACGTCTCTTTAGGGGATTCTGTTCAGTATGCTTAAGAAACAGAACAGTAATACTGAAGATGTGGAAGGGGGTTATGACTGTTTATCAATTTATTATCAGCAACGTAACAATATTTAATGAAAGTTGGCTCAGAGAGAAATCAGATATCTCGTGAAACATTACCGCCAAACTCTTCATTATTCATAACAATAATAATGTAGTATTATTGAATCTAATTATTAAGCAAATGAGAAAGGTTTAATAAATTATTAAAAATACCAATAAAACAAATAAGTTGTAAATTAATAATTATTGAAAATAATAAATAAAAATTAATTTCCTTAAAATGACAAAAAACTGACTCTTGACTAAATGCTCAAAATGACCACCTTTTGCCAAGACACAGGCGTTTACTCTTTTCAGTGTAGTGGCAGTACTTAGAACACTAACAAGGGCAGAATAAGCGCTTTCTCTTTCTTCCAACTAAAACTAGCCACATTCTCTGACTCCGAAATCTTAAGCCATGCTGCCGTGGATCGCTAGAAGTGAAAGGGATGCCAAAGGTATTTCATGCATTGCCGAATTGCCAAAACAAGAGGTGGTGTTTCCAGACATGGGTTGCAAGTTAAGTTAAAGACCCTGTATTTCTCTCGCTGTATGAGAGTGACCCAGAATGTTCATTGAAGATTCTATTAATTTTTATGGGGAAGTTAGTTTTGACTCACGAGTGATCAGATCCCTAGAATCCTTGAATTTTTTAATAGCATAGCTCTAAGACAATCAGTGTGTGTGGCATGGCAGTCTGTGATGCAGAGGTGATCCATTGTAGTGTTTGTGACATTATGTTTACTTGTAACTTCGTGAGGATTTATAGTAACTTTGCAGTTTAGTGCTTTGTCTAATCCAACCAGACTTTCCTGTATTAGCTTTCTATTTCCCTTAGTCTCAGCTAGTTATTCGTACTTGCCACATACTCTTGCCAGCTGCCATCTATTGTCTCCCAAAATACATTTTTTGAATTTTTCTTTATTTTTCAGGTTCATTTAGAGCGAAAATATTACTTTAAGAATACGAAAAAACAGTAAATCTCACCCTAAATGACAATTTTCTTTGAAAAATTTGAAGCTGTTTTTAAGAAAATGGCGTTTAAGCGATACTGTAAATGTGTCCGAGTGTTTCTGAAAATGTGCAATTTTGAGCTAGTTTTCACAGCAAACAGTTAAGTTTTTGAGAAACTTTATACGAGATTATTTAAAGTACATGTACTCGTAAATATAATAATGTGAACAAACGCTTGTTAATAAAAATATTACCAATGTAAGATACAAGTAAATAAAATTACATTTGTATTTTTGAAAGAACAAAAGAATAGAGCAATAAGGCATATATGTCATCTCATTGAGTACATTTAGCATGATGACGGCATGAATCGTGCCAAAAAGAGTTTGAGGTGGTAAAATGCTAATTTGAACATGCATAAGTAATTGATTTTCCTGAATTTCATAAAACAATTACGTAAGAGAAAGAAACAAACAAACAAACAACAAAAGATACTGTAAAATGGTGTTCATTTATCTTATTCAGGTTATTGAGTACAATCTGTACCAAAAGTGTAGACAAAAATATCAAACCATTTTCGTGTAATTCTAGTTTTTGATATTATTTTTAACATTAAATTCTAAGGGCCTCTCAATTTTGGAGAAAATCAGTTAAAAATATTTCAAAACCATTTTAGTATAGCAAATGTTCCCTTGAGGTGCATGCATAAATTAGCAAATATTGTAAATATTGATTTATCAGATTGTGTTTATAGATTTAAATCACAAGCAGCAGTAAAACTTTTGCAAGACTTTAATTAATCCATAAATTGGCTGATTGCCTGTAAATAATAAATACCATAAAATACCATTTATGGTATTTTAAATACCATGTACCGTAAAATAAAATTTAAAACATTACTCTCCAGTGTTTTCTGTTGAAAATTCACCATTTTCTAGCACACAGTTACAATATAATATATTCTTACAAAGTAACAGCTAGAAAGTAAATTTCAATTTCTTTTGCTTTAAAATGCGTGTGTAAAAAGTTAAAAAAAAAAATGACTTATCACCTGTATTTCACCTACCTTTTAATTTTTCCATATTTAACCCTTATCCGGGGAACCAGTGTCTGTTGGACACTGTGGCTTATATTTAGTGTCATATAATGTAAACTGAAATCTTTCTGTGTTTGTGCTTTCATAACTCTTATTAATTGGAGCATCTAAGTGAGACGTTTCACTAAATTTGGTCAACAAACGGTAGTGAAAATAGTTATTTTGTTTTAAAGAAATGCAACTGGGTAAGAAGTGTCCAAAGAATACTGTGTTCTATCAGTACAAGACAACAGTTCACAATTTCTATTTTGATATTACCATCGAAATAATGTTTCCCTTTTAATTATTACATCTGTTGGTTATCAAAAACTGGATGCCTTGTATTGATGTTGAGACTGATGTTCTTTCGGGAAAAAGAACGTTTGGTGATTTTCATTTTGTCACTACCTCGAGGTCTGTAGGAAGGAGATACTCAGCTCCGGTGTTGGCACATGGTACATGGCAACAGTACTGTAGAACATTTTTTATGGCTACCTATATTTAGAGCAACAATGGGACTCAAATGCTCTAAGTGCTTACTTTTTTCTATGATTTGATGACAAAACCACATGGTCTGCAAAGCATGGAAATGATACATTTGCCGCTTTGAGAGACGTGCGAGAGAAATTCAATGAAAATTTGCAAAAGCATTACCATCCTGGATCACACATTACTGTCAACAAAATGCTAATTCCATTACAGTGCGGATGCCCATTCAAACACATACAGTTCCAACAAAACCAGAGAATAAGTATAGTATGATGGTGTAATGGGCCTACTATTCTCAAAATTGTTTGTCATATACCACGAAGGAAAATGGTGAAAAAAGTGCTTTCAGGTTTAAGTAGCAGAATGGTTCAAACTCTCACCTAACTTAATCAAAGCACTCACAAAAATATCATTTTATTCACAAAAACTCACAGGAATTCATAGAGAAGAAAAGTTTACACTCGTTCAAAATGCGTTGTGTTCTTGTAAAAAAATGTTATACTCCATCACTTTTTGTAAGTTTTTGTGATAATAAAGGAATTGATTTAAATTATTATTCATTTTCAATCAAGATATTGAAATCCTACAACAATTAAACCAATAGGTGTGCAAAAGTTCATGAAGAGAATGTTGGACAACATTGATCATTGATTGCACAGCAGTGCCTGGACATGTTACAAAAGTACCTGGCTCGGACAAAGGGTAAAGAGAAATTTTTGTGATGGCAGCACTACAAACTTTATTAGTTAACTTACCTGAGATCAGGAACACTTGTCCTTGCAGAGATGCAGCCCCGCCACTCACTTGGCTTGTGAAATTGCTCGACAAGGATTCATTGCTTTTAACCAGCAACTGATTTTTTGCTCCCAAAATTGGAGCATATAAACAGGGTTGAACTTGAAGATACACGACCCCTAGGTAAACAAATTGAATCCCACATTTTTAGTAATTTAACAATAAAATGGACAAAATATTTAAAAATTAAAGTAATAATATAAAATAATAATTTATTTATTTCTTATTATTTATTTAGATGGTTATTCTGAATCATTGTACCAGTATTTTATTTTAATTATAATATTGTAAATTTTGAAATATATTATTTTGTTACATTCTATATTCAAGAATGTTGTTTAGTACTTGTAAATTACTGTTACTCCAACACTTTATTTTGTCGTAAATTGTGGACAAATAGTATTAATAATAAATTAAATATATTGACAACATGACTAATAAAGCCAACCCAATCCTTGGTTTCATCCGAAGAACGAGTGCTGAATTCAAAGTGGTAAATATTCAAAAAACATTATATACAATCCTTGTTAAACCTATTTTAATGTTTGCATCCATTGTCTAGTTTCCATGTTTGCACATTGATTCTTCTAAAATTCAATCTGTCCAGCACAAACTCTTCAGAAGTGCTGCAACACCTTTAGGCATTCGCAATCCGTACAGGAGAGAAATTGATCATGATTATAGTCTTCTTTCTTCTGCCCTAAACATGCCCTCTATTTCGTCTCTTTGTAACTTCAATGATTTCTTGTTTGTGTTTAAGTTAGTAAATGGTAGACTTGACTGCTGACTGTTTTTTAAAGATTTGAATTTTAGATTCTCTGTCATTCGCTCAAGACAAAGATACTTTTTCCTTGGTGACATACAAATACCTACACTGCAAATAACATTTAACTATCACTCAAATGACTAGAATGATAAATGAGAGAGGTTCCAACATTTGGAGCCCAGGACAATGTTTTTGTTTTTACTGAACTGCATATATTTGTATTAATTGTGTACTGATTTGTATAATATTTATATTGTCGTCGTGGTATTCATGAGTAATATTTTTCATAATTTTGTTTCTGTATTATTCTGTATTTGTATATTGGAGGAAAGTCCCTCAAATTATAAATAAGTTATTTAGAAGGAGTTTGTGAAATTTAGGTTCTTATATACTATTCTTTTTTCTGGAATACATATATGAATTTCTGAATCATGTTCTCACAAAAAAAATTGGTAAACTCCCACTGTATAATATGTAATGATAACAACAAACTTAATAATAACAACAACTTCACCTAGGAAGTACATGACCTGTTGGTGGTGGAGGTTGAGTATCCAAATGAGTCTGAAAGCTATGTCAACAGTAGTCTAGCTATTGGTAGAGCGTCTCTAGCTGAATAGGTTGAAGGTGAGGGGTCAGATGAAGAAGTACCCTAGTGGAGAGCCTCAACGACATCTTTGAAGGAGAAAAAAGGATTGATGAAGTTGGCGAAGGCACCTCAAACAAAACCGCAGCATTAGATCAGCAATGGGTGGCTGCAGGATCTGTCTCCATGTTTAGAGTAGCTGCATCCACAGCAGGATGTGAGTAGAGAGGGAAGGATCATGAATCTTTGGACTTCTTGTTATCGGTTCATGGAAAGTACAGGAGAGAAATGGGATCGGCACCCCAGGCCACTGATTACAATGGTGGCTTGAACCTTGCATTAGCCAACAAAGGAGGATGCTTTCAGCAGTTAGTAAAAATCCCATACGGTTAAGTATTGCCGACTGGCGATCGGAGGGACCCCTTGCTGGACACCGTCCCGAAGCCAGTGTGAGTCGCAGTAACATATGACAGGAAATAACCTTTACGTTTAATGTGATACGTGAACTCGACCTTTCTTCCTGCGAAACTTCCCTCATAACCAATGAGCAAAATGGATAGAAAAAGAAATGTAAATAATCTTACAGTGCCTTGTTCTACTAATTTCCCATACCTACTCAGAAATCAAGCTTATGTCAGCTTGTTGACGTCTGATCATTAAATGGATGATAGTCCCAGCAACCCAGAGTCAGCAATAGATCAAGCCATCGCAAGAGATGAACACAGGATGAATTGAAGGAGTTGATGTGGTGCGTTTACTATGCGAAAGAGAAAAATGGGGGCTCGGAAATAGAAATTTTCAAGATGTGGAGACAGAGGAATCCAGATAAGAGGAAAATTCACAACAGAATACGTTGCTGACATTCAGGAAATGCGGAGTATGTTCTTCGATAGAACTACCCTCATGACAAAGTGTAGAACTATAAAATTATGGTCCAGTTGAAGGTATTTCATTTTCCAATGAAACATCAGTCAGTTGTAAAAATTCAACTGGTAATGAATCACATGATAAGAACATGACCCGAAATCTCTTTTAACACGAGACAGAAAGAGTTTGTCAACTTCCATTCGAATCTTGAGGAGAATATATGAAAATGCTAAAGCTAAGAGAGTGATAGACAGCAAACTCTGACTTAAATGAGGTGGTACAGACCTCAGATAGAGATATAGATATTGAAATCAATCATATCATGTAGGCAACTGGATCTCTGGTGTCTCATAATTTTGGGGACAGTCAAAAACACTGACAGCCAAGAGCGAAACACAGTAAACAGCCCCGTACCCCCATGGACAAAAATAATTATGAAATGGATATCTGACACTCACCACAAAATATCATGCTTAATCGATCTTCTAAATCAATGCACACTTCTTAAGTTCAATGACAAATATTTCGTGTTGAACAAAAATACTAAATTGAAAATGACACTCACACAGTAGGTTAAGGGAAGCTAAACAAGAAAATCCAAGCATGGACTAAACACATTAGATGTTACAAACATAGAGAAGATTTCTGTGTGCAGAATCAGTTGTTTGAAACAGACAAGAAGAAACTCTATCGCAATCACACTCAAAAACCAAATGGCAATGCTGTCATTCCTTCAAAAGATGATGTTGAAGGCTTTTGGATAGAAATATGGGAAGAAAGCAGATCCTACAACAAAGACACATCTTGGCTTTAATCTGAAGTTGATGCTGCCAATGAACTTGTGAAAACAGTGAAACATGTTCATGAATTCTTGAAAGAGGACCTCTTCCAAGCAATTAAGAACATGGGAAACTGGAATCCATTCAGTAGTTCTGGATCATATCACTCCCGCAAATGGGAGTGATAAGATCCAGAACTACTGAATTGAAAAAACAAGAAACAAAATTAAAATTAAAAAACAAGAAAGGAACTCGCAGAATGGCTTCCACACGGCATCATGTATTTGCTACCCAAAGCGGGAGACAACTCTTTGATGAGGAACTATAGGCCAAACCCTTGTCTGCCAGTAATAAACAAAGTTATAACTGCAGCGAAAGTTAACAAGACACCTAGAAAAGAACCATCTGTTGCCAGTTGAACAGAAAGGGTGTTGTGGAAGTTTCTATGGCTGCAAGGAAATCTTGCTACTAAATAAAGTCACCTTAAATGATGTAAGGAAACAGAAACGTAGTTTAAGCGTAGCTTGGATTGACTCCCAGATGGCCTTTGACAGTGTACCACACAATTGAAGTTTGAAGACCCTGGAGATCTATCGATTTCATCCTAGACTTATTGAGTTTTGCAAGGCTAGTATGAAGTCATGGTGTACCCGGTTACTAATATACAGCGGAATGGAAGCAGTAGAAACAAGAAGTATTCAGATAAAGAGGGGTATTTTTCAAGAAGATTTTCTATCCCCTCTGCTGTTTTGCATTAGTTTTATCCCACTGTCTAGACAGTTGTCACACATTGACTTTGGTTACAAGCTACATGGTGATGAAAGACCAGTAACACATTTGTTTTACGTGGATGATCTTGAACTGCTTGCTAAGAATGAAGCCATGCCTCAAATGTGGTCTGTCATGAATGACTTTAGCAATGACATTTGCATGAAGTTTGGTCTTGACAAGCATACAAAAATCAATTTAAAGAGAGTCAAAGAGATGTCAGAAAGCATTGAAGTTGTTATGTAAACTGTGATTCAAGATCTTGAGCCAGGTAAAACTTACAAATATCTGGGTATTATAGAAGGCAGTCCGCTCTAAACTTCAGGAATAAAATATCTGCAATTGGTAGTTTGGCTGTGCCTGTAATCCAGTACAGTTTCGGACTAGTGGACTGGACTGAGAAAGAAATTCAAATCATGGATAGAAAAACCAGAAAACTGCTCACAATGCATCATGTTGCCCACCCTCGAGCTGATGTACACAGACTTTACGTGTCAAGAAAGGGAGGAGGAAGAGGCCTCAGACAAATTGAAGCCTACTGGCACAATGCAACAGTTAGGATGGGGAAGTCAGTCATCAAGATGACCCACTAATAAGGCAGGTCATTAAATGTGACCAAAGAATGGGAAACACAGGCATTGTTAGTGTAGCAAAAGCATGGTGAAGAAACCCATGCGAGACACGCAGAATAACACAGAGACTGAACTTCTGATGCTACTAAACATGAAATGCAAGACAAAAAATGGTTAAGACATTGTGGAGAGTCAAGACTTAAAAGGGGAAGAATGAAGCCAGAATCGGAAACAGATCTAATAGCTGCCCAATATCAGACATTGAGAACACATTAGGATAAAGCAGTTCTCAAAATTTCTATCCCCACGTAAGACTAGGTCTTCCTCTTCATCGAGGTGTAGCTGGTTGCCATTTCCATAATATTTACGGTCACCACTCTTCGTTCATTCTTTGCATGTGCCCATACCTTTTTAGTCTTTTACCTTCTATGGTGTCAATTATATTAAAACTCACTTCCACTTTACGTTTAATTTCTTCATTCTTAACTTTATCCATTAATAACAGTCCGCAACTTCAGCGCCAAAAATCCATTTCCATTGCCTTTAATTTCTTTTCGCTCTTTTTTGTTATTTCCCATACCTCAGATCCATAAAGGGCAATATTCTCTAAAACAGTCTTATATAATTTTATTTTTAAACTCTTATTTTATTTATCTTTCTATATCAGTGGATGGAATTGTCTTATAGCCACTCTACCTTTTGCAATTCTGTTTATAATATCTTGCGTACTGTCTCTAATTGCGTTTATTTCTGAACCAAGGTATACGATTTTTACCAGTGACCCTAAAAATTTCGCATCTCTGTAAAAATTGCATTAAACCTTATCGAACAGTAATTGATACTCTGTTTTCTGCAACAAAAATGTTCTGTTATGTTTTGTGATATACTTGGATTTAATCATTTTGTATTACTGTTTTAACCAAGATATTTGTTGATAGTTTATTTTTAAGACTAATTCTTACTTCATCTATTTGATATGCATTGATTTTTCTTATAGTTTACATCATGAGAGCATAACACATGATGCCAAATATGCCATTGACTTTGAGCAACATTACTATAATTCCATGATACTGTAATTGATTTACGAATTATATACTTATTACTTATATATTATATACGTACAGATAATAATTAAATTACTTATTACTACAATCTTTGTACGTGATATTTCTGTAAATAAAGAAATAAATAAATACACAAGCTTGTTTGTCAAGGAGACTAGTTATTGCACACTGCACTATATATCTAAAGGTCTGAAATTTAGTTACATATATTTTAAAACGTGTTTTAACTGGTAAAATAGTTCAAAATTACTGTTCCATATATATGAACGAAAACAAGTTTGTTTGGAAAATTTATTAGAGCCCCTATTCTATTTTATATTAACATCTAAGGCCCCCTTTGATTGAAGACCCCATTGGCAGCTGCCTAGTTTTTGTACGCAAAAGTCCGTTTTTGCATACAAATTTCACTTTCTACAGTTATTTCCCAGGCTACAGATGTATCATCATTACCTTGAGGCGTTCCTTGTTCTTGTGAAGGGTTCATCGCTGATTTTGGCCTCAGTTTACGCAAGGCACTATTTCCCTTAACAGAAACAGGAGAATGTGTATCCACAAGGTCTGTGTTGCCATCAGAATGGTGAGCAATCTTCTGAGAATTATTTTCAGAGCTGTCCTTTTGGCTAGCATTAATGCTCGTAACTTCACCAGTGACTTGATTCTTCACAGAAGGATCTTGGCATAAAATTAGAAAAAAGGAACATAAGAAGACAAGAAAACTAGTTTTGAACATTTTCCCCACCTTAGTTTAGTTTTTATATAAACTATTGCCATATGGCTACAATGGGTGCATAGTGAGCTTAATTCATTATATTTTATGAGAATTATAGTAAAACTAGCCTTTTTTGCTAAATTAATTATAAACATGATTCTTTGGGTTCACAATATATACCCCCCACCAAACATTTTCACTAATTAATCCCTGAAAAAACACCCAGACAGTACTATTTTACTATTGATTTTTGCTCAATTTTACAAAGATTTAATTAAGACACAGAAATGGATTGAAGGATTTGGATAAAATTGATTGGATAAAATGATATTGAAGTCGGATAATCACAGCGAGGAGGAGGAGGAGGATGAAGACAAAACAGAACAAACCTAAATAGGCCTCTATTACATTCTATCTAATAATCTTCATGTGTTTCTATTAATTGCCATGCAAACTGTATATATTTAAACATATAACTGAACATATTTGATATTCTTTCATCTTGCTATAAAAATTTTTCTCTTACGTTTCATGACATAGTTGTGTTTAATCAATTTCTTTTACTGTTTTAACCAAGGTATGTGTTGATAGACTATTAGATACTTCTAAATATTTGGTGCAAGCAATATTATTGTTACATTATTGGGTTTTTTATATTTTCTAACACTTTTCAGTCCCTTTCTTTGAAATTTTGGACAAATTTTTACGCTACATCCAAATTTACTCCATAATTTTATTTAATGAAAATTGTGAAAGTTTTGGAGATTGTGTCGTTTCCCTCATCAGGTTACAACTGATAACATATTTACAATATTAGTTCACGAATTTAGAAGCAAAAATTATATTTGATAAAAATGAACCATTTTTGTTACGTACATATTGGTCATGAACTAATACTGTAAGTACGTTATCAATTATGCCCTGATGGGGGAGAAGAAAGATTCCAAAACATCGACAATTTTCATTAAATAAAATAATGGAATAAATATGGATTAACTGTATTTATTTATAGTTGTACAAAATTTAAAAATTATTAAAATTATAAAGTATAAATATGGACCACAAAATCAAAACTTATGTCTCATTAAATTGTTTTTTATTGTCCATTATTCCATGATCTATAAGTTTAAAATTGCTTTTCATTATGGTCTAATGCCCCTGTTTGGAAAATTTATGGGAGACCCAATTGTACTTGATTACTACTATCAGAAGCCACTTTTGATTTAAGATCCCTAGGCAGCTGCCTAGTATATATGAGGGCAAAAGTCTGCCTTGCATACAAATTTCACTTTCCACTATTATTTCTATGGTTAAGGATGTATCATCATTACCTTGAGGTTTCTCTTGTTCTTGTGAAGGTGTCATCATTGATTTTAGTCTCACTTCACACAAGGCACTATTTCCTTTACAGGAAAAAGGAGAATGTGTGTCCACACAGTCTGCGTTGCCATCTAAATGGTGAGCAATCTTCTCAGTTTTATTTTCATGGCTGTCCTTTTGGCTAGCATTAATTCTTTGAACTTCTTCAGTGACTTGATTCTTGGCAGGTGGATCTTGAGGGTCATTATCAGTGGTACTGCCAGGTAGGTTGTCCTTTTCATAAAAACAAAAACAACACATGAAATAAAGTGTTCAAAAATAAGTAAAAACTACATCCACCACTGCTTTACGTACAGAAACCTCTGTTAATCCTTTGACCTCCAGGGACTTAGCAAGAGTCACAAAAGCTTTATAGTTGCCTTCTGGAATTTGTGTGGCCCCGCAGTATATAAAATCAATCACTGCCTTCAGATTTTGAAATGATTCATCTAAGAGCATGACAAGTGGATGATCTTCAGTCTCCTCACAAAACAGCTTCTATAAAGAATAATGCAGAAAAAGAACGGTTAGAAAGATTAGCTTCTCTTCTCTAAAACCATTACTTCAAAGGTCCAGAGCACAGATCTAGAGCCCTGATTGGCTACTGATTGTTATGGTGGCAGAGATCAGAACCATTTCCTCTCAAAAAGGATTCTCCTTCAACAATTTAAAACTTATTGTGATATTTGAAAATAATAATAGTAATCAACAGTAGTATTGGTAGTATTTTGTTTATTTTTTTTTTAATTTACTAAAATTTTGGGGGAAACATCTGATGCTGAATTTTGTGCCTGAAGACCCTTAGTGAGACCAGCAGCATTTCTTGAAAAGTATTGGGTAAAGAGATTAGCCACTGTTGCCAGATCGTTCACATTTCTATTGTTATCTTTTAAAACATTCTCTACAAGGTTTCTAGTTGATATGATCGATTATTTTACTATATCCCACATTGGTTTTGTTTTATTATTTGAGTTCAAAATATCCTAATCATGTTTCATGATTTTAGCTCACCTTATGACTTTTCTTAACAATGACTTATTACTTTTTAAAGTAGAGGAGGAAATCTTGAGATACATTATGATGATTAGAAATGAAAGAAAGAAATCATTTGTTTTTACATGATGTCCTAATCCCTTGTGTTATCCAAGAATTGCTTTTCCATGAAATATTTAATTTTCTTTTTTGAAGAGGAAAGCAAGTGTTAAAATAAAATGAAAGTGTTGGAAAAAAAGAACTATATTCATCATTTGTGTCAAAAGTATTGTAAACCACATACCATGACTCTTGCAGCAAGTAATTGATAAATAATTTTATCTTACTTTTCGTAAACAATCTACTCATATGTGAATTATTTAATGTGTCAATGTTCACATTTCTTATAATGGTAAGAATTTGTGCATTGTGATCACTGTATCCCAAATCTGTTGTTTTAATTTCATATCGAGTAGCAGTTTTATTAATTATAATTTGATTTTAGTGTTGAGGTTAGTGATTTTAGTGTTTTCTTTGAATTTAGTGTGATCCATGTAGGCACATTTATTGTAATACCTAAAGTGAAGGAATGAATTGAGTTGAGAAACTGCTCTTTCTCTAAAGATTTGTTCAGAAAATCAATGTTAAAATATCCACATAAACAATGGATTCAAAAGAGTGATTGCAGACTTTGTTTAGTGTTATCTCCAGTTTTTTAAAGAATATAATATAATTATTGCTCTCTTTGTTGGAGGTCTGTAGATGCAAAGTAATGTAATTTTTAGCATAGGAAGATGTACTACAGATATTTCAAAAAGATTTTCAACAGAATACACATTTAATTCTGTCAAGGAGATTGAATCAATATTATTTCTAACGTAAATGCAAGAACCCCCATATGCAGGACCTTTATGTGATTCCTTTTCTTTACAATAATAGCCTGTAATATTATACACACATACAGTTAAATTCCCTTTCTTAAACTTTTCAGAGGACTGATGAAAAAAATTATAAAATGCAGGAAAGTGAAAAATACAGGAAAGTTGAAAAACGATAGCCTGCTGCTGCTGCTGCTGCTGCTACTGCTACTACTACAACTACGATAACTCCAATTTCACAAGTAACATATTTCTGTACATTCATATTCATCATATTCATATTCATTCAATTATTTGTTACATTTCATATTTTACATCTGTAAAGAATTTGGTTGAGGTTTTGCTGTTTTTTTAAATATAACCATGGCTTGCTCCAAAATACAAATTCCAAACCTCCTTCCTTCAGTTTCAAATATTCCATTACACAATCGGATCTTGCTATACAATATCATTTCTTTTCATGTTCTGCGATTGTTCATTTTCTTCCAATTATAATCCATGTCACAAAACAGAAGTGAACAAGAAGATTCAGACAAAATTGTTTATCACACAAACACAATTATAGTTAGCAGAACTTCTCTTTTAGTTTTCTAACTTCTCTTTAAATTTCTATACTAGTTTGCAAATGTTAACTGAATTCAGTGAATAGAAAATATTAGCTTTTAAAAGTAGTTATCTTGAAAGAGTCTGAGAAATGAGAGAAATGAACACCATACTCACAGTCAAGCTAGACAAAAATAGAAGCAAGAATAATGCAAACAATAGAGGCAAAAGCAGAAAAACATAAAGAAATTCAAATGGAGACCCTGATAATGCAGGCAATTACTTTGTCTTATCCCTAACAGACGAAATAGAAGATTCAAAAACACAACATACAAAGGAGAGAACCAACTATTTTTAAGCACACTACAGACTTCGAATTAATTATGCCACATTCTGACATACAAGTCCCTTCAAGAACAGATACTTAAGGAAAATGAAGAATACCACGAAAAAGAACCAACCTTACCAGAAATCAGCACAGGGAAGGAGCTCTCGAAAACAAAATTGAAAGACATGGGCAAAGACAGAAATAGTCCACTTAAAAATTCAATAATAGGGACAAGAAAATGCACCAACCAATTCTTTAAAGCAGTTACAAAAACAGAATAGATATTCTCTCTTTGGAGCTGCTTGTTGCCAGTTTCTAGAATTCTTAAAATCTCTTCAACTTAAGGACACCATCTGCGAGGAAATACACACACGAACAAACAAGGCATTCAAGTTGGGGGTTCTCGAGTCTCATGTAGAGAGAGTAAAAAACCCCAACATATGGCTGGAAGGTGCGACAGACAGTCAAGCCCTTTCGATTTTGGGGGAGACCAAAAGCGTGGAACTCTGAGAGTCTCTCGACCACATCATAGCCCTCATCTGGAAAGTGGAAGATATTAAAGGCGCCTGGACCCTCCTCCCCCACGGTCTCCTTATGGACTGTGACACCGTTATCCTAACAAAAACATTTCTACTAGAGCATTGCAACCACAAAGAATTCTACAGTACTCATCACTTAGCTACAAAAAACCCTCACGAACCGGGAAGACCATCAGGCAGAGTCTTGATCCTAATTAAACCGTGGATGGCACTCATAATCATCAACCATAACACAAGCAATGCTCTAATCGTGGACAGGGCAAAACTCATAATCATAGGAACATATTTCTCACTGAGACACGATGCAGAGGATATAATAGATCAACTGTTTGAACTACTATTGAAGGTGAAGCATTAATCCAGAAAGGACTGTTTCTTCGTAACGACAAAAAAGAACCAACTTACATAGTGCCAAATGGACAGAGCACCATCGATCTAGCTTTCTCAAGAGGCTGCACAACTGGGTACGCCACACTGTTCAGATTCTCAGATGCGGTGACCATAAGGAAACATCTGTTAGTCAAGTGTTCCTTTAAACATAATATACAGCAATTAATACAATGCGCAAGACTATCAAGAAAGCCCCAAAGCAAAGTAGTAGAAAATGCAATAGATGAGCTAGAAGAAGCAAATACATATTCAATAACAAGCTGGGCAACGCCACCAAAATAATTAAGAAAATAATTGGCAAGGCAACAGCAAGTACAAAATCAAAAGGAAAATTTGCACAAAAATGGTTCAACGCAGAATGTTATGAGGAACTCCTCTCAAGCAATGATCGCCATCAATGAAATCAAATTTATTATTCTCTTGGACATGAACACAGCTGTGAAACTTTTTCAAGCAAACGTCTTACCAGTCATTACTTATTGTATTGGTATGGTATTGATATCTGGGAAAAATTCACAATAAGAAATCTATACGACCTGGAAAAAGTGAAAGCCATGTTTCTAAAACGAGCAATGGGCATATCTAAACGAACAAGATCAAGACTGGCATATGTACTTTCCCAAGAAGCATTCCTGGTTGAGAAGTTCAGACTGCAATTCCTCCTACCGAATACAAAGAGAAGAAATACAGCCAGAGTTCTACACTACCGAGGCAATGTGTAACAGAAACTAGGTGTCGGCAGGCTACGAGATGCGTCACGAGGTCCGCAGTTTTCACCATTTGCTGTGCAAAATGAAAACTTTCCACGACCCAGGGGAAACTATTATTATGGAGTAAAGAAAGGAAATAAGTAAAAATTGTATATTATAGTTTTTATCTGGCGATTGAGCCACATTATGCCCTAAAATGTTGTAAAATTTTTAAAGAAGTTATGTAAGTGCTGACAAGTTTGTTTTACAAATAAATAATATTACAATGTGTGTAAAAAATTGAGGTGTACCATTATTAACAAAAAAATAAAGTCTGCATTACAAGCTAACAAAAATGTTATCAATTGCCATAATTTTGACAAATTTCCAGTTCATTTCTGTGATATGTGTCACCGGAATTCATTAGAAAACTATGTTTCAAGTGACTACCTCAAAATGGCCAAATTTTGAAATAATGTTAAAACTTTGACCATCAATATGTTACTTACAGTATATATTTGATCTTTCAATCTATTTTTTGGGTCTAAAAAACCTTTAAAATTCCAATCTATAGTTAAAGTAAAAAAAGAGTAAAAAAAACGAGAAAAAATAATTATTACAACGCTTTACTTACATGAAAGTAAGGACTGCATGCAGATAAAACGAGCCTGTGAGCTTGCAGGCTCTGACCTTCGGCAGATATAGTGCAATCAACAAAAGAATTGTTATCTAATAAACTTTTAAATTCTGTAACAAGTTCACTGGTGTGGTCTTCCCAACTTACAGTCACAACTGATTCAGCCATGCTTGAATTGCACTGAAACAATGCAAAAACACATTTCCTTAAAAAACTTATAACAAGAATGTAACTACAATATAAACTGATCTATATCAACCCATCTGAATACAATATAAGTATTTTAGGTTTGTCCATTGGACATTAACATGCGTTTGTATATCTACACTTTGTATTTATACACTGTTTTGTTCTTGGTAATATTTCTGCATGTTTATTCACATATTACTGATCTTTGTTGTCTTCTCGTCACAAGCACATTCTGTTGGCTTTCTTATGCTCGCACAGGGAGCAATTTCAAACACAGCATGTATGCGAAAAGTGGAAATCTATAATTCCCCAATGCTAAACTGAAGACAGTGACATGTCTTTCACATATCAGCATGTGATAATGGTCACAACACTTGTTGCACATTTTGCACTTACATTGAAATACTGGCTCTTGATATTTTGTTACTGCGGAGTCTGTGGTAAAAACTGTGTACAGTGAATCGTGTAATCAGATGTCTAAGTTCATTCTAGTTGGCCCATTTGCAAGAGACTTATATGGTCCCCTTGTAGTACCCCTTTATCTGCTGTATAGGACTTGACCTCTCCATCTGGTTATCTATTTGGGCATAGTTGCAAGCAAGGATTTATTTATTAGTCTTGTTAGGTGAATAGAGGAATACTGCATATAGTTTTCTCTGATGAACCCCGAGTGCTTCGTCTGTAATTTTGAAAGCATTTCACTGCTTGTATTGTAGATCGTCCTTTCCGTAACCTGAATTTTTTCCTCCGGTATTCAGTCATGTTTACAAAACTACTCACTAACAGACTCACAATATTAACAGATGCAAATATTTTTATTGGCAACAAATAATACACATACGCTATTTATAAGCAGTAATAAAAATACCACCACGTACTCTGGCGGTGCAGGTTATCATCCACAGTGCATTATTTATATACAAATTTCTTAAGTTTAAAACGCAAAGTACACAAAAAAATTAGCAGCTCTTGGCTCGTGACGGTTATCATCAGGATTGCCAAACCACGTTTCATATCATAGTGTACGTCCTAAACCGTACCGTATACATTACGCATTTGCATTATATACTAGCAGAACAGAAGAATACCTTACACAGTGATGATACGTATACAGCAGTTACATGGTAGTATGGAGTTTATAACGCAGCTAAATGCCTTATAACCTCGACGTGACTCACTCACGCATAAAAATATACGTCGGTTTTGGGTTTTGTTATAACGTGGCGCGTCAGGGTCTATCTTCTTCAGGTCTTCTCGTAAAATACGTAAAATACTCTCTGGTCTTGTCGACGGAATATATAGGAATATCTCACGGCATTTTGCGTCTTTCTCAGTCGTGCCGCTAGATACCGTTCACCTCGCTCGTTTTGCAATAAAGTTCCGTGGCCGCGAAGTGCAATGCCGCCACACTTGAACCATCCCTATCCTTTCGGACATCTATGGCTGAATGTAACATAGAAAATAAACAAGGTGAGGAAAGACAATAATTGTTCGGCGGGCTTTTGGTGTTGTTTACCGTAATTTTCATGCAAGTATTGGCGTTATGTCTACAGCAGCATATCTTTCGGGCGCTTGTACGTGGCCGTGAGCCCCGGCTCATACTGAGTTAGAATGTTAATAATGTCGTTATTTGCAACTCCATTTTTAAAGATCTCTTCGAGGAGTGGTAGATTTAAAGTTAAATGTTCTAGTAAAAGTTCTGATATTCTAATGAAACGTGGCGCGCGCACAGTGTGGTGCAAAGTCACGCATTTTGAACTATTTGCAACTTTTTCAAGTGCGTGTGCACCGCTATTCCCCAACTTGGACAGGCGTAGTCCACAATGGGCCTGATAATGGCTTTATAGTGCAGTAGGCTTTTCGTCGTGGACAGTTTGCTTCGCTTATGTAATAAGCATCGCAACATGCCCAGGCGTTGCCACGCTCTACTCGCAAACGCGTCCACGTGCTCGCAGAAAGTTAAAGGGGAGCGTGATGCGAAGAGAGATTCTACTGGTTTGTACTGGCTGTTATATACTCTCTGACGCCATTCAATGCTTGAATTGCATAGCTCGAGCGGCTGGTCGTGTTTATATCTACGTGTGAAGGGCACAGCCATGCTCTTTTCCACGTCGACTTTAACGCGCCAGCCACTCCTGGATCAATAGCAAATGTTGATCCAAATACTTAACGAGCAGGTGGATTCTTTTAGACGTGACTATTACAGCCGTATTGTCTGCGTACATGGCGAGCTCGGTCTGGTTGGAAGTTGGTATATCGCGCACGCACAGGCCTGAGCCCTGGGGGGATGATACTGCCCGGAGGCACGCCCGTATTCGGCAAGAGGTGAATTTTGCGTTCAGAATCGTCACTTGAAACGGTTTGTTTTCAAGGTAGAAGGGAATGAGGTGCGTGATGTAGGAAGGAGATGAGTTTGGCGAGGAGGCCGTCGTGCCAAACCTTATCGAAGGCGCTGGCTACGTCGAGGAAAACGCCGCCTGTGAATCGCCACTCTTTAAAGCTGCGCCGAGTTCCGTCTACTATGCGCACTAGTTGATGCGTGGTGCGCCTTGAAAACAAATTGCTGATTATAAATTAAAGCGTGCTTTTCTGTGAAATTTAAAATGCTCTTAGAGAGAATTTTCTTAAAGAGTTTGCCGAGCGTATTTAGAGGGCTGATAAGCTTATACGACTGCGACAAACTCTTATTATTTCCTAGTTCGGGGAAGTATTAAACATTAGCATGTTTCCATTGCGCCGGAAGTAGCTGAAAAATCAAAATTGCGTTAAACAAGCACACAATGTAATTTATGGCACTTTGCGGGAGCTTTTTCAGAACGTCGTTAGTAATGCCGTCTGGTCCCGGTGCTTTTCCGCTCCGCAGGGCGGCGATTGCGTCCGCTACTTCTGAGGCATCCGTGAGCTTCGGCTCGCCTGCGGGGGCGTGCAGGGCCGCTGCAACAGTGCCCAGCACGCTTTCGACGAGCTCCGCAAGCGGCTGCTCCTCTACCGGTCGAAATTGCGACTCGAGAATGTCCGCGAAAAGCCTGTCGAGAGTGAATCCGTCGTCGACCTTGGCGCCGGCGTCGGCGGTAGTGGCAGCAGCCGACGGCGATGATGCCGCAATCGATTCAACGATCCGTTTTGCATCCGAGGAAGTTCTGCGGGCAGAAGCAGCGCGCACGTTAACGTAAAAAATTCGCTCCGTTGAGGGCGTAGCAATACGCAAGCGCTTGTGCGCCCCCGCCACCCTCCGAAGCAGTGAGGAAGCCGCTGCCGATAAGTAACGGAGCACGCGACGACATCGCGCTTTAAATCGGCCCAAAAGGCTTGGCCTCGATATTATTTCACTCTTGAAAGGACTGTTGATCCCACGGCAGCCGGAGCTCTTGGCAGGTGCGTCAGCCCTCCGTGGCGGCCAGGTAGCGAATCCCACCATCGTTCACCTTCTGGTGCAGAGAGTATTTGTACTGCGATTTATCCAACTCTGCCCCTGGCAGGTATCGCCTATTGACGGTTTTATCCAATTGAGAGCTTCAACATTACCATAGCGACGGGGGCGGCAGGGCGCAGCGCGGGATCAACACAGGCCTACCGGCGACGACCCACGAGACCGAGCTGAGGAAGGGCCTTGACCCCTTGGAACGCCTTCCCATCGACGCGCAACTGGGCCACGACAACTCAGTGAAACACTGCGGCGCCCGCGCGTCTGGCGGACTTCCCTCATATGTTCACATCATGATTCAACCTTTCTTGATAAAATTCAGGAGAAACATTCTTGGAATGAAAAATATATATTTTGAACAAACATAACATAATCTAACTTACTTTTCAGAAGAAATAATTGAAGAAAATATTTACCTTAGTATGCCCTGTTACATTTGTTGTGCCTGATTTAAAAATTGTGAAGAAAAATCCAACATTTGCACAATTTATTTAATAACTTGTTTTCTCAGTTTTATGTTGTAAATTCTTTGACTATGTTTTTGTACTAGGGTGGTGGTTTCGTTTGGTTATGGGTCGTTTCGTAAAACGTTCGAGTATCTTGTGTACAAATGTAAGCTTACTAAAACTACTTAATAAATGTAATTCAAGAATTAATTTCTGAAAATATGCAAGTGGTTATGAGCCCAGGTGCGTCTTGACTTGAAGGAAAGTAACTTTAAATTAAATATCGACGAGTGGTTAATAAGTGAAGTCGATATCAGTTTTCTATTGGCTTGTAAAAACATTTCGAAATGGATACAAGATTGATAAACATTGGCTGTTTGGAAGGAAAATCAAACTGGAGTACCTGGAAATATAAATATGGTGTTTGTTTACGAGGTATACCTGGATCCCTTGATGTGGTTGAAGGCAGGGTAGTGAAACCCAAAGAACAAGAAAGTGATGCAGATGATGTTACGGCTGCATACGAAACTGCAAACGCTAAATTTCTCAAGACACACAGTAATGCAATGATTGTCTTAACAACAAATATGTCTGAAGATACTCTACAGAAAATAATGCTTCTAAACTCTAATCGAGATGTTTGGCTAGAGTTCAAGAAAAAAATTTAAATAAGTTCATAAATTGTTTGACGGTGTTTCAGAAGACAAGGTTTATGATCTGTGTTTGCAATTCGTTGGGTTCAAGAAAAATACATATTGCTACACTTATATCTAAACTGAAGAATTTGTGATCTCAATTGAAGGAAGAAATGGCTAAAGATACTGAGAGTAATTCAAAGGTACCTCTTATATTTTTGATCTGCAAAAGTTTGGGAACATTACCAGAAGAATATTTTCTATTGAAATCTAGTTGGATGCTTATGTCAGAAAATGACGGAGCAGTGGATAATCTAACAAATCAATTAGATGCCTATGAAAAAGCTTTATACAGCAAAGGAGATGAATGTACGTCTTAAGAAGTGTTTGCAATCAATTTCAACAAGCAATATTCCAATCAGAAAAAGAAACTAATACGTTATTTCAAAAAACCTAACCATATAGTTTTTAAATGTAGAAAATGGATTGAAGATGGAAGGCCACCAGAAATAAATGATGGAAAAGGTAAGAAATCAGAACCTTCTAATTCTTTGAATGAAAATGTTTCAATGTCTTTTAATGTCTTTTCCATAAATACATGTTTGGTATAAACAATTTTTAATTTTTTACATACAACTATTTATTAAGGAAGACAATTTGATTCGTAATTATTTTACAGATGCATTTTTGGCATTTTCGATTATTTTATGGATTTGTTTTGTAGGGGTATGCCTCCTTCCCTCATGAATGGGAACCCTAAGCAACTGCTTATTTTGAAGGTAACTCCGTCACTGCTCTCCCGGAGAGCTGGGGTCCGGGAGTTGAAACATCTTCTTCTCCGGCCAATCCCAAGCGCCACTGGCAGAAGCGTGCACTTCATTTCCGTCCTTCGGCGTGTTCCCGCTTGTGTTGGCAAAACTGGTTTGGGTCGGATAACGCCTTTCCACACTCGTCGCATTGATACCAAATTACTCCGTGTATGTAGGCTCTGTGGTAGGCAAGGCCTCCCGACTGACGGAAGGTCTTGCCGCACATGTCGCACGCGAACGGGCGCTCGTCCGTGTGCGTGCGCAGGTGCTTCGCGAGTATCGCCTTCGCGGCGAACGCCTTGTCGCACAGTGTGCAGCTGTACGGGCGCGCGCCCCTGTGCCTCCGGCAGTGGGCGACGAGAAGTCTGCGCTTATCGAAGGAAGCGCCGCACTCGTCGCAGCTGTACAGTGACCTCCGCGCTCGGGCAGCGGTTGTGGGAGGCGTGGTGAGAAGACGAGGAAGACGCCCTACGGGCCACTTCGCTCGAGCCAGGCGCTTCTCCCGGGTGCCCGTGCAGCTCAAGCTCCGACTGCTTTGGGAGCCTCTCGCCCTCCTGGGATTGGCGACTCCACAGCGGTGATGCCAAGTCGTTCTCAGACGGCCCGACTGCCCCTGAACACACATCCAATGACATACTTAAATTAACGATCAACCGTAAAATAGGCTTAGGGCCGTATTTATAGTTGACACATAGTGAACTCTTATGATGACAGTTTCGTATTCAAAACCCCACTGAGCGGCGCACTCAGGCAATACTTGGCTACATAATATTTGAGATTGCTTTATTTGTTACTAGATACAAATGAATACGTAACCTAAAAGAGTAGAAATAAAAAAGGCAAAACATTTTCGATTTTCGAAAAATCAGGATATTCAACGAACATGAAACCTTCACCATTCTCTTAAACGTCTTTTTTGAAAATTTGGAAAATATTCCACGTGTTACATGTAAAACACCCCCAAAATTAAATTATGGGTTTACAACTGTACATAATAGCTTTGTTCACAGACGGACGGAGGGCCACGTTTTGCCGTCATGCGATTTTTTCTGTAACAACGACTCGCAAAACATAGATTCTAGCTACACCACGTGTAAGAGGATATTCCCCTAATTTTAGTAACTGGTTGTATCCTCCTTTTCGTTACCCGACGTCACCGTGAAAATGTCGTTTGCGCACGGTGACGTCGCGTTTTTTTTAATGTTCTAACAGGGCGGTCAGCGATCTGACTTTTGGGAATTCAAAGATCCCCCCTCCCCTGGTTCTTCAGGTTCGAGGAAACAGTTATTTGAGGTTCTGTTTACAACTTTTTTGTGTTCATTACTTAACACCACTGCGTTACTCACGCTATTTTCTCTCGCAACCGAGTACTAAAGCGTAGTGTTTTTTTTTTTTTTTTTTTTTTTTTTTTACAAAAACGAGCTTTGATAAGCTAGCGCATATAGCAAATAGAGCTTTGATGAGCTAAGATAACTCTGATTTTTCTGTTTGCAAGGAAACATATTACTACTTCATATTTAACCATTTTAAGTATTAATACTTAAAATGGTCAAGGAAGTATTTTTTTGCCGGAAACTCGATCTATGGACTTGTTAACGCAGGGTTTGAGGTACCGTATTTCATTCATCTGTTTTGGAAAAATGCCTGTCCTACCGTGAAGAACATGTTTTTAACAAGTAGGAATATTTTTTCAAAATTATTAAATAGGCCAATTTTTAAAATGATTAATTAACTTATTAATCACTATAAACATTAACTTAAACGGGGCTCACAACTGTATATTACTTAACATTCATAATCTATTTTCAAATTTATACCGATAATGATAATTTTCTTCTGATTAATTACACGGGAATATGGAAAAGTACACTTAATAACACATTGATTATTGATTTTCGTCTTTAATAAAACTTTTGAATTTTGGGAATTAATCATATTGCTAGAAATATCCCACGCATTTCAACTTCAGAAATTTTAAATACGGTATAATCGATTTTGCAATACAATTTTAAAATTATTATCAGTAAATCATGTGTTTCACGTTAACTTAAGTTTTAAAAGTTCATTGTTTTCAAAACAGTGATTTTGTTTTTATAATGAACACCGTTATAAAGGATATCTTCTGATTTTATCTGTTTCATTTGCGTTTGATTTTTAAAGTATTAAAACATTTAAATGTTTTCGAACTTCTGACGCATTCAATCAGTACGTTCTTTAAGTTGGAGTCTCCGTAAAACGAAATTTTTTTCAAAATTTGAAGCCTGTGCTCTTCTACGGAATAAAGTAAAATTCCCTTTGAGCATCATGGCCGTTTCAATCGGAATAGGGAACTGGTACCATCAATGTCATCAAAGACTGGGCGGTTGACCTCCCGGTGAGACATTTGTTGAAAATCTCGTCCGTGCACGTGCTACCCACACATTTTTTTATTGATTAGCGATTCCCGTCACGTCAACTGCTAAGACCATTATACAGCATTGTAGGCTTTCACAGCCGGAGTCAATATTCTTCATGTCTTCCGGGCTGATGGGCCGTGGTCCAATTGACTTAGAGATACCAAACGTTTCGCCCACGACTGCGGTGGGCATCTTCAGTGGCGAGGTCTCGGGCGAAGTGTCCGGGACGGTGGCTGACTGGCGACTGACGCCGTTTTTTTTCTTTCTTTCAGTTTTTCCCCCTGCAGTTACCCTGGAGAGGCAGGAATTTATTTGTCTTTGGGGTACATTTTGTATAACTGCAGCCGATTTGGCTTGTGCAGTTGGGGAAGGCTTTATTGCTTACAAACTAGAACTATCTTATAACCATAACTATATACAGTCCCACTTTGGGGTTTGTTAGTTTTTAGACTTTTTTTTAAAATTTTTAATTGGAAGATCTTTAAATTGTTCTATTTTCTTCTTTTATTTTTTTCTCTCACTCGCATTCACACTTATATTAATTATATATATATATATATATATATATATATATATATATATATATATATATATATATATATTTACACTTAATAATTTAGGGATAAGCTTGGATTTATAATTTATATATAATTAATTGAATATATTATATGAGCTTTTAATTAGCTATTATTTGTGAGTTTGTTAATAATTATTTTGAATGTAATTATTTATAATTATTTATATTATATTTGTATTAAGATAATAAAATTAATTTGTTTTTTATGTAATAATGATGGAATTAGTAAATATTTTGTTTACATTATATTATTGATTATTTATTTTAAGGAATTAGGCAAAAATTATTGTTCGCCTGTTTATCAAAAACATGTCTTCTTGAATTGATATGAAGTTGTGCCTGCCCACTGAATTATTGAATGGCCGCGGTATATTGACCGTGCAAAGGTAGCATAATCATTAGTCTTTTAATTGGAGGCTGGAATGAATGGTTTGACGAAACAATAACTGTCTCAGGATAATTAATTGAATTTTATTTTTGAGTCAAAAAGCTTAAATGTTAACAGGGGACGAGAAGACCCTATAGATCTTAATATTGTTATATTAAAATATATGTTTGGGGGTATTTTATATGTTTTATTATATAATGTTTTGTTGGGGTGACAAGAGAATAATTTAACTTCTTTATATTTTACTATGATGGTTGGTTAATTGATCCTATTATTATGGAATGAAGATAAAGATACCTTACGGATAACAGCGTAATATTATTGGAGAGTTCATATTGATAATAAGGATTGCGACCTCGATGTTGGATTAAGAAAATTATTAGGTGCAGGAGCTTAATATATTGGTCTGTTCGACCATTAAATTCTTACATGATCTGAGTTCAAACCGGTGTAAGCCAGGTTGGTTTCTATCTCTGTTTAATGAATGTATTTTAGTACGAAAGGATTAAATACATTAAATAATTTATTTTTAGGAATTATATTAATTACTATTTTGGCAGAATGAAGTGCAATGAATTTAGAATTCATGGATGTAATAATATTACATATAGTATTGTTTAATTATGTAATGAGTTTATTTTGTTATATTGTATTAGTAATTTTTGTATTAATTGGTGTTGCTTTTTTGACTTTATTGGAACGTAAGGTTTTAGGTTATATTCAAATTCGAAAAGGTCCAAATAAGGTTGGTGTAATAGGAATTCCTCAGCCTTTCGCTGGTGCAATTAAATTATTTTGTAGGGAACAAGCTTATCCTATGATGTCTAATTATTTAATATATTTTTTTTTGTCCGGTAGTTAGATTATTTTTATCTCTTTTGGTGTGATTAATTTATCCTTTAGGGTATGAATTAATTTCTTTTGATTTGGCATTATTATTTTTATTTTGTTATACAAGTATGGGTGTATATTCTATTATGTTGGCTGGTTGGTCATCTAATTCTAATTATACATTATTGGGTGGTTTACGGGCTGTGGCTCAAACTATTTCGTATGAAGTTAGTATGGCATTAATTTTATTAAGATTTATTATTTTGGTAGGTGGTTTTGGAATTAATTTATTTTTTATTCATCAATTATATATTTGTTTTTTTTTATTAATATTCCTTTATTTTTTTGTTGATTTTCTTCTTGTTTAGCTGAGACTAATCGTACTCCTTTTGATTTTTCTGAAGGTGAATCTGAGTTGGTATCTGGTTTTAATGTTGAGTATAGAAGAGGTGGTTTTGCATTGATTTTTATGGCTGAATATTCAAGAATTTTATTTATAAGAATGTTAACTGTTTTAATTTTTTTTGGTGGTGATTTATTTTCTTTATTATTTTATTTTATATTGGTTTTTATATCATTTGTATTTATTTGAGTTCGAGGTACTTTACCTCGTTTTCGTTATGATAAGTTGATATATTTGGCTTGAAGGACTTATTTGCCTGTTTCTTTAAATTATTTGTTTTTTTTTTTGTTGTTTTTCATTTTGAATAAATAATATGGTTTATTGAGACATTTTAAGAAGTTAAAAGTTAATAGAATATAATTCTATGTTTTGTTTTCAAAACAAATGCTTTAAGCTTATTAACTTAGTTAGTTAATTGATCTCATAATTTAAATGTTATGGGATTTATAATGAAATATATAAAATATCTGATGGTTAATATTTGACCTGTTAAAATGTATGGTTCTTCAACTGGTCGGGCTCCAATTCAGGTTAATAAAATAACGATGGATGTATAGATTCAAAATAACACTTGATTGATTGGATAAAATTGTATTCTTCGGAATTTGTTATTTGATATGAAAGGTAATGTAAATAGAATAGCAATTGATGCAACTAGAGCTACTACTCCTCCTAATTTATTAGGGATTGATCGTAAAATGGCGTAGGCAAAAAGGAAATATCATTCTGGTTGAATATGAATTGGGGTAACTAAGGGACTAGCAGGAGTGAAATTATCTGGATCTCCTAATAAATATGGATTTGTGAGTGATAAGATAGTTAAGGATATTAATATAATTAAAAATCCTCTAATATCCTTGAAGGTAAAATAAGGATGGAATGGAATTTTATCCAAATTTCTATTAATTCCTATTGGGTTATTTGATCCTGTTTGGTGAAGAAAAAGTAGGTGAATTATTACAAATGCTGCAACAATAAATGGAATTATGAAGTGGAATGTGAAAAATCGAGTTAGTGTAGCGTTATCAACTGCGAATCCACCTCATACCCATTGAACTAAATCAGTCCCTAAATAAGGAATTGCTGATAAAAGGTTGGTAATTACAGTGGCCCCTCAAAATGATATTTGTCCTCATGGTAATACATATCCTATGAAAGCTGCAGCTATGACCAGAAATAAAATTAGGGTTCCTGTTATTCAAGTGAATATTAGATTATAAGATCCATAATATATTCCACGTCCTACATGAATATAGAGACAAATAAAGAAGAATGATGCTCCATTAGCGTGTAATGTTCGTAAAAGTCAACCAAAATTTACATCTCGGCAGATGTGACTTACTCTATTAAATGCTATATTGATGTCAGCAGTGTAGTGTATAGCTAGGAAGATTCCTGTTCTGATTTGAATAATTAAGCATAATCCTAGTAGGGATCCAAAGTTTCATCATGTTGAAATGTTAGATGGGGTTGGTAAATCAATTAATGAATTATTTATAATTTTGAGTAATGGGTGATATGTTCGTAGAGGTTTATTCATTAGTTATGAATTTGATTGTCGTAATGGTCCTTGAAAGGATGTAATTTTAACAATAATAATTAATGTAATTAATAAATAAGTAATTGTAATAATTGTTAAAATGAAGTTTGGATAATTATAGAGTTGATTTAAGTTGTTATTTTCTATTATAATACTAATAATTTTATTTGTGAGGGAATCATTTTTATATAAATGGAATGATAATATATAGTTGTAAATATTATTTGTAATTAGAATAATAATGGTGGATATTAAAAAATTAATAATTATAGTTTTTATGGGTAGTTGAAATATTTCATTTGATGCTAGTCTTGTAATATAAATAAATAATACTAGTATACCTCCTAAGAAGATAAGGAATAGGATGTAGGAAAATCAAAACAAATAAGAAATTGATCCTGTTATAATACAAATTATCAGTGTTTGGATAATAATAAGTAAGGTAATAGCTAATGGATGATTTATTATAATGAAAAATGAGTTGATTATTAATATAGTTATGGTAAATATAAGTAAATAAATATCAGAGAATAGTTTAATTAAAATACTAGTTTTGGGGATTAGTGATAGATAAGTTTATCTTTCTCTGAAGTTTTAAAAGATGTTCTTAATTTTGGTTTACAAGACCAATGTTTTATATTAAACTATTAAAACTTAATGTTTGCATTTTTTTGTTTATTGGTAGTAATATTTTGTTATTTTAGTGGTATTTGGATTTATTGTTCTAAACGAAAGCATATATTAATTATTTTGTTAAGTTTGGAATATATGGTATTATTTACTTTTTTTTTATTGATATTTTGGTTGGGAGAATTTCAAAATGAATTGTATTTTTCAATGATTTATTTGGTGTTTGCGGTTTGTGAAGGTTCTTTAGGTCTTGGTATTTTAATTTCTATGGTACGTTCTCATGGGAATGATTTTTTTCAATCATTTATAGTATTACGATGTTAAAATTTATTATAATATTTTTGTTTATGATTCCTCTTTTTTTTTAAATGGAATATTTTGGTGAATGGTTCAGTTTATATTTTTTTTGATAGCTTTTTTATTTATAATGTCTATTAATTTGAGTGGAAATATTGAAGGTTTAAGTTATATATTGGGATATGATTTATTATCTTATGGTTTGATTTTATTAAGATTTTGGATTTGTGGATTAATAATTATGGCGAGAATTTCTATTTATCAATATAATTACTATAGAAATTTATTTATTTTTATGATTATTTTTTTAATATTGATGTTAATGTATGCTTTTTCGAGAATTGATATATTATCTTTTTATATTTTTTTTGAAGGTAGATTAATTCCTACATTATTTTTAATTTTAGGATGGGGATACCAGCCTGAACGTGTTCAGGCTGGTATCTATTTATTATTTTATACGTTGTTGGCTTCTTTGCCTTTGTTAATTAGTTTATTGAATTTTTATAAATTGAATGGTACTTTATATTTTTATGGATTTTGGGGTGATGAAATTAATAATATGTATATGTAAGTATAATTATTGCATTTTTAGTTAAAATACCTTTATTTATGGTTCATTTATGATTACCTAAGGCTCATGTTGAAGCTCCTATTTCTGGTTCTATGGTGTTGGCAGGTGTTTTGTTAAAGTTGGGTGGTTATGGATTAATGCGTGTTTTTGGTATTATGGTATATTGTTGTTTAAAATACAATTTTATTTGAATTGGTATTAGATTGTTTGGTTTTTTTTTAATAGGATTAGTATGTTTACGTCAAGTGGATTTGAAATCATTAATTGCTTATTCGTCTGTTGTTCATATGGGAATAGTGTTAGGTGGTTTAATAACTTTAAATTCTTGGGGGTTTTGTGGTTGTTATTTAATAATAATTGAACATGGATTGTGTTCTTCTGGTTTATTTTGTTTATCAAATATTATTTATGAACGGTTAGGGAGTCGTAGATTGATTATTAATAGGGGATTAATATGTTTAATGCCTAGCATAACATTATGATGATTTTTATTAAGATCATCTAATATGGCAGCTCCTCCTCCTTTAAATTTATTAGCGGAAATTAGATTAATTAATAGAATTATATCATGGAATTGATTTAGAATATTTTTGATTGCTTTAATGTCTTTTTTTGGAGCTGCATATAGATAATTTTTATTTTCTTATAGTCAACATGAAATAAATTTTTCTGGTTCATTTAGTTATGTTAATGGATATTTTCGTGAATATTTATTGTTATTTTTGCATTGATTTCCTTTAAATATTTTGATTTTACGTGGGGATTATTTTTTTAGTTGTATTTAGCTTTATTAGTTTAATAAGAATGTTGATTTGTGGAATCAAAGGTATATGATAATTAGTATATTGGGCTATTAATTATAATAATTTTATTTGTAAATTATCTTTTGTTGTTTTATTTTTTATATCAATAGTGATATTTTTTTTTGGATTAGTTGTTTGTATTAATGATTATGTAATTTTTTTGGATTGGAATATTGTAACTTTAAATTCTTGTAATATTATTATGAGAGTTCTTTTAGATTATAAATCATTATTATTTATGAGATTTGTGATATATATTTCTTCTTTAGTAATTTATTATAGAGATAGTTATATATTGGGTGATTATAATTTATCTCGTTTTATTATTTTGGTATTAATGTTTGTGTTATCTATAATATTTCTAATTATTAGTCCTAATTTAATTAGAATTTTGTTGGGATGAGATGGTTTGGGTTTGGTTTCTTATTGTTTAGTAATTTATTATCAGAATGTTAAATCTTATAATGCTGGTATGATTACGGCTTTATCTAATCGTATTGGTGATGTAGCATTATTATTATTATCTATTGCTTGGATAATGGGATATGGTAGTTGGAATTATTTATGGGTAAATAATTTTGAAAATTTGGATGTTGAAATGTGATATTTAATTATTTTAATTATTTTAGCAGCTATAACTAAGAGAGCTCAAATTCCTTTTTCTTCTTGACTTCCGGCGGCTATAGCAACACCTACACCTGTTTCTGCTTTGGTTCATTCATCAACTTTAGTAACGGCTGGAGTATATTTGCTTATTCGATTTGGTATAATTATTGAAATATATTCAATAAGTGATTTTATGTTATTTATTGGTTGTTTAACTATATTTATATCTGGTTTAGGTGCTAATTTTGAGTTTGATTTGAGGAGGATTATTGCTTTATCTACTTTAAGTCAGTTAGGTTTAATGATAAGAACTATTGGGTTGGGTTATTATGATTTGGCTTTTTTTCATTTATTAACTCATGCATTATTTAAGGCTTTATTATTTATATGTGCTGGCGTTATTATTCATGGGATGAATGATCTTCAAGATATTCGTGGAATGGGTGGAATTGTGAATCAGATACCTTTAACTTCTATTTGTTTTGGAGTTTCGAATTTGGCTTTATGTGGTATGCCTTTCTTATCTGGTTTTTATTCAAAGGATTTGATTTTGGAATTAAGATTAATAAGAAATTTTAATTTATTAATTTTTGTATTATTTTCTTTCTACTGGGTTAACTGTTTGTTACACTTTTCGGTTGCTTTATTATGTAATGGTGGGTGAATTTAATTTTAAGAGATTGCATTGTTTGGGGGACGAGAGTTATGGATTTATTGGTCCTATATTTATATTAATGTTTATGTCTGTAATTGGCGGTTCATTATTGTCTTGATTGATATTTAATACTCCTAATTTGATTTGTTTACCATTTTATATGAAGATTTTAGCATTGGTTGTTAGTTTAATTGGTGGTTGAATTGGTTTTGAACTATCAATGTTGACTAATTATTATAGATTTAGTTTTAAAAATTATTGTTTTATTGGATTTTTAGGATCAATGTGATTTATGCCTTATTTATCAACTTATATGATTAGATCATATCTTTTATATTTGGGTTTAAGTATTACTCGTGTAACTGATCATGGTTGGAGAGAGGAATTTGGAGGTCAGGGGTTATTTATATTTTTATATAAGATAAGAGTTTTTAATCAGGAATATCAGTTTAATTATTTTAAATATTATTTGTTAAGTTTTATGGTTTGGGTATTTATTTTTATTATTGTTTTGGTTTATGATAATAATTATATTTTTTAACTTAAATAGCTTATATATATAGAGTATGACATTGAAGATGTTATGGAGATAATTAATCTTTAGGTGATTATGGTTAATTGAAACCAAAAAGAGGTATATTATTGTTAATAATATCATTGAATTATAAATTCCAATTAAGGATATAAGTTGTACAAAAGTGAGCTGCTAACTTTTCTTTTTAGCGGTTAAATTCCGTTGTTATTTCTAATTTATATAGTTTATTATAAAACGGTATATTTTCATTATACAAAAAATATTTTATATATATATTTATAAATAATTAAGAATTAAATAATCTTTCTTTCAGGTCGAAACTGAATGCATAATTGCTTCTTAATTGAGATTAATTGAATGATCAATACTTTTTGAATGCAACCCAAATGTTATATTTAACTATAATCCCTATTCAGCTCATTGTAATGCGCCTTGATTTCATTCATGATATAATCCTATTAATAGAATAATAATAAAGAATATTAATGTAAATAATCATTGTAATGGATTTGATGAAAGTTGAATAATTACTGTAGGTATAATTAAGGCGATTTCTACATCGAAGATTAAGAAAATAATTGCAATTAAGAAAAATCGTAATGAGAATGGTAAACGTGCAGATCTTTTTGGATCAAATCCACATTCGAATGGTGAAATTTTTTCTCGGTCTAGTATGGTTTTTTTTGATAAAATTATTGATAAAAATATTAAGATGGTTGTGAGAGTTAAAGTGAATATAATAATAATAGAGGTAATTAAAATTACTTATTTTGATAATCAATCCTTTTAATTGGAAGTTAAATATACTAAATATACTAAATAAGTTAACTACCTCATCAATAAATTGAAATGTATAGGAATAATCATACAATGTCTACGAAGTGTCAATATCATGCTGCTGCTTCAAATCCGAAGTGATGATTGGACGAGAAATGAAATATTATATGTCGTATTAAGCATACTGAAAGGAATGTTGTTCCAATAATAACATGAAGTCCATGAAATCCTGTTGCTATAAAAAATGATGATCCATAAACAGAGTCTGCAATGGTAAATGGTGCTTCAATATATTCATATGCTTGAAGAATGGTGAAGTAAATTCCTAGAATAATTGTTAATAATAGTCCTTGTGTAGTTTGTCTATAATTATTTTCTATTAGGCTATGATGGGCTCATGAAACTGTAACTCCTGATGCTAGTAAAATAGCTGTATTTAGAAGAGGAATTTGTATAGGATTAAATGGTGTAATTCCTAAAGGTGGTCAAATTATACCTAAGTCAATATTGGGAGCTAGACTTCTATGAAAAAATGCTCAGAAAAATGAAATGAAAAAAAATACTTCTGATACAATAAATAGAATTATTCCTCAACGTAATCCTAGGTTTACAACAGATGTATGTATACCTTGATATGTTCCTTCTCGTGTAAATCTCGTCATCATTGAATTATGGTTAATAAAGTAATTAAAAATCCAATTGAAATAATGGTGAATTTGTATTGATGGAATATACTAACTAATCCTGCTGCTATTGTTATAGCTCCAATAGCTCCTGTAATGGGTCATGGTCTGGCATTAACTAAATGAAATGGATGATTTTGATGTGTTAACATTAATTTACTTCTCTTGAATATAGTGTAGTTAATACAGCAAATACGTATGATTGAATAACCGAAACTGCTAATTCAAGAATTAATAATAAAATTTGTGATAGAATAAGAATTTGAATTAAAATGGTTGAATTTATAATTATGGGTCCTGTATTACCTAATAAGGTTAATAAAAGATGACCTGCAGTTATATTAGCGGCCAGCCGTACGGCTAGGGTTAATGGACGAATGACATTTCTAATTGTTTCAATGCATACTATAAAAGGTATTAGAATAGGAGGAGTTCCTTGAGGAACCAAGTGTGCAAATATATGTTGAGTATTATTAATTCATCCATATACTATAAATGTTAATCAGAATGGTAATGCTAAGGATAAAGTAAATGTTAAATGACTTGATCTTGTAAAAATATATGGAAATAGTCCTAAGAAATTATTAAATAGAATTATTGAGAATAAGGAAATAAATATAAAAGATCTTCCTATATTTATTTTTCCAATTAGTAATGTTTTAAATTCGGAGTATAATTTATTAATTAATATATTTCATATTACTAATCTTCGGTTTGGGATTAATCAGTAATAAGATGGTATGATTATTAGTCCTAGAAGGGTACTTAATCAGTTTATTGGAATATTGAAAATATTTGATGTGGGATCAAATGATGAAAATAAGTTGGTTATCATTTTCAATTATTTGATTGAATTTCTAATTTTGATTGTTTAATACATAAAGTTGGTTGAGTTAAGAAATAATTTATTGTTATGATAATAATTAAAGTAATAGTGAAGAAAATTATTAAAGAGAGTCATATTATTGGAGCTATTTGTGGAATTAAGAAATATTACTTAAGTAATAATTTTAATATGACATATTAATGTTATAATTAACTAATTTCTTTCATCAAAAGTAGTCGTTAATTACTATATTATGATTTAAGAGATCATTACTTACTTTCAGTCATTTGATGAATAATTTTTAATTCAATTAATGAAGTTTTTTAAATTTACTCTTTCAATTACGATTGGTATAAATCTATGATTTGCTCCACAGATTTCGGAGCATTGTCCATAAAATAATCCAGGCCGATTAATTATGAAGTTGATTTGATTTAATCGGCCTGGAGTTGCATCAGTTTTTACGCCGAGTGCGGAAATTGTTCAAGAATGAATTACATCAGCAGCTGTTACTAATGTTCGAATTTGAGTATTTATTGGTAAAATAGTTCGGTTATCAACGTCTAATAAACGGAAAGATCTAATATTATCTAATGCAGATATGTAAGAATAGAATTCAATAATATTTTTGAAGTCTATATATTCATATGATCAGTATCATTGATGTCTAATTGTTTTTATTGCAATAAGTGGATTTATAGATTCGTCTAGTAAATATAATAGTCGTAATGATGGTAATGCAATAAAAATTAATGTGATTGCGGGTAAAATAGTTCAAATAATTTCAATAGTTTGACCTTCTAATAAGAATCGATTGGTATAGGAATTGAAGAATAATATTATTATGATATATGAAACGAGAATTGTAATTATTAGTAGAATTATCAATGTATGATCGTGAAAAAAGATGAGTTGTTCTATTAAGGGTGATGAACTATTTTGTAAATTTAAGTTAGATCATGTAGCCATAATACTAAAAAAAGGAATTCTTTATTAATGAAGCTTAAATTCATCGCACTTTTCTGCCATATTAGTAATTAGATAGAATAGGTAATTCTGAATAAGAATGTTCTGCTGGAGGAAGATTTTGATACCATTCTAAGGATCTATTTAAATTTAAAGGAAATATAAGCTTTCGATTTGAGATTATTCTTTCTCATAAAATGAAAATTAACATAATAATTCCAATTAATGAAATGGTTGATCCTAGTGAAGATAAAATATTTCATGATGTGTAAGCATCTGGATAATCAGAATATCGTCGTGGTATTCCTGCTAATCCAAGAAAGTGTTGTGGAAAGAATGTTAAATTTACTCCAATAAATATAACTATGAATTGTATTTTTAATCATTTAGGATTTATTGTTAATCCTGTAAATAAAGGATACCAATGGATAAATCCTGCTATAATAGCAAATACTGCTCCTATTGATAGAACGTAATGGAAATGAGCAACTACATAATAAGTATCATGTAAAATAATATCAATTGATGAATTGGCAAGAACAATACCTGTTAAACCTCCAATAGTAAATAAAAATACGAAGCCTAATGATCATAATAATGAAGGATTATAAGATAATTGAGATCCATGAAGAGTGGCAAGTCATCTAAAAATTTTAATTCCTGTTGGCACTGCAATAATTATGGTTGCTGAAGTGAAATATGCGCGGGTATCAACATCTATTCCAACAGTAAATATATGATGTGCTCATACGACAAATCCTAATAAACCAATGGCTAGTATTGCATAGATTATACCTAATGTACCAAAGGCTTCCTTTTTTCCTCTTTCTTGACTAATAATATGAGAAATTATTCCAAATCCTGGTAAGATAAGAATGTAAACTTCAGGATGACCAAAAAATCAAAATAAGTGTTGATATAGGATTGGATCTCCTCCTCCTGCAGGATCAAAAAAATGATGTATTTAAATTTCGATCTGTAAGTAATATTGTGATAGCACCAGCTAAAACTGGTAATGATAATAATAATAAAAGAGCACAGCATCCTGTTCCTGCACCATTTTCAACTATTCTTCTGGTTAATAAAAGGGTTAATGATGGAGGTAAAAGTCAAAATCTTATGTTATTTATTCGTGGGAATGCTATATCTGGAGCTCCTAATATTAGTGGTACTAATCAATTTCCAAATCCTCCAATTATAATAGGTATAACTATAAAGAAGATTATGATAAATGCATGTGCGGTTACGATAACATTATAAGTTTGATCATCTCCAATTAAATAACCTGGTTGTCCTAGTTCTGTTCGAATTAGAATACTTAATGATGTGCCTACTATTCCAGCTCAAGCTCCGAAAATAAAATATAGGGTTCCAATGTCTTTATGATTAGTAGAAAATAATCATCGTTGCGATAAAGTGGCTGAATGTTAGGCGATAGATTGTAAATCTTTTTATGAATAAAAAATTCCTTTATCATTGGTCTTATATTCAATGATGATTTTAGACTGCAATTCTAAAGGTGTAATATCTACTAAGGCCTAAAATAAAAATTTCATTTTCAGCTTTGAAGGCTAATAGTTTTATTAACTTAAGGCCTTAAATTCTGAAAAATATTATGGGATATAAAGGTAGTCTAAATACTGAAATTCTTGTTAATAAGGAAATTAATTTAATGTTATGAAATTTTTGATTTGGTTGTTGATTTCATTTTAATTGATTTATGTTAATTAAGAAGGAAGATATTATTAATCGTAGATAGTAGAATAAGGTGATTAATGAACATAAAATTATAATTAGTATTGTAAATATTATCTCATTATAACATGAGTTTTGAATAATTATTCATTTAGGTAAAAATCCTAGAAATGGAGGTAGGCCTCCTAATGATATTAGGTTAATAGATGTAAAAAATTTGATTATTGATGAATTTCATGTGAATGGAATTTGGTTATGGTGTTGAGATGATATATTATGAAAAATTATTAAAATTCTTGCTGATAAAATGGTATAAATAATGAAATAAAGTTGTCATAGATCTTCTGATATTATCAGTCCTAATAATATTCAACCAATATGATTAATAGATGAATAGGTTATGATTTTTCGTGTTGAAGTTTGATTTAAACCACCAATAGAACCAATGATAATGGATGAAATTATTACGAATAGTATTATAGGTTGATAATATGATAAATAGGATAAGATAATAAATGGAGCTAATTTTTGTCATGTTATTAGAATGAAACAGTTTAATCATGATAATCCTTCCATTACAGACGGAAATCATATATGAAAAGGTGCTGCTCCTATTTTTAAGAATAAGGTAATAGAAATAGCTGAATTAATTATGTTTTTATTTAATATGATTGAAATATTATCTAATATAACAAAAGTTAATAATATAGATGAGGCTATAGCTTGAATAATAAAGTATTTTATAGCTGCTTCTGTTGATATTATATTGTCTTTTGAAGATATTAATGGAATAAAAGCTAGTAAATTAATTTCTAAACCTATTCATGTGGCTGGTCATGAATTAGATCTAATTGAAATTATTGTACCTAAAATTAATATTATTAAAAATAATGATTTTGAAGGATTAAATGTAGAAATTAAAAAGAAAAGGATCCTTTATAAATGGGGTATGAACCCATTAGCTTAATTAGCTTATCTTTTTATTGAATTTTGGTGTATGATGCACAAAAAATTTTGAATTTTTAAGTAATAGTTTAATTCTATTAAATTCAATGAAAGTAATATTAATTTACATGATTTACCCTATCAAGATAATCCTTTTTCAGGCATTTCATTAAAGTTATTTAATGTAAATTTTAAGAATCTTGGTTCAATTTATTCTTGTAATATAAAAAATGTATTACATGATTAATATAAGGAATAAAAAACATCAATCTAATTACGAAAGCACAATCTTTTTTTTTGATTATAGATTGTGCTTTCGTGTGGATTGATGTTTTTTTATTCCGTTGTTATATAAGATCTTATATATATATATATATATATATATATATATATATATATATATATATATATATATATATATATATATATATATATAACTATTAAATAAATGCTTATATATATATAAATAAATATTATACCCTTCGTTAAGAAACTATTTACTAATAATTAGAGCATGATCAATGAATTTTATTTTTCCTTAGTTATTTAATCATTGATATGTATATTCGGAATTTATTAAAGATAATTTTTCCTTTTTTGTAAGAAAAAAAAGGAAAAATTAGTAGTAATAATATTAATCTATAGTAATTTTATTGGAGTAATATAGGAATATTATATAAGTTTATTGAAATGATTGATCGAATGATTTGGCTGGTTGTTCGAGCTTGAAGATTTGTTGGGGGCATGCCCCCCAAGATTCTTTGAACCGTACAATAATTAGGAAATTTGAGTTGGGAATTAATATTTGATTTCTTGGAGTATATTGTTGGATAGAGTTTAAATATAATGTTAATTGATTTATCCATGATTCATAATATGGTAAATAAAGTTGTGTTGTAAGGGAGGTAATTGAAGTGATCGAATGATTTGGCTGGTTGTTCGAGCTTGAAGATTTGTTGGGGGCATGCCCCCCAAGATTCTTTGAACCGTACAATAATTAGGAAATTTGAGTTGGGAATTAATATTTGATTTCTTGGAGTATATTGTTGGATAGAGTTTAAATATAATGTTAATTGATTGATCCATGATTCATAATATGGTAAATAAAGTTTTATTCTTGCTTTTTTGTTTGCGTGGAGAATAATTTACATATATTTATTATCTAAAGGGTACATAATGTAGTAATTAATATTATACAATTAAATTAATTTGGATATAGTATTTCTTATAGTATTGGTTAAATGCGTGCCAGCTGCCGCGGTTAGACGTGAAATACAAGTGAATATTGTTGATTAGGAGTGAATTGTTGTTTTCATGATATTATTGTTGTTTTTGGTGAAATGATTAAATTTTATTTGGTTGATGGATAATTTAATGAATCTTCGAAATTAATAAATTTAAACTAGGATTAGATACCCTATTATAAGTTATGTAAATGATTAAATCAGGGTAGTAGTAGTTATGATCTTGAAACCCAAAGAATTTGGCGGTGTTTTAGTCCTTTCAGAGGAATCTGTTCTGTAATTGATAATACACGATTTATGTGACTTGATTTTGTTATCAGTTTATATACCGCCGTCAGTAAGATTATCTTGTTGAGAGTATAAAATTTCATTATATTTAATATGAATATTATGTCAGGTCAAGGTGTAGCTAATAATCAAGTAGAAATGGATTACAATAAAATTATTTATATGAATGGTATGTTGAATAATTTATTTGAAGGTGGATTTGATTGTAAATTAATATAAATTAATTAATTGATTAGGGCTCTAGAATGTGTACATATCGCCCGTCGCTCTCGTTTTAAGATGAGATAAGTCGTAACATAGTAGATGTACCGGAAGGTGTATCTGGAATGGCAAAGTAGAGCTTGTTAGTTGAGCAATCCATTTACATTGGAGGGGTTTTGTGCAAACACAAATATTTTGATAATATTTGTATTATTATTTTTTTGTTTAATAGAAGTATTTTTATTGTATTATTTTTTTAGTATAGTTTAGAAGTTAATTTAGTTAATTATAGTTGATTTTTACAGTGATGGGATTGTGAAAGAATTGAAATTATTATTTTGAAGTAGAAGAATATTTGTACCTTTTGTATCAGGGTTTATTAAAAATTGTTAATTTATTTTGTGTTCTCGAATTAAGAAGAGCTATTTATTTATGATTTATATTGTAACAAAAATATATTGAATAATTAAATGGTAGTGACATGTTATTCGTTTCTTAAGATATCTAGTTTCTTAAGATGAAAATTTAATTTTGGTGTTTATTTATAATATTTATACAAACGCATCCATCCATCCATTCATTCATACAAACACACAACACTTCACAACACTATATACACATTTAAAGCACGCCACGGCGCTGACTTCACTCAAGCGTCCGTGGCGCCGCGACGTCTTCGGTCTCCAGCGACGCTGGCCCAGCAGAGCGCGCATCCGCGCCGCCCGCGCGGCTTCCGGCATCCGTAAACGGCGACCGCCTCCCACGAACTTGCTGCTGCCCCGTGTCGCAGAGCTCAGAGAGCTTGTGCGGGGGCAGTGCGCGGAAGGTGAAGGCGACGTGCTGTGGGCCCTTTCTTCTGTGAAAGGCCCTGTGCACGCCGCTGTTCGTCGCCTTGCCAGTCTCGCGCAGGATGCGCGGAGCGGACGGCCTCAGCGCCCTTGCGAGCGCCGTCTCCGCCCCCTTTTGTAGCTCCGCCGGGAACTGGTTGCGAACGCCTAAGATTCTGAAGACGTCAGCGTTTTTATGTTGTCGGTCAGGTCTGGTAAAAGGCAAGTGCGGGCGCGCCGCTCTGTTCTCTGCTACCCGGATGGGGTGCAGAGTGAAGGGAGAAGCTGCCGCGAATACCTCACAAGCGTACGCCCACATGGGACGCACGCAAGCTGTAAATAGGCGGCGCTTTAGAGGAATTGCTAAGTCGGGAGAACGGAGAAGAGGTTTCAAAAGGAGGGTGCGTGTTGGGTACGGAGAAGAGGTTTCAAAAGGAGGGACGCCGCGTTGGTCTCGGCCGCTCCATTTATAGGCCGCGGTTGGGGGTAGTGGAGGGGGCGGTTTCGCGCGCTGGTTTCTGATTCGCTGTCGCTGCGCGAACTGGTTTTCGATTGGGTATCGAACGAGATGGAAGTGGGGCAGGGGTTATCATTATTGTACGGTTTTACCTTGATGTTTTGGAGTACGGGATGCCAGGCAGAACTAATTTTGACTCCTTCTTTCCTGTTAAAATTGTTCGGGTGTTTGAAAATTTCTATGGCTTCCCGTTGTAAGCAGGCGTGATAGTGGTTTATAAAAGATAAAATCTCGGTGTTGTGGAACAAAATGTCGTGTTCTTTTCCCGAAAGAGCATGTTCAGCCACAGCGGATCTTTCAGTGTAGCCGAAGCGACTGTTCCAATTATGCTCCGTAAGGCGAGTGTTGACAGAGCGTTGCGGTTCCTATGTAAACGGAACCACAGGAACAGGGAATTCTGTACACACCTGCTGTCATTAACGGATTTCTTCGGTCCTTTGCTGAACGAAACATGTTGTGGAGCTGAGTAGTAGGCGTGAAAATTGTCTTGATTTTGTGTTGCTTCAGTATCTTGCTGATGCGGTCCGTCACGTTTTTGAGATATGGCAGTGTAATAGTGTTGGTTACCTCGTCTTCGGGGCGGCTGCGTGCGCTCTTGTTTGGATGTAGTGCTCTCTTTACTTCTTGGGATGAGTAACCGTTGGCTTGAAGAACATTCTCCAGATGACCGAGTTCTTGGTGCAAGTTGTCTTCGCATATGCGTCTGGCGCGGTGGACAAGTGTCTTCATCATTGCCCTCTTTTGGCTTGGGTCGTGGTTTAACATTTTATTCATTAAGACCATTGTCTCGTAAGTGTAGGGCGTTTTGTCCTCGAGCGGTGGTCATCTTTCCCTCGCTGGGTGGCGAAATCCGGCGCCGATCTTCCGTCGGCAAGCGGAACCTCGACCACGACCCCCACTTACGAGGCACCGCCACAGCCGGGACAAGATATAAGGTCCCGACCGGTCTTCCGGTATGTGTAATTGTGTTGCTACCCACGTAGGTGCTCTCTGGTGCTATCTGTTCTACCTATGTTGCACCTATACACGGAAAAGTGTTCGGAGTACTGTGACCTGCAAGTCAAGGACTTCACAATTCTAAAGCATACACATGGTATTTTTCATACATACTGCGTTTTTAACTGTCGACATTATCACGTACCTATTTGAATTGTCCACTTAAAAAAGTGAACGATTCAAATCTTCATTGTACTCAGAATACATTGTATGCATCTTGGTACTAAAAGTTGGCGATATATTTGAAAATAACAAAAATCCCGGTTTTTGACAGTTTTCAAGGATTTCAGGACCGCTGGTTATCCTGTTTAAGTAAAGACCAACTTCACGTACGCGCCTCAGCACATAAAAACCCATATTTGTTATACATCCGTTGAAGTGTTCATAATTTTAAAAAATCTTAGAAAAAGGCGACTTCTAACATACTATCAAAAAAAATCTGCACCTGAAAAGGGATCATATGTACAATGCAATACTCGAACTTTGATCAAACAACCAATTTAATCCGTTACAGATTTACAGTTTCATTAAGCATTTTAACACTGTACCATTCACATTTAATTTCTGGCCCTAACAAACACACCCAAGAGGTACAAATAATATTAAGTTGTCATGCATTAGAAATTATAGTGATTTCATATCTAAAAATATACTGATTCGCATTTCCAAATTCAATTTACAACAATACACAGGAAAATTGAAACCCATTCATTGTATTTTGATTTTCCGATTTTGATTGAAATGCAAATACTTGATTAACTTTTACTCCGCAATTTCTGATACTTGATTTATTCTCATTCTCCGTGCATTACTGCGCGTATGTATAGATATCACACGACATGGAAGAAATAACCTTCAGTATTTATGTGTACAGACAGTTTCAGAACATCTATTTTTTGCCGCCCCAGGACACCATTTCTCACACACTCCACAGCACCATTTTGAAGCTGTAGGCCACTAGTTACTATTATATTTCTTCAATAAAGTAATGCCAGTTACCGCGAATTACACGTTCACTTTTTTCCTTTTGTGAGGCAAACATCGGAAAATCAGAATACGATCTTATAAGCCTGAGGCACACCTTGATGTGGTCACCAACATGGCGGTAGCATTTACCTTATCGTCGCTCGTCCGCGTGAGTCCGCCTGTGATATGTCAAACCGCTTGCATTTCTAAACTTCTTTCCACAAACACCACAGATAAAGGGACGTTCTCCCGTGTGCATGCGTTTGTGATCGGCGAGGGAGCTGGACCTGGCGAATGCAAACCCGCACACGTCGCAGGGACACGGCAGCTCTCCCCTGTGCGTGCGTTTGTGACGGGAGAGGTGGTGGGCGAGGATAAAAGCCCTACCACACACGTCGCAGCGGTAAGGCCGTTCGCCGGAGTGGGCGCGCAAGTGAGTGTTGAGGTCCTTGTTCTGAATGAAAGTCTTTCCACACAAGTCACAGCGATACGGCGCTCTCCCGTGTGTGTGCGCCTGTGGTAGATGAGGTCTTGTTTCTCAAGGAAGGTCTTCCCGCAAACGTCGCAGATATAAGGCCGCTCTCCCGCGTGCATTCGTTTATGTCGGGAGAGGTTTTGTACTGTAATGAAAGAGTTGCCGCACACGTCGCAGCGATACGGCGCTCTCCCGTGTGCGAGCGATTGTGAATGATGAGGTGACTGGGGCAGGTGAAGGAAGCTCCGCACACCTCACAGCTGAGCTGTGGCTCCCTGGTATGCGTGAGACTGTGACTGGAAAGGCTACTGGGCGACGTAAGCGCCTTACCGCCCTTGGCGCTCAGTACTTGCTCTTCGCTCTGACCCTCGAGCAACTGTAGCTCCGAATGCGGCAGTGGCGTTGTGATCTCCTGCGCCCCACAACCCCACAGCCGCACTCCACCCTGCTGTGGCGTTGCCAGGTAATCCACCGGCGGGAGAGCATCTGCCCCTGAACAGACAGGCAATGTCTCTTAGCAACAGTTTTTGGGTTCCTTTGCGGCCCAGAAGTTTGACAGCCCCTTGAAGACATCCCAGAGAATTCTTAAAACCTTTTCTAAATAACAGTAATTAATTAGGAAAGTTTTATAATATTTGAGGAATTATTAAACCGTACGTGCTTGAAAACTTTTGACAGTTTGTCAGTTGTGGTTAATATACTTAGCGGTATGCTAGGTATAAGCATTTTATACCGGGTGGGCCAAACGTCATTACCCATTATTACTTCTATTCTATTATTTTTAATCCCACATAATTTTTAATTTCCCGCCTCTGACATATATTATGATAATAACTCATAGACACACTAGAGTCCATCGCTAAACAATCATCCGCTGTCAGATGTTTAGTTAGTTTTGCTTACGTACGTTTCGTGTCCACGTTGATATGTTGACGACAGAAGAAATTACTTTTTGTATTCAATGATGGTACAAAGGTGGTCATGCGTTAATAAACAATGAGTGGAATGAACACTTCAATACTGTTCCACCGACACGGAAGGCGGTATTCATTTTTCGGAGTAGGTCATTATTAAGTGGGGAGACAAAGGTTAAAGCATTACAAGCTATTGTACGGAGTCCTAAAAGGTCTACTCGCAGATTTCATAGGTTTAGCGTTACAGAGGGAAAACAATTTGAAACAATGTACAATAAAAGATAAGAATAACTCATTATTGGGAAGTGACTTTTGGCCCACTCTGTATAGGAGAGACGGGAGCTAGGTGTTACAATTTTAATTTATTTAATTTTTGAAGGTGTATGGTCCATAATTTAAAACTTCTAATAAATGGAACAAATAGAATGGCTCTTTGTATACATTTCCGTATAGCTATATATACATAACATTTTTAATGATAAGTAAACAATTTTATGCAGCAGTGCACTTGATTACAGTTGCACAAGTTGTGAATACACTGGTATACATTGTGACATATGTAAAAGAAACTAAAATATTGTTATATTCAAATATAACAAACGTCTCTACAATGCTGATTCATTTAATCTCAATTGTTTTCAACATACGAATAACAGTGGATATACACATAATGTACTTCATTTTTAGTACAGTTTACATGAGCTCATTTAATACGAGTACGAGTTATACTCTGCACCCAGTTCTCTCCACCCTTTGATGTTTGAAATGGTTCTAAACAAACAAGACATAGACACTCATCTTCAGAGCTCTCCGATTTGTCTTCTTTTTTCGACATATTACATCTAGATCTCTGCTCAGAAACATAGCATTTTGATAAGCTTCTTTTTTATTTTCCCTTTTTTTAGTGTAGGTCTTTTCTCTAATCTTCCTTGTTGCTGTAATCGAATTCCTTATTTAAAAGGAGTGCTAGTTAAAATGCATGATTTCAAAGTTTTTGTCCTCTTACGGTTATTTTTCGAGGTCCGATTTCCAAAGGACAAACCGCTGATGTGGGTAACCCATCTTCTACCACAGAAACAGGGATATTGCCCTTGTCGTTAGCAGCCTGGCCTATTGCTTTTCTACTGTTACTACCCCAGTTTTATCTCAGTTCCAAATGTCATTTGCCTTGAAACCATATTAATCAAAAGAGGCCGTGTCAACATTGTTTATTGAACCTTGTGTTTTCATTCAAAATAGTAGCTTCAGGAAACGAAATGAAATTTTAGTGTCACTGCTTATACGTCATCCAATCAACACTTGCAGTCTTATTCGTTATCCAATTTTCTGGCACTTGAATTTTGTTCTCCCGGCAAAATCTAATGGTAAGCTTCGTAATTCCCCACTACATTGCCTGAAATTAAAATTACTGTCAAACAATACTGGGGCAAGTAGTAACACTTTTTTACAACGTGACCCTTAGAACCTGTCACAACTAGCCCCGAGTCACTAATATGAATTTACGTTTTTATTTTAGGTTATTTTGCCATATATAGGAACTAAATAAATAGCAAATTACAGCTTAAAAAGTGAGTTTTTCAATGATACGGAGTAGTTGAACATACTTCTAATTTATTGTTGCAAAGGTTGACTGAAATTTTACTTCAGTACGTGTAAAACACAAAATGTTCGTAAATAAGCAAATCAAGCAACGGTTCCCGCAACAACTCTTAGAGCACACTGAGGCAAAGGTTGGAAACGTGCATGTAAAGTATCGCGAGGTGAGCTCTATTTGATCGGTCAGTAAACACGATGTCACAACTTGCCCATGTTACAACTAGCCCGTCTCCCTTAATTAGGTCAGTGGCGAGGCAAGGCATTTTTGCGTATTGGGCTCTTGTAATAACGAAAGACAAGGAAAAACTATGAGTGTCGGAGAGCTGCAAGGTGTCTGGTGGACACAATTTTTACGTAACTTCAGTTGTCTAATCCAATAACCTAACGCAGGGTCCTTCTATACCGTCTAAAGCATTTTTTGCAATTTATGTGAATCAAATTGTTTTTGACTCGAAGCATGGCATAGGTATAATTTTCCAAAACAAGTCAATACTGTGATGAGTTCTATAGCTTGTTTTTCTAGGCACGGAAGAAAACCCCCAGGTACCCCGAAGCCAGCGATGATTAAGCGTGCCAACAGCCGAGAAACATAATATGAATCACTGCAGACAGTCGAGTCACCAACAGTGGCGGCGAGTTCTCATTTCGATGCGCTACACACGACCAGAAAGCGCCGAAAGCTAGATAAAACTCACCTCTCCAAATTCTACGTTCTCAGGGAACAGAATGGATGGATTTTGAATAAATGGAATACATATATGTAATATATATTATTCAAAAGAAATTATACACACACACATCAATCCTTATCAGCAGTGGTTCGACAGAGGTTAGTACAAGCCCCGCATTTGCTCAATGGATCAGGGATACGACAAAAACCTGATCGAGATGGGTTAAATCCCGTGGCCGCGTTATGAGCGCTGCGCAGGCTTAGCTTGGTGATGGGTTTGCCACCTTTCTGCTTCCAAGCCTGCAGGCCAGTTCATTCGAGATGCCGCTCCTTCCGGCATATAAATGTCATCCATTTTGTCTTGAGACCGTTGATCGTTTTCCTCGTCGAGATCAGCCCATTCTGGGCCAGTCGCTGCGAGGAGCGGAGTTCTTCTGGGTTGCTTTTTCGTCTGTCCTCACCTTTAGCCCGTCCGGCCACGGAGGCCCTGCTGGTAACTGCGTTACCGCCCACATAGCCCAAAAGATAACGAGACCACACAAGCACCTCCAACAACGGCAAGGTCATACAATCCCTGGGGGGAATTTGTTCACATTATTGAATTATGTGTACATGTACTTTAAATATAAATGTTATCGAAACGTTTTCTGTAAAAATGAGCTCAAAAACGTTTTTGTTTAGAAACGCTACAACGGTTTTCTCAAAAATTACTCCAAATGTTTTCTTCAAACTCTTCCCACGGTTAGTGCTAATTGCGCTGTTAAAAAGGACAAAGTTTATTTTGATGTATTCTTTTGTTTTTTTTCAAAAATTGCCAAAATGCATTTTTTACTAACGTGAGAAGAGATAGTAGTGTAATCGTGCGAACGGTGAATTTTTTACACAAACGCTTATTGCCGAGCCCTGATAAAAAAGTGGATAAATCCAGTTACAAAATTTAGAAAAAAACTCTTTAATTCGTGGTGTAGCCAGAATCCATGTTTTGTGTGTCCTTTAAACAGAAAATTCGATTGACAGCAAAACGTCCGTCTGTGCACGCTTGCGCATAAAGCGTTTAGTCGATTTTCTCGAAAATTGATATTCCCCAATCGTTCTGGCTGATGTCGCAGCCCCGGGATTTTGAAACCGATATTTTAATTTTGTGGGGTACTTTACATGACCACCATACATTAAAAAAAATCAATAGTGCGAAGGACGTTTAAGAGAATCGTGTAGGTCCTTTTTTGCGTTACTACCCCCATTTTTCGAAAAATGCAAAAAGAATCCAAACTACAAAATTGACGACAGAGTCTGTTCGTCTGTGCACAACGCTAGTGCATAAACCGTTCAGCCAATTTTCTCGAAAACTGATATTCTTCAATCGTTCTAGCTAAAAAAATAATAAAATAAATAAAATAAAAAATGCTATTTTTGTATTAAATTTTGTTGATGAATAGTGCAAAGGACGTTTAAGAGAATGGTGCAGATCTCATTATCGTTCACATTCCCAATTTTTCGAAAAATGAAAAAAAGAAAAAAAAAAAGAAAATCTAACTTCAAAATAGGACAAAGATTTTTCTCTCAGACACTGTTGTACAAAATTAGCTCTCTGTAAAATGTCATGTATACTTTCTTCTAAAACAAGTAGTTTCTGCGTTATTTGCAATTGAAATGTACGATTTTTTTCTCACTAACCGCTCTCATTTTTTTCTTTAAATTTTCTTATCTTATTGAATAAGAGACGATAAAAATAGGCTGCTAGTCATATTTTCGGGTGTTCGATAGTTTGATTTAAAAAAATTAAAACTACAAATTTGAAGATAGAGATTTTTGCCTCAGTCTGTTGTACAAAATTAGCTCTCAAAAAAGGTCACGACAAATTTTTTGAAAAAAGTCGTTTTTGCTTTTTTCGCGATTAAAAGTTTAAAATAATTCAAAACGCCCCCAATATTTCTTTAAAATTTCTCCGCATGTAATATAGATTTCGCGATATGGTTTATTGCTTCCTCAGTTACGTTTCATGTCAATGCAATTGCCATTTCATGTTCACACATGTAACACAAGCAATAGGGTTAACATTTACATTATTGATATACAATCATAACGAAAAAAATTCAAAAATTTCGAAGTGGGCGACTGTTTGTCGCCAAATTACAAAAAAAAAAATATATTTTCAAAAAATTGAACGTACCGTACTTGAAAATTTTTTTGATGAACACTTTTCATTAAGGAAAAAAAAAAACAAAAACTCAACAATGGTATTTGTAGGAAGTCTTCCCCAAAAAAATTGCAATTTTTGCAATTTTCAATACACGCTATCCGAGGTCAAAATTTAATTAAAAAATTTGGGGCTGCTTTTGAGAAAAAAGTTTAAACAAAATCGAAGTTGCATATATTTCACTTAAAGCTAATCGAAAAGTATTAAAATGTTCGAAAAATTGTACATGAACTTCAACTATCTTGCAGGAATATATTGTATTAAGGGAATATATATATATATATATATATATATATATATATATATATATATATATATATATATATATATATATATAATGGGATATATCTATTTTTAATATGTTGGATGTAGGAAGACTCCGAAAAAATTCTGAACTAATGTAGTTTTCGAAAAAATCAGCCTTTTAACGAACATGAGACCTGCACCATTCTCTTTAACCGCTTTCACACTATCCAAAAACAAAATTTAATCCATATCGAAGGCGATATTTTTTTGAAAATGTCCCAGGGGCTTTATGTGATGTACCCCCAAGACTGAAATATCAGTCTCAAATTCAAAGGTCCGCGACATCAGCCAGATCAACTAAAAAAATTCAATTTTGAGAAAATACGCTGGTTTCGCTGCTAGCGTTGTACACAGACGGACGGTACGGTTTTCCCGTTATTCGATTTTTCGGTATCAAGGACCCACAAAACGGATTCTAGCTTCACGTGATGTAGGTTTTTCTTCTTAAGTTAGCACACGGATTTATCCACTTTTTCATTATCAGGGCCCTGTAATAAGAGTTTTCTGTACAAAATTCGCAGTTTTTCCGTTCAGCATGACAGAACTTTCTCTCTACTCCGTAGCGAGAAAATAAAAATCTAGCATTCTTCCCTTTTTTTTCTTCACTTTGGTAACTACTGTCTTTGCTTTATTTTCCTTCGATAACGTAACCCTAGTCACGGTGGATCCTAGTCAATTAGTTATCGCAGTAAAACTTGCCTAAGCCGCAATCCTTTAGGTCCAACATTTTCTTCCTCCTTGTACAGATTTCAGACTTATTCGGGTTTGCAATAAAAACTGTCAATTCAGAATACGCAATCGTTGAAAAATGGAATAGGTTGTATGAGTAGACAGGATACATTATCACAGCAACAGTAAGGTGTAAATATTGTTTATCTTATCAAAAACTGTATTTCAAAAAAAGTAAGACGTCATGGGAGAGACAAAGAAAATGACATACAAAAATCATACAGAAATGCAATCACAAAGTCTGAGAAAAATAACTCTACATAAAGTAAGATTTTAAATACTTGTAGGAACAGATAAATTCATCTGATGAGTTTGGCTATTTGCCGAGGTGCTACTGAATATTGTGGCAACGACCTATAATCAGCAAAGAAAAGAAAATATTGGCGAAAAAAATACTCCAAAATTTGCCTTTTAAATCTGAACTAATGAAAAGCAATTTTACAGATGACTTACGTTATAATTAATATTAGTTTAAAGAAATCATTGCGCATCTGCCGAGAAGATTTAAGAGCTGCGCTACAGATAACTTCCTTTGCATCTTGAAGTTTATTCAGAAAATCAGGGCAATCGTTTTGCGTGACAAACGCTTCGAAGTCATTCAGAGCAATTAGAGCGTCTTAGAATATCTTAATTCTTAAGTCTCTGTCATTTACTTTCACGTCATTGTCAACTTCTTCTTGCAGTCTTTTCTTCTTCCTGCAGCCGGTCAAACTCTTTCCCAACCTCTTCATTTACAGGGAAATCTTCAAAATGTATTCAATCATGTGCGGGAAACGCAGTACATGAACTTTAACACAAGTCAGAAATTGCATCACTATTTTCTTCACCATTATTAAAACTCTGTTCTGTGTTGTAAACGCCGACTTTTCCCCACCACTGTCTCAGGAAGGATGTTGTTCTTGTCCTGTTTATCCAGTTTACTGCATCCAGGTTTTCCGACTTGCGTTTATCTGACTGGAGGTGGCAGTGGCATATGCAAGACTCATGAAGTGGCACATGAGTCTCCTCGACAACATGCGTAACAGAGCTCATGTACTGTTGCACTCGAGAGATAACGTTGTCTAAGTGGAATTTTCTTGGGTGATAGCTATCTTCAACACGCACAAATGCCTGATCGTACTTGCGTTATTGCCCGCTTTCCGAGTGTCTGCGCTTGTGATATTTCAAACCACTGGAACTAATGTAGGACTTTCCGCAAACGTCGCAGGTAAAGGGGCGCTCTCCCGTGTGCGTGCGATAGTGAGTGTTGAGGGTACCCGATTCGGCGAATCTTTTACCACACACGTCGCAATGAAAAGGTCGCTCTCCCGTGTGCGTGCGACTGTGAACGACGAGATGGCAGCGCTTGGTGAAAGAAACTCCACATTCGGTGCACACGAACGGTCGCTCTCCCTTGTGCGTGCGATAGTGCTTGGAGAGGGTCACCGATTCAACGAATAGTTTACCACACACGTCGCATCTGTAAGGGTGCTCACCCGTGTGCGTGCGACTATGAGCGACGAGGTGGGAGCGCTGGGTGAAGGAAGCCTTGCAAACTTCGCAGGTAAAGGGGCGCTCTCCCGTGTGCGTGCGGATGTGATCGTTCAGGGAGTCTCGCCTGAAGAATGCGGAACCGCACACATTACACCGATACCGACGCTCACCCGTGTGCGTGCGACTGTGAGCTACAAGATTGCAGCGCTTGATGAAGGAAGCTCCGCACACGTCGCAGCTGTGCTTTCTGTGGTGAGAGGGCTTGGGGCGGGCGAGGCTGTTGGACGACGCAAGCGCCTTCCGGCCCTTGGCGCTCGGGACCGGCTCTTCGCCCTGACCCTCGGGCAGCTGCAGTGGCGCCGTGCTCTCCCGCGCCCCACGACCCCACAGCCGCACTCCACTCCGCTGCGGCGTTGCCAGGTCGTTCTCCAGAGGGAGTCCTTCTGTTCCTGAACAGATATGCATTGTGTCTTATTACTCGCGCAACTTTTCTTGAACGATGACCTTGATTCCCCCTCTCTGGCACAATAAACAGATGAAGGCAAAAGCTCGCAGAGAGACCTCATGACAACATTTCAAACACATCTGCACTGACGCGAAGTAGAAACAATTTTCTTTTGAAGACGAGAACTTCTATCGGTTATTTTCTCCAAAACTCTAAAAAAATGACCGAAGCAGGTACGGATCTATCACAAGAGATACTTCGAACACCTGATAAAGTTAGAACGCAAACTACTGACAACATTACGAAGGGGTAACTGATTCTCCAGAGATTGGCATTGCTTCATAAAATATAGTGACCGATTTCGTAACTAATACCCCCACTCTACCCGCATTTCTTCAATCCATCGTTCAAGAAAAGTTGCGCGAGTAATACCAACATTACATAGTTCTCTTAGTTAAGGTATGTAGAGTTTTGAATGTTTCTGAAGCAGACAAACCATTGAGGAGCGAGATCTCTACTCTATGATACAAACCGACCGTACGAGCTCAAACGTCCTTCTCTGGTGTTGGCTAACTACAGCTTACCGCTGAACAAAAATCTTGCTCAGTAAAGAGGTAGGAGTGCGAATAAAGTCACGATGGGCGACAGGGCTGCCTCGGTGGCACAGTGGCTGGGAACGTCTCACCACGCACAGCCAGATGCGAGTTCGAGTTGCGTTAAAGGTGTGGGCGTTTTAGTGGCGCGGTTAATATCTCATACATACCATCGTGACCAGCGAACTCACATTTTAGAATGCAGTTTCTTTTCACGTTTGAGAGTACATATTTTCAAGGCTTGAGATTATAAAATTTCGATGTTTTACTTCTCATTGTTACTTTTTGTGTGTGTTCATGTTAACTATGCTATATTACTCGCGCATTTTTCTCTCGCAACCGTGTACTGGTATGTAGAATTGTATTTTAAAACTTGGTGCTACAACAGCACATATGTTCCAGCATTATTTCTGAAAATTTGCAATTTTTTCAAAAAATTAGAGAATTTAACGAAAATAGGACCCGCAGTATTCTTGCAAGAATCCCTTATTCTAAAGACGGAAAAAATAAGAAAAGGTGGAGCTGTTTTCAAGAAAAAAGTTTATTTTTTTTTAAATTGCCTATACTTTGTGCCAAATTACAAGAACACTACTAATATTTTCTAAAATTGAACATGAACTTATTAATAGATGCCTTTAAGGAACAGATATCACTGAGGAAAAAAAATCTCTATCTTCAGTACACATCAGTATCACAGTAGTAGGAAAATTCCCCATTAAAATGGAAATGTAAACTTTTTAAAAAATCTGGAATTTCAACGAACATGAGTCATATACCATTCTCAGTATGTTCTTGACGCTTCGTGTAAAACTAGCCACAAAAATCAAAAAATCCGTTTGAAACTCTCAAAGCCTCGAGTTCATTTCGATGGGAAGATATCTGTGTTGATGAAAATCAGTTTAGGCGCCAGAATGGACCACGGACGCAAGGCCAGGGAGACAAACGTGCCATACGGATGGACGGACAGACAGACATGCCATACGGACGTTTTGCCGTCAATCGGTTTTTGCGTTTAAAGAACCCACAAAGAAGGATTCTGGCTACACGTGTTAAGAGTATTTTTCTTCTTCTCAATCTAGCTTCTGGATTAATTCATTTTTCCGTCACCACACCACGTGTTAAAAAAAGTTTTTTTTGTATTTACCAACACGATTTATACATTGGGTGGTATGAATAATAGTAAGCAAGTACTCTTTGCTCCGAGTTTCCGAGATTCTACTCAGTTTTGTATGAATAAAGAGGGTAAGAAATTGCTCAGTCTCTGAGCACTTGCTCCAACTCTGAGCATAATCTCAACTGGCGAGCAAATGCTCAGAATTGGTATGAATAAAGTTAAGCATTTACTCTCTAGAGTGAGCACTTGCTCCAAAATTTCGGAGGGACCTTAGTAGCAGACTCACTTTTGAAAAGTAAGGTTAAATTGGCCGATTTTTTACCGTATGTTGATATGCATAGGCAGTGGACTAAAGAAAATTCAAGATTAGGCGAAATTCTCGTGATGTAGACTATTAGAATCTTTGCCGATTCGAAAAGTACAATGTATAGTTGGTACGATTTTTATCGGCGTTTGCTTTCAGGCGCTTTTTCATATTGCATATCTTCTATGTTAATTGGCCTTCGCGCTTTTCTACTTGGAATTTTTCGGGGTACTGTTTTTTGAAACTTTGTAATGTTTCGTTTCGGCCACAGAGTACTTCCGAAAGCTGGCTCTTTTCAAAAATAAGTTTATATTCACTTAGCATTTCGGTAAAAATTAGCTGGGCCACTAGCGCCTGTTTTTCGTTACTGCTATTCATATTCGAATTTAAAGAATGAGACAACAAACCATTGCTCTTTATTCCGCACAATTGTGTGCGCGACGCGAGTAACATATGTAACATCTTTGTTGCTCAAGAACCCAATTTTTAAAACTCTTAGCCTGCACTATCACTTGTTCACGACGAGCAAATGCTCGCGAGACATGAGTAAGTTCTTCGGAGACATACGAAGTTTTTATTCATACGAAATGGAGCTTCTGCTCAGTGCCGCGGAGTAGACTCACTTTGCTCCGGATCAAGTACTCATGAGCAAGTGCTCATTTTTATTCATATAACCCATTGTTTCGTTACCAAGGCCCGGCAAGAAGTTTTTCTGCCTAAAATTCTCTGTTTTCCATCGCACGATAACATACCTACCTACCCCCCCCTCTCTCTCTCTCTCCATATATATATATATATATATATCTATATCTATATATATATATATCTATATCTATATATATATATATATATATATATATATATATATATATATATATATATATATATATATATATATATATATATATGGCACCTAAGGCACCTAAGTTGGCCACAGCAAATATCTCCGGAACGGTTTGAGGTATCGGAATACAGTTTGCGCCAATTTGTAACAGATGATGGGGGAAATAACACATATCGTTTTCGTGTATGTACCATTTTTAATTGCGAAGATATTGACGCCACTTTATTTTTTTAAATGGAAGTATATATTTTTTCAGCAGCATTATAAAGGTCTCAAAGAGAGGAATACAATGATATAAATATTGTTAATATTTGAAGAGAGACTTTTGCAATAATACATAATATAGTCGAAGAGAAGTTGGGAGAGCATTGTCGATGGAAATGACAATGGAACATCGCCTCTTCTATCACAGTAGTTTTTTGGCAGACAAGAATGTTCTGGAAAATAAATGACACACAATTGACAAGGATTGTTACTTGGAGAAAGAATTAACGAGTATTAAAGAAGTTGTCACAGTTACTTCTGTCCAAACGAAAACTGACCCTTTCCTTACGAATTCTGTGGCCTTTAGCTACGTGTTTCTATTACATCCAGTGCCTGGCATCCGCCTGCCGAAAAACTGTTTCGGAAAGACACGAATGACGTGGTTTCTGAGAAAATGCAAAACTCATTTTTTCTACACTTTCTCTTCAAATATTAACAATATTTATATCATTGTATTCCTCTCTTTCAGACCTTTATAATGCTGCTGAAAAAATATATACTTCCATGTAAAAAATATGTACATATATATATATATATATATATATATATATATATATATATATATATATATATATATATATATATATAGTACGGAGGTGCTCTACAGCTGTCGCCGTTTCTCCGCTCTCAGTCTCAATGCCTCCCTATTTGACCATAGATCTTGCATTTCTCTTGCCATCATGGCCTCTAGCACTCCCTGCTGCCATGCAAGTCTGGGTCTTCCTCTCTTCTGTCTTTCTGTCGGCACCCCTTTCAGGACTCGTTTTGGCCATCTTTCATCTGTCATTCGTATAACATGACCGTACCAGACGATTGCTTTTTTCTCTATTTCGGCAAGGATTTCTAGATTTCCTTACATCCATTTTCTTTCTTATGTCGTCGTTTCTGATTCTGTCACGTCTGCTATAACAGCAACTTCTACGCCAGAAGTCCATATCAAGGGCCAGCAACTTCCCTTTTGTTCTTTTATCAATCCCCCAAACTTCTGAACCGTACGTTGTAACACTGAACTCGCGAAGAGTAGACGTCTTTTAGTAGGGTTAATGATGGTTTTGTTCCATAAGACAAGTTTTTACTTCCTGTCACGTTTCTCCCCATGCTTATTCGTCTCTCAATTTCTTCATGGCTATTTCCCTTATTGTTAAAAAGTACACCAAGATATTTATATTTGTTTACCCCTTTCATTTTTCGTCCATTTTCCACAAGAAGATCTATTTCATTTTTACCAACTGCCAGGTATTCAGATATGTACCTTTCTTTTCTTACGAAATACTTTCGTAAGGGCGAGAAAGTAAAAAACGTGCTTTAACTTTTTATTGCATGATTTTTTTATTTTTTGCTTGCATTAATTATACTTTTTTCTTTCATTTCTTTTAAGTAATGGAAAAATAAAAAAAATCAGAAGTAAATAATACTTGAGAAAAAACACAAATTGTTACTCTTGAGTTGCATCATACAGTATGGGTTTAAAATTCTGCTACTCTGCCTATTGTGTCTTGATAACAAACAGAAATAAAAAAATAATCGAAAATGTTGAAATAGAAGAAACAGATTAATTTTAAGAAGAATATTTTATAATGAATTTAGATAAGAGTATTTTAGAATTTTTAATGGATTTCTAATTGAATTGAAGGAAACAATTTTTTCTCCATTTATTCAGGTATCTCTTGTGTATAGGTATACTCCAAGTTTGAGAAATAAGAGAACCTTATATTTTTCAAGAATCTGCTCATCCATTTTCCACAAATATCATCCATTTATGTTCACAAATTGCTGACTCTAATAATTCACCCTCATTGTCATATAGCAAATTCAAAAGATTTATTATTTTCCGTTCTGATAAATTCTCCTAGTTCAAAGATGAGATCTATAAACTCATCTGAAAATAAACTTATTTCAATAAAAAAAATTCAACATAAAAACTATATCACAAAATGACTGGATCGAAGATACATTTTACAGCGTACCGTACATGCATGTGTTATACCTGTGTTATATAACAAAATATGCTACATTTCACAATTTAAAACAACGTTCTTGCTTTTCCAACAGTTTATGAAGTTTCAGTTATGAAGTTCCAATAGGTATGAAGCAATATCGATTGTATTTTATTTCAAATTATTTCCTGAAAACGCTTAATTTCTGATAAACAGAAACGGTGCCACCAGGAATTTCGATTCAGGATGCCACTAGTTTACTACTGCTTCAACATGCTATCTTATCGCGTTTGCTGCTTAACAATGCATGTTAAGCAGCAAACATGATAACAGGATGTAAATCACGTGTAATATAAAATAATTCATAATTAAATAATTAGAATGCATTTATGACCTAAAAACATTGTAACACCTGCGTTACACTATGCAATAAAGGGTTAAAGAAAACAGATGTTTGCTTTTATACAAACCATGTTACAAATAAATATTTAGACACCACTTGAAATAATTAAGATAGTTCCCTATAACTGAATAAGAAATTTCTAGGATATACTTTCAATTAAATTATTTTTTAATATTATACTGAAATAAAACTAAACATTAAACATAATTGAACATATTTGACTAAATACGTAATGCAATATTTAAAAGAAATTACATCTCAGAAAATATTTCACCTTAATTTTTTGAAAAATAATTAAAACGTTCTACAAAAACCTAAGTAAGTGACATATAAAAAAAAACAACTTATTAAACAATTATATTTGCTTGAACATTTTTTTAAGGGATCTCTGAACTTTTGGAAAACGTGAAGTGGTATATTTAGAATTTAGATTCATTATCTAAAAAAATAAATAAACATTTTACAAAAATAATCAAATAATTAACTCAAATACTTTTAAAAATCTAATGTTTCATCTGCAATGTTGCGACTGCAAATGTCACCACATAATAGGCCACTTAGGGGCAGTCATTCCTAAATTATGTAAAGCTTAAGAAGGGGAGTGTTACACTGCCACACAGGGGGGTATATGGTGTTAGTTTAGTGTTTAGTCCTCCTTTAACTTTCAAAATTTGCAGAAAGAATGTTTTCAGTTTAATTTTTTTAATCAATAAAATATTAACAAATTAAATTCTACAATTTTAATAAATTAAAAGAAATGTATAAACTGTTACAATAAATGAAAATAAAAAATTCATCAATGGAGAAATCATGGAATCTTTGACTACCAATAAAATATACGAAACTGATCTCTACTGTAAGAATTCAATTAAATCGGCACAGCAGACTCTTGCCACTGCCGCATCCATGACACGCGTCTCCACAACATGTGGTTGGCACTTTCCTCCCATGATCCCCTCCCTCCCTTTGTTCAATAATTGTCCCCAACTTCCAGCTACTCTGATTGTTAGTTTTCCATTACTTCTTTAATAAAAGGTTTACCAACCGTTTTCCAGCTTCAACATCTCTTAAAACATGGTTTTGCTTCATTGACTGCCTTCTATTTGTTTCTATTATATATGGCTTAAGAAATTATCATAATACAAATAATTGCACAAAACTAACTTTAAGATAACAATTAGTCTAATATGAACATAATTTGGAGAAAAAATTAGTTTCATTTTTTGGAACTATTATTAAACTTACACATTTAAACAAGTTTTCAAAAACAAAATCACAAATTATAATTAGGCTCAATTGAATATGGCTATATAGCTAGGGTAAAAAATTCACAACTGTCGACACTCAAACCTACGAGAGCCTTACAAGATAATGGTAATGCTGCCTGGCTCAGAGCTAACTACCAGTTTTCTTTCTTGTGATGAAATTCGAGCTGTCAGTGTTAGCAAATGAAGTTTGTAATATTTCATTGTCAGCTTATATTGTTTTGTACTTTTGTTGTTTTTCCTATTTCTTTTATTTTATCAATGTGAATGCTAATTCTTTTAGTTCATCAATATGAATGATGTGAAATTCACAAAATATGACCCAATTTGTTACTTATTATTGTGTGTTTTGTAGATAAAAGTAAAAAAAATGATAATAAAATTCATAAATAATTTTGTAATCAATTTGATCTTTATTATACCAATGAGTCATGGGTGAATACTTGGATATCGACCTCCAATTGACTTTTGACCATCATGACTCCCTTCAAAATGCCATTGATACAAACCCCATTGGTGTTGATACAAAATCTGTTTGGAACCTCAGCTGTCGGACATATTCTAGGGAAGTGCGCAGACAGAGAGCCATTGACTGACGCAACCTGCCCTTCCTTAATCGTTGCCTTTGCATTTCCCCTTACACACACTTATATTTACATGTTCACATGCAAGCACTACTCTACCTCTCGTATCAAGAGATCAGTCAGGATTTAAGCACTTGATCCAGTTGGGGTGGTGGCCCGCATGGGGAGACACCTGGATAGAAAAATCACCCTCTAGCTGACATGTAAGTTCACATTAGATAACCAGTGGGAAGAAAACACAGCTTCATTCCAGGATTAAACATTCACTACACTATCAGGACTAATGACCATAGGGACTACTAACTAATGACATGCTCAGAAACATTTTAAAACAATCATACAAACAAATGCAGTGCAACACAACAACAAAATAAATTTACAATAAAATGCAACCACGTGTTGTATCTTTGTTTCATGTTATGCATTTGTTACTTCATTACCCAAACATAATAATGTTAATGAAAATGTAGGTTCCTGGTAATGGTTAACAAGTTTATCTTAAAACGGGGGTTTGGATTACCAAAAATTCACATAATGAATGTTCTTCAATTTGATTTTTCAAATGATGAAATTCAGCAATATAACCTACTAACCATGTAATGAACAATATAACCTACTTTACTAATTACTTACTAATTTTTTCATCGACAATTAAATAATTTTTCTATGGGCCTGTATTATTCCCTAACTTTTCCTATAAGAATTACCTTCCGACATTTTCAAGTTCTCCAGATGTGCATCAATCCTGAAGATAGGAATAAAATTGTAAAGGTATTCTTCTACTTACTTGAGCGTTGGTCAAGATTGTGTTCAGCACTTGCAGGTCCTGTTTCTTCTACCCTTTCATTCATAGCATTTCCAAACTCATCAGGATAATCCATAGGTTCTTCATTCTCTTCATCAGTCAGCTGTTCACTTTTTGGCACCAAAATCACAGGAAGCGAAGATTCACTTTCCTCATCAACATCTTGGCCTGATGACATTTGATCACCCAATTGCATAAGCTGCTGCTGTGAAGATGGCAATTCTGATGGTCTCGTATTCCCATGAGAGGTCTCATTGTAATCTTGAAATAAACAAAACGGTAAGGTTTTAAAAGTAACCAATTCCCCTGAAGTCTTTAATGAAAAAGAATGCCTTATTTCAGAAGGGAAACAAGGTTTTTATTTTTATACAAACACCACTCAAACCTTTACCATGTATGTCACATATTTCCAAATCAAATTTTTATTCTTTTGCATTACATATAATCAAGTGAGATATTTCATTTGAGACTAACCGTGAGGCAATTTTTAACTGCTTCTACACATTTTTGGCTTGGATGAGAAGTTGAAAACAAATGATTTGCAGTAGCCAGCAGTAAAAACTAAACACACACAGGGGCGGATTAATATTTTTGCCGCCTGTAGGCACATCAAATTTGCCGCCCCCTTAAAATTAATGTTACATTTCAAATTGTAACGCTTCAGTAACAATTCCTCATTAATTTAAACGTTTTAACTTTAAAAGTAACATTATATTTTGCACATTGTTCTCTTGAATTAAATAATTTTTTTGGATTAGCTAATTTTGGATATAAACTGTATCTTCACAGCAAGTAACGTTCAACATTATTAACGTTTCAACACTGAAACGTTAACATTAAAAGGAAACTAAAACATGACAACTAGAATTGCAACATGTTTTCTTTCGTCAACGGGCCTTAGTTTCAGATTCATATACTTCTGAAATCATAAGGTATACTCTAATGAAGTAGACAAATAAATAGCTTGTATTAAATATTAATATGATATTTTTAAAATAAAAATATAATTTATGCTGTTATAGTTTTTAGAGAACCTAAATTTGTTTTAGAAAATATCAAGAAAATTTTGCGCCTTTGAAAATTTGCCGCCCTTGAAAATTTGCCGCCGTAGGCACGTGCCTACTGTGCCTATGCGTAAATCCACCTCTGAAAACACATCAATGATATCACCATAAACCAAAGGCAACTTTGAACTTCATTTGAATACAGCATTCAATCCTCAATAAATGTGTATAATACTCTACAATAGCATACAAACACACACGTTATTTATGTTAGTTAATTGTACAAATAAAACTCTCAAAGACCTTGTTGCACATACTTATATTTGCGCACCACCTTTAGAACTGAAATTAGTGCCATTTCACAAAAGTATCCTAAAAATAAGGGAAATAATCAGAAATAATTTACACATTATGTTGTCATTATTGTTATTTGTGTGATGTATTTCTTTTCTTATAAATACAAAATTTTCTTCACATACAAAGAAAATTTACAATTCAGTTGTGTTTAATTAGCAAGGGACAGAGAGGAGAAAGGAAGAAAGAAAAGAAATTAAAATAATTCTTCGTGTGTACTTGGAATTTTATTGATTTAGTTAATGCCAAAAACAGTTAAAACTGTGTGTGATGTGCTCTGTTGCAGAGAAGTGAATTCTGTGCATGTTTTCTTAATTCTCCTTCCCTAATCCATATACACGTTGAATTCAGAACACATATGGAAATGAGTGTTTTTGCTACGAATTGATATAAAAATATTCACTCCAGTGTAATAAAAAATATATCCAAAGGGAATCAGCTATCAATTTGGGCTATTATCCCTCATCATCCCTTTGTGACTTAATCTTTCTAACACAACAACATGGAGAATGACAATTTGAATACGTATACTATTTCTTACTGAAGTCTAGAAGATGTGCACAGATAGTAAAGTTACATGTATGTCCAGAAGGAAAACAAAGGGCCACCTCAGCAGTTACTCAAAGAATCAGCAAAACTTGATGAAAATTCTGATCAAGATGGATGTCATTGACCACAAAGCTGAGGTACATTACTTGTTACAATTTGTTCAGAATTTTATTCTCCAAATGGTAATTAATAAATTCAAAATCATTTTTAAAATTAATATAACTAATTATATAGAAATAATTATGCAACAAAAAATTTTTTTAACCTGGCACTTAAACTTGTGTATCACTGTTAATTGTTGAATGTTATCTGTCAAGGTGTTGTAAAATAATGTACATGAAAAGAACATTAATTTTCATAATGACCTGTTGATACAGACACTTGATGAATATGATTACTATGTTGAGTGTTATAGTTGTACACACATTGGCATTTGCTAAAACTATATTCCCGTCCTTAAGGACTCATTTTTGACAAAAAACACTGACTCATAAACCATGAGGCCAGGTAATGGTACAATTCCTAAATTAACAAAAGGAGGCTTACAAGAATTATGTGGTTGAAAATTGCTTAGTACTTGCACTATTAGTTTTCAGAATAGAAATGCTGGGAGCTATAGGGAGTATTTCTCCAGAAGATTCTGCTGTATCTCAGGTAGAAATGAACTTTCACAATTTTGTCAGAACTTTGTCACATTCACAATTTCATCTGAACTTATAGCACTAGTGCGACAAATTGAACATTTAGACTAACTTCCCATGCTCTAAGAGTAACTGCATAAGGCTATCTATAAGATATTTTATTAGTACAGGAGGATTATAATGAAATGTCATTTTTTTCTTTTCACTTTTGAACAATGCTGATTAGAATAGAAATTATTTTAATATTGTGACAAAATTCAATGACTTATTTTTATAAATCTTTTTTGTTGTATTTTTTGTGGATTTTGACTAATAAGTTCTTTTTTCCCCTTTTCAGTAATTTTCAATGTTTTTTTTATTTTTTTTTATTTCATCAATTTTAATGGTAGTTGCTTCAAATATAATTTACGAGATGCAAACAAATGTTTTGCACAGAAAATTCCTGAGTAGCCTATTGAATTTCTTTGCTCAGAAATTGTAATGACAGCTGTTGTGAGTATGTAATCTAAGGTTCTTGCAATGCTTATTAGCATCATTTGGCCAATTTTATTAGCAATGTGTTGGGTCTTTAAACTCCACCGCCTATTGATCAGAATCATACATTATGCAAAACATTTGAGCAAGTTTCAATTTGTTCAGAGTTTACCATAAAAATTACTGTGGAAATGAGTGGGTGTGTATTACATAATAATGAACACTAGAAAGGTACAAAAAAACCTCTTCTCACAATTAATCTCTTTTCTTTCAATTAACTGATGATTAATGACAAATTAATGACTAAAGCCTGGATCTGACACAAACATTACATGTATTTTCAGGTTAAAACGCTCTCCTAAAAAGTTTTAACAATGTAACTAATTGTCTTGCTCAATACGAAACAATTTTTTGTGAAATAGTAAATACTACAAATATTATTAGTTAACATACTTGGGATCAGGTTCAAATCCTCTTCAACACACACAGATGGAGGTCCGCTATCCATATTACTTGTGAAATTCCCTGACATGGGATCATCTCTTTTAATATTAACCAACTTTTCAATTCTTGCTTCCAAAAATGCAGAATACCCAGGTTCATTTTTCACTGCTATTTCCATGGCTGTAGAAACATCATCACACCCTTCAGGTCTCCATTCTTCTTGCATAGGCGTCATCACTGATGTTGACCTCACTTTGTCCCCGAAGGCACTAAATTCTTTTATGGGAACAGAAGAGTTTGTGGGCACAGCATCAGCATAGCCTTCAAAACAGTGAGAATGCTTCCTAGAATTATTTTCCTCCTGGCTAACATTAACACCTTAAACTTCACATGTGACAATTAAATAATTTTTCTATGGGCCTGTATTATTCCCTAACTTTTCCTATAAGAATTAACTTCCTACATTTTCAAGTTCTCCAGATGTGCATCAATCCTGAAGATAGGAATAAAATTGTAAAGGTATTCTTCTACTTACTTGAGCGTTGGTCAAGATTGTGTTCAGCACTTGCAGGTCCTGTTTCTTCAACCCTTTCATTCATAGCATTTCCAAACTCATCAGGATAATCCATAGGTTCTTCATTCTCTTCATCAGTCAGCTGTTCACTTTTTGGCACCAAAATCACAGGAAGCGAAGATTCACTTTCCTCATCAACATCTTGGCCTGATGACATTTGATCACCCAATTGCATAAGCTGCTGCTGTGAAGATGGCAATTCTGATGGTCTCGTATTCCCATGAGAGGTCTCATTGTAATCTTGAAATAAACAAAACGGTAAGGTTTTAAAAGTAACCAATTCCCCTGAAGTCTTTAATGAAAAAGAATGCCTTATTTCAGAAGGGAAACGAGGTTTTTATTTTTATACAAACACCACTCAAACCTTTACCATGTATGTCACATATTTCCAAATCAAATTTTTATTCTTTTGCATTACATATAATCAAGTGAGATATTTCATTTGAGACTAATCATGAGGCAATTTTTAACTGCTTCTACACATTTTTGGCTGGGATGAGAAGTTGAAAACAAATGGTTTGCAGTAGCCAGCAGTAAAAACCAAACACACATCAATGATATCACCATAAACCAAAGGCAACTTTGAACTTCATTTGAACACAGCATTCAATCCTCAATAAATGTGTATAATACTCTACAATAGCATACAAACACACACGTAATTTATGTTAGTTAATTGTACAAATAAAACTCTCAAAGACCTTGTTGCACATACTTATATTTGCGCACCACCTTTAGAACTGAAATTAGTGCCATTTCACAAAAGTATCCTAAAAATAAGGGAAATAATCAGAAATAATTTACACATTATGTTGTCATTATTGTTATTTGTGTGATGTATTTCTTTTCTTATAAATACAAAATTTTCTTCACATACAAAGAAAATTTACAATTCAGTTGTGTTTAATTAGCAAGGGACAGAGAGGAGAAAGGAAGAAAGAAAAAAAATTAAAATAATTCTTCGTGTGTACTTGGAATTTTATTGATTTAGTTAATGCCAAAAACAGTTAAAACTGTGTGTGATGTGCTCTGTTGCAGAGAAGTGAATTCTGTGCATGTTTTCTTAATTCTCCTTCCCTAATCCATATACACGTTGAATTCAGAACACATATGGAAATGAGTGTTTTTGCTACGAATTGATATAAAAATATTCACTCCAGTGTAATAAAAACTATATCCAAAGGGAATCAGCTATCAATTTGGGCTATTATCCCTCATCATGACCTTTGTGACTTAATCTTTCTAACACAACAACATGGAGAATGACAATTTGAATACGTATACTATTTCTTACTGAAGTCTAGAAGATGTGCACATATAGTGAAGTTACATGTATGTCCAGAAGGAAAACAAAGGGCTACCTCAGCAGTTACTCAAAGAATCAGAAAAACTTGATGAAAATTCTGATCAAGATGGATGTCATTGACCACAAAGCTGAGGTACAATACTTGTTACAATTTGTTCAGAATTTTATTCTCCAAATGGTAATTAATAAATTCAAAATCATTTTTAAAATTAATATAACTAATTATATAGAAATAATTATGCAACAAAAAATATTTTTAACTTGGCACTTAAACTTGTGTATCACTGTTAATTGTTGAATGTTATCTGTCAAGGTGTTGTAAAATAATGTACATGAAAAGAACATTAATTTTCATAATGACCTGTTGATACAGACACTTGATGAATATGATTACTATGTTGAGTGTTATAGTTGTACACACATTGGCATTTGCTAAAACTATATTCCCATCCTTAAGGACTCATTTTTGACAAAAAACACTGACTCATAAACCATGAGGCCAGGTAATGGTACAATTCCTAAATTAACAAAAGGAGGCTTACAAGAATTATGTGGTTGAAAATTGCTTAGTACTTGCACTATTAGTTTTTAGAATAGAAATGCTGGGAGCTATAGGGAGTATTTCTCCAGAAGATTCTGCTGTATCTCAGGTAGAAATGAACTTTCACAATTTTGTCAGAACTTTGTCACATTCACAATTTTATCTGAACTTATAGCACTAGTGCGACAAATTGAACATTTAGACTAACTTCCCATGCTCTAAGAGTAACTGCATAAGGCTATCTATAAGATATTTTATTAGTACAGGAGGTCTAGAATGAAATGTCATTTATTTCTTTTCACTTTTGAACAATGCTGATTAGAATAGAAATTATTTTAATGTTGTGACAAAATTCAATGACTTATTTTTATAAATCTTTTTAGTTGTATTTTTTGTGGATTTTGACTAATAAGTTCTTTTTTACCCTTTTCAGTAATTTTCAATGTTTTTATAAATTTTTTTTTATTTTTTTTTATTTCATCAATTTTAATGGTAGTTACTTCAAATAATATTTACGAGATGCAAACAAATGTTTTGCACAGAAAATTCCTGAGTAGCCTATTGAATTTCTTTGCTCAGAAATTGTAATGACAGCTGTTGTGAGTATGTAATCTAAGGTTCTTGCAATGCTTATTAGCATCATTTGGCCATTTTATTAGCAATGTCGAACTCCACCGCCACCGGTCATCGAACTCCACCGCCTATTGATCAGAATCATACATTATGCAACACATTTGAGCAAGTTTCAATTTGTTCAGAGTTTACCATAAAAATTACTGTGGAAATGAGTGGGTGTGTATTACATAATAATGAACACTAGAAAGGTAAAAAAAAACCTCTTCTCACAATTAATCTCTTTTCTTTCAATTAACTGATGATTAATGACAAATTAATGACTAAAGCCTGGATCTGACACAAACATTACATGTACTTTCAGGTTAAAATGCTCTCCTAAAAAGTTTTAACAATGTAACTAATTGTCTTGCTCTATACGAAATAATTTTTTGTGAAATAGTAAATACTACAAATATTATTAGTTAACATACTTGGGATCAGGTTCAAATCCTCTTCAACACACACAGATGGAGGTCCGCTATCCATATTACTTGTGAAATTCCCTGACATGGGATCATCTCTTTTAATATTAACCAACTTTTCAATTCTTGCTTCCAAAAATGCAGAATACCCAGGTTCATTTTTCACTGCTATTTCCATGGCTGTAGAAACATCATCACACCCTTCAGGTCTCCATTCTTCTTGCATAGGCGTCATCACTGATGTTGACCTCACTTTGTCCCCAAAGGCACTAAATTCTTTTACGGGAACAGAAGAGTTTGTGGGCAGAGCATCAGCATAGCCTTCAAAACGGTGAGAATGCTTCCTAGAATTATTTTCCTCCTGGCTAACATTAACACATTGAACTTCACATGTGACTTGATTCTTCTCAGATGGATCTTGAGGGACATTTTCAGTAGTACTGCTAGATAGGTTCTTATTTTTCTGAAAGAAGCAAAATACATATTCTCTAAGTTTTAGAAAATTTCAAGTAAAATAATACAAAATGGACTGTTGCTTCGAACATACATAATCCTGACTAGAAACATTTAGGCCCTTGATCTTTAGGGATTGAGCAAGAGTCAGAAAGGATTTCAAGTTGCCTTCTGGAATTTGGGCCTCCCCTCGGTACACAAAATCAATCACAGCTTTCAGTGTTTCAAATGATGTATGCAAGAGGATGACAAACGGATGATTTCCAGTTGCCTCACTAAACAGCTCCTATAAAAAACAATAAAAAAGAACAGGCAGAATGATAGCATTTCTTCTCTAAAACATTACAGGCTCCATAAACACCTTTGAAACAATTTGTGATATTTGAAAATAAACATTAACAGCAATGTACATGGCATAACTTCATTATCTGATGATATTTAACAAGCAAATTGAAAGCAATATTGTTCTTCATTCCATTAAGACGCAATCATTTGCAATAAACATAAGTCAGCACTGGTTGAGATTGAATCACTTTTCCATCTGTAAAAAATTCTTTGTATTGACAACCAAAATAAATGCCAGAAAAGAGATGACTATTTTACTGCTAATTATCAGAAAATGCATAACATTAACTAAACAATACATGAGATTTCACGTAAGCTGATAAAAAAAAGGCAACCTGTCCTTCTATTTACTTATTACTATATTCTTACCTGCTATTTACTTCATTTACAAGGCACTTACATGCTATTTAACTTATAGTAATTAATAAAATGAGTGTATAGAGATATAAATTCATATTCGGTATGTTCAAGACAACAAGCTACAATACAAGCAAGCACATAGACACATCTGACGTTTATATTTTTTAAATTTGTAATATGCTAAGACCAAATGTTTTACATGCAAAATATTTAATTTATTCACTTAGAGTAGTTTATAGATTGTCTGTTCAAATAGTTATAGATTTTAAGTATCCATGATATTATAGCCAACCATAGATAGAAACAGGAATTAATAAAAGATGGACAAACACAGGTAATAAAAAGCATGTTTTATTTTAGAACTGCGGTACGTTTTGCAACTTTTTGTGTCGCTTCTTCAGGCACTATCTGTGAAACAAGAATTTTTAACTAGATTAAATATTAAAGTAAAACATAAGAACCAAAATTAACAATTACCCATAAGAACAGAGTACAGGTGGTTTTGAGGCTCACCTTGTGCCATTGCCACAAAAATTCCTTTATAAAAAGTTATTGAAAGTTAATAAAATATTATGATCATATTATGTGCAGACAGTCATAAATATGCCAAGGTGATCCATTGTCTCAGCTTTCACTAAAATGGAGGACCAGAGGTACGTGTCAACTATGGCACTGGCGACCAAGATACAATGATGAGGTTGGGGCCAGTACGAGGGGCTTTCAGTAACCGGGTTGAAAATGGCAACATTAAAACAAACTCAAAAGGTAAGATTTTAATAATGACATTTAATATCTAGACATGAGGGAAAAACTAAGTTCAAATTATGTAAAACTTGGACTCGTTATTTGATTTTATTTAAGATGTGATTGTATGCCTCGGTAAAAATATGACTTTTTAACATTCTATTACAAGTATTATTTTTTTTCATAAAAAAGGTTTCTGATATTAATAAGGCATAGGATCTTGGTTCATTGTCAAATATGCGCGTATTATCAAAATCAAAAATGTGTGACAAATTCAGCATATATTTAGATATTGTATTAAGCTTATCTCTGGTTTCTTTTATGTTCCCTCAATCTAGTTCTAATTTCAGTTTAGTTTGCCCCTTGTAGGTTTTTCCTTCCTCCCTGTAGGTTTCTTGACATTGAATACCATAAACAACATTTTCGAAACGTAATTTAGGAATTTTATTTTTAACATTGATTATCAGATTCTCTTTATTTGTAATATGTCTAGCCATAAACTAAATATTGTCCCTCTTTAAGTTCTTTTTTTCCTTGTTGGTAACATTTGGAATGTAAGGGAGATTAATCTGTTTTTCACACCCGCCCTTTGCGCCACTCCAGCGAGGGGGAAATTCACAGTGCAAGGGACGAGGGGTGTTTAGGGGATTATGAGGGGAACCTTTCAGTGGAAAGGGGTGAGCAATGTTCATAATTTAGTACATACATATAAAAAGCAAAGCGTGGGTGATTTAAATAAATTATAAAACATACACTTCTAAAATAATTTTGATGATTCGTAATAAAAAGTTAGAGGGAGGGGAGCAATTTCACCCTAGTATCTTGTCGAAACATCATCAGGAAATGGTGTGAGGTGGCACGTAAATCATATTTTTGTCTACGTGATTTTCTGTGTCGGAGTAGCTGATGAAGTGGTTAGCTACATTGCTGTCGCGCAAGTAAGTTTCTTGCATTCTTCAGATTCTTTGTGATTTGTGATTTTGAGTGTCGAGTGTCTGTGGAGAATAAATATGACTTTTTTTATGCGTTGCACGAAAGGAGTGTTTGGCTGTCATTGAATGGGTGCAAGAATGTGGTTTGATTGCTGCAGGATTTAAGTGTCCTGTGTGAAAGTGTCCGATGAGGTTGGCCAAGCGAAAAGAGTTGTGCGATGGTTTCTAGTATAAAGAAAGAGGCCACTCCTCATGTCCGGAAGTGTTTCATGTGGAAGGGGCCATGGTGCATGGGAAGTTGAGTACAATTCAAGTAATAGTAATGATTTATCTGTATAACCAAACAGCCATAAAAATTGCCTACTGGTAAATTTTATTAATTTCTATCGGAGCGCTTAGCGTAATTTGAGGGAGTGCTTAAGGAGACTCCTCCCCTTACCCATCCTCCTGCCACCAAGCTTCTCTAAGGGTGTACCGTGTACTCTACTTTAACCATTAATAAAATAACGTTTAACTTACTTGAAAATAAGGACTGCTTGCAGATAAAACCAGTCTATGAACTTTGAGGTTTTGACCTTCAGCAGATATAGTGCAATCAACCAAAAAATTATTCTCCAATAAACTTTTATAAACTGTTGCAAGTTCGCTGGTATGGTCCTTCCAACATACTGACAAAACTGATTCAGCCATGATGAAATTTCCCTGAAAGAATTCAATGATAAAGTGAGTAAACAGAGACATCTCTTCAAGAGAGTTTATGTTGTAACTACTGAATAAATAGAATATTCTTTTTATAAATAGATAAAGTATTCTATCTATAAATAGAGAGAATATTCTGCCGCTTTCAATGGCATTTTCCCACGCTGCTGGATTCATATGTGAAAAAATTAAAAATGCCTATCTGAAAGATCAGACATGTATTTTTGGAAAATTAAAATTTTTTTCATGAATCAGGGTTTGCAATTATTATTTTTTAATCATACATATGAAATATTCTTTATAAATTCAGTACAATACAAAACTATGTGACAAACGTGCAAAATACTATTCATTCAAGAATGAAGATAACAGAAAGAAAGACATCAAATAAATTTCTACACCAAAATAGGAAAAATTAACTAATTGAAAACAAAAATAAAGTAGAATTTGCAAACAGTCAATTAAGCTCAAGGAAAGTAGATGAATTTTCATTATTTGTAAAATAGTACATTTTTCTTAATGCAAATTTCTCTAATGTCTAAAACCTTTTCAAGACAGTCTAACAGACTTTTAAAATGTTTTCAAGACAGTTTAACTACATTTTTGATTAGCAATAACTAAAGCTAACCCTGATTGTCGACCACAAACTCACCATTGCCTATCCACAAGATATAAGAGTTCAACACCTACATTAAAAGAGTATTTTCATCACTTATTTGTGATACCAAGGCAATGGAAAACCATGTAACTACATAGCAAACATTGTACCAATTCTCAGGAATATAATATCTCGCATGCTTTATTTCCAACCAAACATCCAAAATATTAATATTTCCATGTCAAAACTTCTCAGTTGTTCTATATTACGATGATTCAAAGTCTTAAGAGCAAAACTGATTACATGGAAAATAATTAATTTTTTTATAGTCTTTTGCAAAAGTTGAGTCAAAGATCATCACAATTATTTGCATAAAAGTAAGTTGGAAACTAAATATCTAAAATTTGAAAAATAAAATACCTAATGCTGTGAAAGGCTTCACATGCCTACTTGGCATTTATGAAGTGACAGAAAAAAGAAGTCAAGAATTCTTTTTTTCTTTGAAAGCAATTGCATTGCAATTGCTCTTTTAATAGCTATTAAGGAATCAAAATTGCATTTAAAACTCACGTATGCAGAACAACATGGAGTGAGAATATTTACATCACAATTTGATGTTGAATATTTCTATATATTAATAAATATCGACACAAGTAACATAACACTTTAAGTTTTACTTTTAGAAGTCCAAGGGCTCCACACTTCAGTCCACATGAATACAAAATAAATACAGAAATAAAAATATAAATAAAAGCGATTTACAAGCAGTAACTTAAGAATGCAAACCTAAAAATCTTGATGGTTAAGACTCCGTTTACACACAGGGTAATTCCATAAGCTGGTTACAAGTTTACAACGCGATGTACGCGAATGAAAATCGATTTCCTCCTGGAAAAAAATAATAACAGTAAGGACTTTATAACAGAAACATAACGGTAGGAAAATACTAAGTTCGCCACCGCTTATACTACATTCACATTCACCGCTTCGCTCATATCCATAGAGGAGAGATACAACTATAGTGCGCATGAACCTACTGCGCAGGTTTCAACATGCGGTGGGCGCAAGACACGTGACTTTGGGACACCGGTCGTTTGTTTTGCGTTGTATTGCGTGTACCTTTGCGTGCTGTTTGTTATTTCTGGTGCTACAGCGTAATTATTTGGGGGCCTACAAGTTTAGCTAGGATCATCTGGAAATGTTTTTCAGCTGCATACGAAGCAAAGGCGGATTTATCAATAATCCTTCTGCTAAGCAATTTGCTGGGGCTTACAAGCGATTACTGGTGCATCACTAGATTTCTTCTTCTGCCTTTGCAAATTGTGTTCCACAAGATGAAACAACTATATTAAATGTTAGTTCACGCCAGTATGCAAGTGTGTCACAAGTGAATGATCCTGAACTGTGCATTGAGGTGCCAATTGACCATATGTACTTGCCATCAGTAGACAATCTTCAAACTAGATTGTCTCCCAATGTTGTGGACATTGTAACGTATATTAGAGGATTTGTATTTAAAAAAATGGAAATTTCACTTGCTTGTGTTGACTGTAAGATAGTTCTTTGGCGGACTGATAGTGACGAAGAATCATATTCCTTCATTCAGAGGAAGGATAATCATGGGCTGAAATACCCTTCTGCAGATGTCTGCAAAATAACAGAAGTAGAAGAAAGAATACTTTAAGGGAGAGGTGACGTTTTCAAAGGCAGCTTACAATTGTAAATAGATGTTTGAGAGAATTTGTAAATAATTCCGTTTTTTGTAATTTAACTTATCATATTATTGGTGAAGAGGCCATGCTGAATCATAGGATGGATTTGATTAAGGCAATATTATTTAAATGTATTGAAATTAGATTAAAACATATAGGAAGAGAAAATACTGAAATTTACCAGAAAAATAGAATTAGATCAGTTAATAATAAAATTATTTTATTTAGAGGGGATTAATGTGTATGTATTTATTGGTGTTAGTAGTGTATATTATATATTTACAGGTGTAAGTTATGTTTGTAGTGTTAGTAGTATATTAGTGTTTATATTTTGTATGATTGTAAGTATTTGATTTTTATTAGTAAATTCTTTGACAATTATGTATTTCAGCTTCCAGGTCAAAGACCCCCATTTCGATCAGGTTTTTGTCCAATTTCCCTGATCCATTGAGTTTAAATGTAGCTTCACTATGCGTACGTTTTGTTGAGCATTCCTTTTGCTTGTAGTGGTAGGAGTAGAGCCATGTTATAATACTGTTTTGTCAGTAATACAAAAAAAATTAAACCTGCTGATTGTTTATCGATGCAAATAAGTTTTGTATAATTTGGGAGGGAAATGTCTAATAGCTATAGTTGAAATGTTGGGAAGAGATTTTTGAGCACAAGAAAATGTGTGCAGATGGTACTTCTCCTCTGTATGTCACATACAGTATTTAATGTTTTTGACTAAATAAATCAAAATATATATCAAAAAAATTGTTTGTTTCCCCCTCTACAAATCCTTGAAATATTTTGATAACTTGCTGTTATGTCTGATGTGGATTATCAATAGCAGATGTCTAGCATTGAATAGTAACAGAAACTTGGATTAATGCCTCCCATGGAGTTAATTTATTTTACAATTTTTTTTATTTATTTTCCTATGTAATAGAATCTGTAAAACAGGTGTAGTGGGGTACGCAGTTGAGAGTGACAAGTTGGACAAAAATCGGAATTTTCATGCACTTAATTAAATAGAGCAGAATAACTTAAAGTAACTTTTCTGCTATAAGCAACATTCTTAGGGCTGTGTAATAAATGCGAAAATAACGCTACAGTGAAGCATGTTAGATACTTATTAAAGTTAGTACGAGACGGGTGTATAACAGATGTCTCCCAGCTATCCCAAAATCATGACTCGGGTGAGAGAGATGTTGATACCTGGCCGGGCCTTCTGCGCATCCTTGTGCGCACTCTAGTATATCTCTACTCTATGGCTCTATCAGCTTACATGAATTGACAGAAGATCGCCATGAATAGTGATCACGAGCTTGCACTCATACACAGATATTGTGATAAAAACATGAGAGAAAACCAAAGATTATTAAGGTGGAGAAAACTCCACTTGACAGATATGATCTGGCTATGATTCACGAAGTTCGGATTTGTATTTCCACCATGCATAAGGAGACTTGTGCTATACTTCGATTAAAATATTTAGTCCGTTGACACTTCATCAGACTCCCAAGTCATCCAATCAGGAGCTCGAATATTACTGTACATATCGCACTGCTTGATAAGGTCGCGATCATGCGACATCTAGCAACACGACCGAGAAAGACGTGAGATATTTCATCGGCTTCTGACCAATACCTACTAGTACTCTTACAATACCTCTTAATATTACTCGCGCAACTTTTCTTGAACGATGACCTTGATCCCCCTCCCTTGTGCAATAAACAGTTGAAGGCAAAAGCTCGCAGCGGGCACTGATGACAACCTTCCAAGCATTAAAACTTCGTTGGCGCGAAACAGAAGCTAGTCAAAGCCAGTTGCTTTCATAGTGCAGAACCCCTGTTCAGATTTATTGTCACTATCAAAAGAAATGGCTGAGTCAGGTCCAGGTCCTTCAAGGGAGTCACCTAAAACTCACGAAAAAGTTGAACACAAGATGCAGTTTTGACTTTCGTTTCACAGACGTTGGCATTACTTAAAATACTCTAGTGGCCGACTTCGTAACTAATACCCCCACTCCACCCGAAATCGTCAATCCATCGTTCAAGAAAAGTTGCCCGAGTAATACTAGTACCGACTTAGCGGGAGTTAAGTAGGTATTGCTTTGACGCGCCATATTACAAAATTCCAAGTATAGTGACGTTAAAGCTCCCGATAGATATGTCCAGAATGACATCACAACGTTTACCGGGAAAGTGTTGGGTGGTAATCTCTGCTGTACGCCCCTGTTGCAGGGGTAAGCGAGTTCAAGATATTTTTTTAAGTTTTTAGTTGAACTATGCGGTTGCCGAGGTGCGTATGTCTTATCGTATTTATTTGCAATGATATTTGCTTTCTTTCGGTTTATTTAGCTTCTGGGTGCGAGTGTTGTCGACAAATTGGATTTAAACTAGTAGTGATAATACAGCACACACTTTCTCGCCCCTTAGAAACGGTTATGTATTACTCGCGCAACTTTTCTTGAACGATGACCTTGATCCCCCTCCCTTGTGCAATAAACAGTTGAAGGCAAAAGCTCGCAGTGGGCACTGATGACAATCTTCCAAGCATTAAAACTTCGTTGGAGCGAAACAGAAGCTAGTCAAAGCCAATTGCTTTCATAATGTAGAACCCCTGTTCAGATTTATTGTCAATACCGAAAGAAATTCCTGGGTCAGGTCCAGGTCATTCAAGGGAGTCATCTAAAACTCCCGAAAAAGTTAAGCACAAGATGCAGTTTTGACTTTCATTTCACACACGTTGGCATTACTTAAAATACTCTAGTGGCCGACTTTGTAACTAATATCCCTACTCCACGCAAAATCGTCAATCCATCGTTCAAGAAAAGTTGGCCGAGTAATAGTAAATTTTATTTCATTTCTATATCAACACATCTCAGTCAATGGGCGGTGACGACAACAAAGCGCGCAAGCAGTGATGGGCACTGCCAACAACGGGTACGTTTTCTTATCAATTCTTGCTAAAAGCGCCATTTTTGCCATAAAATGTTCGGTTTTCAGTTTGTATTGTTGTGGTTTGATGAAAGTGGGCGTTCTTTATGGAACATAATTGCTTATTTCGAATACACACAATTATTTTTCACCATGTCCCCAAGATATTTTAACTTTATTTTTAAATGTTTTATTTTCTTTTAATTATAGAATTACAACAAAACCATAAGTAGTTTCTTCATAATTCATTAAGAAATTAAACAGTTATAGATGTCTTGGAGTGCAATAAAGCAGAAAGTCTATTAAAACGTTTCATCTTTGCTGCCAGGTTTTTGGAAAAAATAAAAGTAATGTTTCGGCAACTTCTTACAAAGACAATATTGAAGACAGAAATTTTTCCTTCAAATGAAATTTGTTGTCCATAATTAGTTCTTTAATTAACGTCATGCACATTTTCTTGAAAATTTTTGTTTTCGCGCAATATGTGCAATTTTAATAAATTACAAAAACAAGATTTTCTCGAAAACAGCTGCAAACGTTTTCTTTAAACTACCAAATCAGATGATATAAACATCGTATTGTTCTATTCTTTATTTTTCACAAATTGCACAAATGTAATGTTTTTGACCAGTTTCTCACGCCATTAATATTTACATTAGCGGCAGTTTGTTCACGTTATTGCATTTATTAGTACATGTGCTTTAAAGAATGTCATATAAAGTTTATTGAAAACTCAAAAGTTTTCTGCGAAAACGAGCTCAATATACCGCATTTTCAGAAATGTTAAAACGCTATTCTCTGAAACACAGCTCAAAACGTTTTTTTCAAATCTTTCGTGGAGATAGTTTAAACTGAACAGTTTAAGGTGGAATAGAATTAATGTTGCTGTATTCTTTTGTTTTAAAAAAAACACAAAAATGTAATTTTTTGAAATATCTTTTACGCCTTTAATATGTACATTTCCAGCAATTTGTATACATTATTGTATTTGTGAGTGGAAAATATTAAAATGACTTCCAATGAAGTTTTTTGAAAACTCTGTGAAAAAATATCTTCTTGTCTCTCGCAAAATGTCGGGTATGTATTCAGACTGTGTAAAAAAAATCAGGCCTTGGAACGTCGAAGACGAGAGAATTGATTTTATTCCTATTGGAGTAAAATTTAATATGATTGTCGACTCTGATCCGAATTGCCCGTAAGCAAAGAATGTTGGGAACAGCTTAAAAGGAGCCGAGTTTTGTGTAACTCGTACATCTCAAAGATTTTGTTCTCTTATGGAAGTAAAGTGCCTTTAAATATTTTGGGTGCTTTTACAACCAAAATTCGACTGACTAATGGAGGACCTGAACTGGAAGCTGAAGTATTTTATCTTGGGTGGAATAGATGAAGCGCTTCTTGGAAGGAGGGCAGCGACAGCGATGGGAATTCTCAAGATTTACAAAGGAGCAGTGAAAACTCGCAATGTTACATCGAGGAATTCAGCGAAATTGTTGAGGGAATTGGAAAACAAGAATTTTCATCTGAAGGTTTCAATTGACAATTCAGAAAGTCCAATTGCTCAGCCAGTTCGAAGACAACTGTACAATTTAAAAGGTCAGCATAAGTTGATTTTACCAATGATGGAGGAAGATATCATGAAGAAACTTGAGTGTCCCACCCCACCCACTTGAGTGTCACCGGTACATATTGTACCAAAGGACAGAGTAGAGGTTATGTATGGATATGAGAAGAGCTAACCAGGCAGGTTTATTACTCGCACAACATTCTTGAACGATGACGTTGCTTCCCCCTCTCTGGTCCAATAAACAGAGGAAGGTGAAAGCTCGCAACGAGCACTGATGACAACATTTCAAACACATCTTCACTGGCGCAAAATTGAAACAATTTTCTTTTGGAAACGAGAACATTTATCCTTTATTTTCTCCAAAAAACTAATTAAATGACCGAAGCAGGTAAAGATCTATCACCGGAGATACCTCTAACTCCTTAAAAAGTTAGAACGCAAATTATTGAGAACGTTGCGAAGGCATGACTGATCTCCAGAGATTGGCATTGCTTCATAAAATCTAGTGGCCGATTCCGTAACTAATACCTCCTCTACCCGCATTTCTTCATTCCATCGTTCAAGAAAAGTTTCGCGAGTAATAGAGAACGTTGTCCAATTCCAACAACTGAGGAACCTTTTACAAGACCTGAATGGACCGACAATATTTTCAAAACTATCCTTGAAGAGGAGCTATCATCAAGTGGAGCAGCATGAAGAATCGCGTGGTATTACATTTATCACTGAAGCAGGAATTTTCGATATAAATGATTGATGCATGGAATTTGTTATTCACAGGAAATGTATCGTATTATGTTTTCCACGGATGTGAGTGCGTCCCTGTTTTCATGGATATGGTTCATGGCAGAATCATACAAGTACACGAGACAAGACTGAAGCTGGTTCTGGAAAGATTTAGAGAAAGGGAATTTTGAGACATCACATCTCAGAAAAGGCATCAAACCATCGGAAACTAGTCAAGAAACTAAACGTCAATTTCGTCGACCGATGAATGTAGAAATAAAGATTTTTTTAATCAATTTTTGGGGACGTTTCATTTCCGGTTTGTCTTCAAGGAGGAACATAGTTTTCAAATGGGGAAAAAGCCAAGAGGATACAATTCAGGAGGTGCGTCAAGGTAAAACAGCCATGTCAATACACCGAAATGAAACATGTAAAGTGATTTATTGCTCATTAATTGCCACAGTGTTTGTAATTGTTTGGAATTGCCACGTTTTTTCGGGTCGCAAACAGGTGTGAGCTGGCTTGTCGTGACGCCAGCTCACACATAAGTGAAATTCGGGTTGTAGCTCGGCATAAATACTCAGAAAATTTATTGGTAATTAATTTCCACAATTTGGAATTAATTACCACGTATCTTCTTGGCGAAAACGGGCGTGAGCTGGCTTCAGAACACACATAAGTTAAATGCGGGTCGTCGTTCGACGGACACCCTCATGATTATGTTGCTAATGAATTGTCACAAATTGGAATTAATTGCCAAGTATTTTCGTGGCGAAAACGGGTGTAAGCTGGGTTTCAAGACGCACACGAGTTAAATCGGGGTCATAGCTTGACGGAAACCCTCAAATTATTTGATTATTAATTGCTAATTAATTGCCGGGTATTTTCGTGGCCAGAACACACGGAAGTTAAACTCGGGTCGTAGCTTGACGGAAATCCTCAAATGATTTATTGCTAATTCATTGATATTAAATTGCCACAGTTCGGAATTAATTGCAGTGTATTTTTGTGGCGGAAACGGGTGTCCTGGCCCGGGGCCTGACTAGGGAGGGCACACGACAGTAGCAGGTTCAGGGGGGGGACATGGGGGGTCTTCCCCCAAAAAGCTTCGAGTTTTCGTTTGTTACCTTCCTTTATTTGATAAAATTGATATAAATATTTGTTAGCATTTTGCAATTATTTAAAAAAATATTGTATAGCACCATATGTACGTAACAAAAACAATATACTATATAATAACAAATATATTACATATCATACTTCATTCATGTTGTTTGGCTTGACATTCACAATTGTATTTTACAAAAAAAATCAACTGTTTGAACTACTATCGAAGGTGAAGCATTAATCCAGAAAGGACTGTTTCTTCGTAACGACAAAAAAGAACCAACTTACATAGTGCCAAATGGACAGAGCACCATCGATCTAGCTTTCTCAAGAGGCTGCACAACTGGGTACGCCACACTGTTCAGATTCTCAGATGCGGTGACCATAAGGAAACATCTGTTAGTCAAGTGTTCCTTTAAACATAATATACAGCAATTAATACAATGCGCAAGACTATCAAGAAAGCCCCAAAGCAAAGTAGTAGAAAATGCAATAGATGAGCTAGAAGAAGCAAATACATATTCAATAACAAGCTGGACAACGCCACCAAAATAATTGGCAAGGCAACAGCAAGTACAAAACCAAAAGGGAAATTTGCACAAAAATGGTTCAACGCAGAATGTTATGAGGAACTCCTCTCAAGCAATGATCGCCATCAATGAAATCAAATTTATTATTCTCTTGGACATGAACACAGCTGTGAAACTTTTTCAAGCAAACGTCTTACCAGTCATTACTTATTGTATTGGTATGGTATTGATATCTGGGAAAAATTCACAATAAGAAATCTATACGACCTGGAAAAAGTGAAAGCCATGTTTCTAAAACGAGCAATGGGCATATCTAAACGAACAAGATCTAGACTGGCATATGTACTTTCCCAAGAAGCATTCCTGGTTGAGAAGTTCAGACTTCAATTCCTCCTACCGAATACAAAGAGAAGAAATACAGCCAGAGTTCTACACTACCGAGGGAATGTGTAACAGAAACTAGGTGTCGGCAGGCTACGAGATGCGTCACGAGGTCCGCAGTTTTCACCATTTGCTGTGCAAAATGAAAACTTTCCACGACCCAGGGGAAACTATTATTATGGAGTAAAGAAAGGAAATAAGTAAAAATTGTATATTATAGTTTTTATCTGGCGATTGAGCCACATTATGCCCTAAAATGTTGTAAAATTTTTAAAGAAGTTATGTAAGTGCTGACAAGTTTGTTTTACAAATAAATAATATTACAATGTGTGTAAAAAATTGAGGTGGACCATTATTAACAAAAAAATAAAGTCTCCATTACAAGCTAACAAAAATGTTATCAATTGCCATATTTTTGACAAATTTCCAGTTCATTTCTGTGATATGTGTCACCGGAATTCATTAGAAAACAATTATGTTTCAAGTGACTACCTCAAAATGGCCAAATTTTGAAATAATGTTAAAACTTTGACCATCAATATGTTACTTACAGTATATATTTGATCTTTCAATCTATTTTTTGGCTTAAAAAAACTTTAAAATTCCAATCTATAGTTATAGTAAAAACAGAGTCAAACAAAACGAGAAAAAATAATTATTACAACGCTTTACTTACATGAAAGTAAGGACTGCATGCAGATAAAACGAGCCTGTGAGCTTGCAGGCTTTGACCTTCGGCAGATATAGTGCAATCAACAAAAGAATTGTTATCTAATAAACTTTTAAATTCTGTAACAAGTTCACTGGTGTGGTCTTCCTAACTTACAGTCACAACTGATTCAGCCATGCTTGAATTGCACTGAAACAATGCAAAAACACATTTCCTTAAAAAACTTATAACAAGAATGTAACTACAATATAAACTGATCTATATCAACCCATCTGAATACAATATAAGTATTTTTAGGTTTGTCCATTGGACATTAACATGCGTTTGTATATCTACACTTTGTATTTATACACTGTTTTGTTCTTGGTAATATTTCTGCATGTTTATTCACATATCACTGATCTTTGTTGTCTTCTCGTCACAAGCACATTCTGTGGGCTTTCTTATGCTCACACAGAGAGCAATTTCAAACACAGCATGTATGCGAAAAGTGGAAATCTATAACTCCCCAATGCTAAACTGAAGACAGTGACATGTCTTTCACATATAAGCATGTGATAATGGTCACAACACTTGTTGCACATTTTGCACTTACATTGAAATACTGGCTCTTGATATTTTGTTACTGCGGAGTCTGTGGTAAAAACTGTGTACAGTGAATCGTGTAATCATATGTTTAAGTTCATTCTAGTTGGCCCATTTGCAAGAGCCAACGCAAGAGACTTATATGGTCCCCTTGTAGTACCGCTTTATCTGCTGTATCGGACTTGACCTCTCCATCTGGTTATCTATTTGGGCATAGTTGCAGGCAAGGATTTATTTATTAGTCTTGTTAGGTGATATTCCATTCCTATGACTTTTTGCCAGTTGATCATGCTTTACTGTAATAGAGGAATACTGCATATGGTTTTCTCTGATGAACCCCGAGTGCTTCGTCTGTAATTTTGAAAGCATTTCACAGCTTGTATTGTAGATCGTCCTTTCCGTAACCTGAATTTTTTCCTCCGGTATTCAGTCATGTTTACAAAACTACTCACTAACAGACTCACAATATTAACAGATGCAAATATTTTGATTGGCAACAAAAAATACACATACGCTATTTATAAGCAGTAATAAAAATACCACCACGTACTCTGGTGGTGCAGGTTATCATCCACAGTGCATTATTTATATACAAATTTCTTAAGTTTAAAACGCAATGTACACAAAAAAATTAGCAGCTCTTGGCTCGTGACGGTTATCATCAGGATTGCCAAACCACGTTTCATATCATAGTGTACGTCCTAAACCGTACCGTATACATTACGCATTTGCATTATATACTAGCAGAACAGAAGAATACCTTACACAGTGGTGGTACGTATACAGCAGTTACATGGTAGTATGGAGTTTATAACGCAGCTAAATGCCTTATAACCTCGACGTGACTCACTCACGCATAAAAATATACGTCGGTTTTGGGTTTTGATATAACGTGGCGCGTCAGGGTCTATCTTCTTCAGGTCTCGTAAAATACTCTCTGGTCTTCTCGACGGAATATATAGGAATATCTCACGACATTTTGCGTCTTTCTCGGTCGTGCCGATAGATACCGTTCACCTCGCTCGTTTTGCAATAAATTTCCGTGGCCTCGAAGTGCAATGCCGCCACACTTAAACCATCCCTATCCTTTCTGACATTTATGGCTGAATGTAACAGAAAATAAACAAGGTGAGGAAAGACAATAATTGTTCGGCGGGCTTTTGGTGTTGTTTACCGCTATTTTCATGCAAGTATTGGCGTTATGTCTACAGCAGCATATCTTTCGGGCGCTTGTACGTGGCCGTGAGCACCAGCTCATACAAAGTTAAAATGTTAATAATGTCGTTATTTGCAGCTACATTTTTAAAGATCTCTTCGAGGAGTGGTAGATTTAAAGCTCAATGTTCTAGTAAAAGTTCTGATATTCTAATGAAACGTGGCGCGCGCACAGTGTGCTGCAAAGTCACGCATTTTGGACTATTTGCAACTTTTTCAAGTGCGCGTGCACCGCTATTCCCCAACTTGGACAGGCGTAGTCCACAATGGGCCTGATAATGGCTTTATAGTGCAGTAGGCTTTCGTCGTGGACAATTTGCTTCGCTTATGTAATAAGCATCGCAACATGCCCAGGCGTTGCCACGCTTTACTCGCAACCGCGTCCACGTGCTCGCGGAAAGTTAAAGGGGAACGTGATGCGAAGAGAGATTCTACTGGTTTGTACTGGCTGTTATATACTCTCTGACGCCATTCAATGCTTGAATTGCATAGCTCGAGCGGCTGGTCGTGTTTATATCTACGTGTGAAGGGCACAGCCATGCTCTTTTCCACGTCGACTTTAACGCGCCAGCCACTCCTGGATCAATAGCAAATGTTGATCCAAATACTTAACGAGCAGGTGGATTCTTTTAGACGTGACTATTACAGCCGTATTGTCTGCGTACATGGCGAGCTCGGTCTGGGTGGAAGTTGGTATATCGCGCACGCACAGACCTGAGCCCTGGGGGGATGATACTGCCCGGAGGCACGCCCGTATTCGGCAAGAGGTGAATTTTGCGTTCAGAATCGCCACTTGAAACGGTTTGTTTTCAAGGTAGAAGGGAATGAGGTGCGCGATGTAAGAAGGAGATGAGTTTGGCGAGGAGGCCGTTGTGCCAAACCTTATCGAAGGCGCTGGCTACGTCGAGGAAAATGCCGCCTGTGAATCGCCACTCTTTAAAGCTGTGCCGAGTTCCGTCTACTATGCGCACTAGTTGATGCGTGGTGCGCCTTGAAAACAAATTGCTGATTATAAATTAAAGCGTGCTTTTCTGTGAAATTTAAAATGCTCTTAAAGAGAATTTTCTTAAAGAGTTTGCCGAGCGTATTTAGAGGGCTGATAGGCTTATACGACTGCGACAAATTCTTATTATTTCCTAATTCGGGGAAGTTAAGAACATTAGCATGTTTCCATTGCGCCGGAAGTAGCTGAAAAATAAAAATTGCGTTAAACAAGCACACAATGTAATTTATGGCACTTTGCGGGAGCTTTTTCAGAACGTCGTTAGTAATGCCGTCTGGTCCCGGTGCTTTTCCGCTCCGCAGGGCGGCGATGGCGTCCGCTACTTCTGAGGCATCCGTGAGCTTCGGCTCGCCTGCGGGGGCGTGCAGGGCCGCTGCAACAGTGCCCAGCACGCATTCGACGAGCTCCGCAAGCGGCTGCTCCTCTACCGGTCGAAATGCGACACGAGAATGACGGCGAAAAGCCTGTCGCGAATGAACCCGTCGTCGACCTCGGCGGTAGTGGCAGCAGCCGACGGCGATGATGCCGCAATCGATTCAACGATCCGTTTTGCATCCGAGGAAGTTCTGCGGGAAGAAGAAGCGCGCACGTTAACGCCAATTCGCTCCGTTGAGGGCGTAGCAATACGCAAGCGCTTGGGCGCCCCCGCGTCGCGCCCGCCACCCTCCGAAGCAGTGAGGAAGCCGCTGCCGATAAGTAACGGAGCACGCGACGACATCGCGCTTTAAATCGGCCCAAAAGGCCTGGCCTCGATATTATTTCACTCTTAAAAGGACTGTTGATCCCACGGCAGCCGGAGCTCTTGGCAGGTGCGTCAGCCCTCCGTGGCGGCCAGGTAGCGAATCCCACCATCGTTCACCATCTGGTGCAGAGAGTATTTGTACTGCGATTTATCCAACTCTGCCCCTGGCAGGTATCGCCTATTGACGGTTTTATCCAATTGAGAGCTTCAACATTACCATAGCGGCGAGGGCGGCAGGGCGCAGCGCGGGATCAACACAGGCCTACCGGCGACGACCCACGAGACCGAGCTGAGGAAGGGCCTTGACCCCTTGCAACGCCTTCCCATCGACGCGCAACTGGGCCACGACAACTCGGTGAAACACTGCGGCGCCCGCGCGTCTGGCGGACTTCCCTCCGTTCACATTATGATTCAACCTTTCTTGATAAAATTCAGGAGAAACATTCGTGGATTGGAAAATATATATTTTAAACAAACATAACATAATCTAACTTACTTTTCAGAAGAAATAATTGAAGAAAATATTTACCTTAGTATGCCCTGTTACATTTGTTGTGCCTGATGTAAAAATTGTGAAGAAAAATCCAACATTTGCACAATTTATTTAATAACTTGTTTTCTCAGTTTTTATGTTGTAAATCTTTGACTATGTTTTTGTACTAGGGTGGTGGTTTCGTTTGGTTATGGTTCGTTTCGTAAAACGTTCAAATATCTTGTGTACAAATGTAAGCTTACTAAAACTACTTAATAAATGTAATTCAAGAATTAATTACTGAAAATATGCAAGTGGTTATGAGTCCAGGTGCGTCTTGACTTGAAGGAAAGTAACTTTAAATTAAATATCGACGAGTGGTTAATAAGTGAAGTCGATATCAGTTTTCTATTGGCGTGTAAAAACATTTCGAAATGGATAGAAGATTGATAAACATTGGTTGTTTGGAAGGAAAATCAAACTGGAGTACCTGGAAATATAAATATGGTGTTTGCTTACGAGGTATACCTGGATCCCTTGATGTGGTTGAAGGCAGGGTAGTGAAACCCAAAGAACACGAAAGTGATGCAGATGATGTTACGGCTGCATACGAAACTGCAAACGCTAAATTTCTCAAGACACACAGTAATGCAATGATTGTCTTAACAACAAATATGTCTGAAGATACTCTACAGAAAATAATGCGTCTAAACTCTAATCGAGATGTTTGGCTAGAGTTCAAGAAAAAAATTTAAATAAGTTCATAAATTGTTTGACGGTTGACGGTGTTTCAGAAGACAAGGTTTATGATCTGTGTTTGCAATTCGTTGGGTTCAAGAAAAATTCATATTGCTACACTTATATCTAAACTGAAGAATTTGTGATCTCAATTGAAGGAAGAAATGGCTTAAGATACTGAGAGTAATTCAAAGGTACCTCTTATATTTTTGATCTGCGAAAGTTTGGGAACATTACCAGAAGAATATTTTCTATTGAAATCTAGTTGGATGCTTATGTCAGAAAATGACGGGGCAGTGGATAATCTAACAAATCAATTAGATGCCTACGAAAAAGCTTTATCCAGCTAAGGAGATGAATGTATGTCTTAAGAAGTGCTTGCAATCAATTTCAACAAGCAATATTCCAATCAGAAAAAGAAACTAATATGTTATTTCAAAAAACCTAACCATATAGTTTTTAAATGTAGAAAATGGATTGAAGATGGAAGGCCACCAGAAAGAAATGAAGGAAAAGGTAAGAAATCAGAACCTTCTAATTCTTTGAATGAAAATGTTTCAATGTCTTTTAATGTCTTTTCCATAAATACATGTTTGGTATAAACAATTTTTAATTTTTTACATACAACATTTTATTAAGGAAGACAATTTGATTCGTAATTATTTTACAGATGCATTTATGACATTTTTCGATTATTTTATGGATTTGTTTTGTAAGGGTATGCCTCCTTCCCTCATGAATGGGAACCCTAAGCAACGGCTTATTTTGAAGGTAACTCCGTCACTGCTCTCCCGGAGAGCTGGGGTCCGGGAGTTGAAACATCTTCTCCGGCCAATCCCAAGCGCCACTGGCAGAGGCGTGCACTTCATTTCCGTCCTTCGGCGTGTTCCCGCTTGTGTTGGCAAAACTGGTTTGGGTCGGATAATGCCTTCCCACACTCGTCGCAGTGATACCAAATTACTCCGTGTATGTAGGCTCTGTGGTAGGCAAGGCCTCCCGACTGACGGAAGGTCTTGCCGCACACGTCACACGCGAACGGGCGCTCGTCAGTGTGCGTGCGCAGGTGCTTCGCGAGTATCGCCTTCGCGGCGAACGCCTTGTCGCACACTGTGCAGCTGTACGGGCGCGCGCCCCTGTGCCTCCGGCGGTGGGCGACGAGGAGTCTGCGCTTATCGAAGGAAGCGCCGCACTCGTCGCAGCTGTACAGCGACTGCTCCGCGCTCGGGCAGCGGTTGTGGGAGGCGTGGTGAGAAGACGAGGAAGACGCCCTACGGGCCACTTCGCTCGAGCCAGGCGCTTCTCCCGGGTGTCCGTGCAGCTCCGACTGCTTTGGGAGCCTCTCGCCCTCCTGGGATTGACGACTCCACAGCGGTGATGCCAAGTCGTTCTCAGACGGCCCGACTGCCCCTGAACACACATCCAATGGCATACTTAAATTAACGATCAATCGTAAAATAGGCTTAGGGCCGTATTTATAGTTGACACATAGTGAACTCTTATGATGACAGTTTCGTATTCAAAACCCCACTGAGCGGCACACTCAGGCAATACTTGGCTACATAATATTTGAGATTCCTTTATTTGTTACTAGATACAAATGAATACGTAACCTAAGAGTAGAAATAAAAAGGCAAAACATTTTCAATTTTCGAAAAATCAGGATATTCAACGAAAATGAAACCTTCACCATTCTCTTAAACGTCTTTTTTGAAAATTTGGAAAATATTCCACGTGTTACATGTAAAACACACCCAAAATTAAATTATGGGTTTAACACTGTACATAATAGCTTTGTTCACAGACGGACGGAGGGCCACGTTTTGCCGTCATTCGATTTTTTCTGTATCAACGACTCACAAAACATAGATTCTAGCTACACCACGTGTAAGAGGATATTCCCCTATTTTAGTAACTGGTTGTATCCTCCTTTTCGTTACCCGACGTCACGGTGAAAATGTCGTTTGCGCACGGTGACGTCGCGTTTTTTTAAATGTTTTAACAGGGCGCTCAGCGATCTGACTTTTGGGAATTCAAAGATTCCCCCTCCCCTGGTTCTTCAGGTTCGAGAAAACAGTTATTTGAAGTTCTGTTTACAACTTTGTGTTCATTACTTAACACCACTGCGTTACTCACGCTCTTTTCTCTCGCAACCGAGTACTAAAGCGTAGAACTTTTTTTTTACAAAAACGAGCTTTGATAAGCAAGCGCATATAGCAAATAGAGCTTTGATGAGCTAAGATAACTCTGATTGATCTGTTTTGCAAGGAAACATATTACTACTTCATATTTAACCATTTTAAGTATTAATACTTAAAATGGTCAAGGAAGTATTTTTTAGCCGGAAACTCGATCTATGGACGACTCTATGGAAGACTCGATCTATAACGCAGGGTTTGAGGTACCGTATTTCATTCATCTGTTTTGGAAAAATGCCTGTCCTACCGTGAAGAACATGTTTTTAACAAGTAGGAATATTTTTTCAAAATTATTAAATAGGCCAATTTTTAAAATGATTAATTAACTTATTAATCACTATAAACATTAACTTAAACAGGGCTCACAACTGTATATTACTTAACATTCATAATCTATTTTCAAATTTATACATATAATGATAATTTTCTTCTGATTAATTACACGGGAATATGGAAAAGTACACTTAATAACACATTGATTATTGATTTTCGTCTTTAATAAAACTTTTGAATTTTGGGAATTAATCTTATAGCTTGAAATATCCCACGCATTTTAACTTCAGGAATTTTAAATACGGCATAATCGATTTTGCAATACAATTTTTAAATGATTATCAGTAAATCATGTGTTTCACATTAACTTAAGTTTTAAAAGTTCATTTTTTTCAAAACAGTGATTTTGTTTTTATAATGAACACAGTTATAAAGGATATCTTTAATAATCTGATTTTATCTGTTTCATTTGCGTTTGATTTTTAAAGTATTAAAACATTTAAATGTTTTCGAACTTCTGACGCATTCAATCAGTACGTTCTTTAAGTTGGAGTCTCCGTAAAACGAGATCACTTTTTTTAATTTGAAGCCTGTGCTCTTCTACGGAATAAAGTAAAATTCCCTTTGAGCACCATGGCCGTTTCAATCGGAATAGGGAACTGGTACCATCAATGTCATCAAAAAGACCAAAACTGGGCGGTTGACCTCCTGGTGAGACATTTGTTGAAAATCTCGTCCGTGCACGTGCTACCCACACATTTTTTTTATTGATTAGCGATTTCCGTCACGTCAACTGCTAAGACCATTATACAGCATTGTAGGCTTTCACGGCCGGAGTCAATATTCTTCATGTCTTCCGGGCTGATGGGTCGTGGTCCAATTGGCTTAGAGATACCAAACGTTTCGCCCACGACTGCGGTGGGCATCTTCAGTGGCGAGGTCTCGGGCGAAGTGTCCGGGACGGTGGCTCGTCTTGCTGCTTGTCATTGTATTGCGGGCATGCACAAGTGCTCATCCCGGCTCGAGTTTACTAATTGGCGTGTCGTGCTAGGAAAAAGGGGAGAGGGGTGGGGGGGATCCTCTCGCTACCCCAGACGAGCTGTTGTTCGGAGAGGGAGGATAGGGAGGGTGAGAAGAGAGGCGGAAGAAAAGAGTTGTTAGGCGTATTGGTAGTAGGCGAACGGATGTAAATGTTTATCTGGTGCGTTGTGCCTGAAGTGGCGGGTGAGTAGAACAGTTTATTTATGGAGGGTGATGTTGAAGGATATCTAGTGGATGTCGGAAGAATGCTGTATGCTTGGGGGGATTTGTGAGAATTTTTTGGTGTGGGGACATGAACGGAGTGAAGTAGGGGTTTTGGATGGCGGATAAAATATTTTTAGTCGCGGTGTCGAAAATGTTTTGTCGAATTGGCGTCATTTCTAGTGTTTGTCTTAGTCTATTGTAGTTAGTGAAAGGAGGTGGTCTGAATGCAGTCCTTAGAAATCTATTTTCTAGTCGGTGAATTTTGTCGTAGTTCGTATTACTAGTGGTAGCCCAAGTTTCGCAGTTGTACTTAATGATTGGTTTTATGTAGGTCTCGTAAATCTGAAGTTTGGTCTTCGTTGTTGTCTTTGGGTGTGAAATGATTGGGGAGAGGGCATTTAGATTTCTGTGGGCTTTTTGAACTGTCATGTCAATGTGTCTGGTCCAGAGTAGTTTTCGGTCTAGTATTATTCCTAAATATTTGGTGTTGTCGGTCCAGTTGATGGGAGTGTTGTCAATGGTGAGGGCGGGTGGGTTTAAGTCAGTCTTGTTTCTGTTAAAAAGTATGGCAGTGCATTTCTGAGGGTTCAATGTCAGGTTATTGTCTTTTGTCCATGCGGCGATTCTGTTTAATGTGTCCTGGAGGGTGTATACGGAGGCTGGATATCGTTGTTTCGTCACTGTCAGTGCGGTGTCGTCAGCGTAGATGTAGTCGTTTATTTTAGTGGTGGTTGGTAGGTCGTTGGTGTATAGAGAGAAGAGTGTAGGGGATAGGACCGCTCCTTGAAGGACGCCAGCGGTGATAGGTCTTTTGGAGGAGATGGCTTTAATATGACTAATGAAGAATGAACGATTGGTGAGGTAATTTTTCAGTAGGGGAAGAAGAAATTTGGGGATGTGTGGTGTGATTTTGTAGATGAGGGTGTTGTGGTTGATGGAGTCAAAAGCTTGGGAGAAATCGAGAAAAATGGATGGTACAGGTGGTATTGGCGCTCTGTTGTTTTGTTGAAGTCTGGTGGCGATGTCACATGTGATTCGTAATGTCTGTAGTCCTGTCGATCTGTTTGCCCGGAAACCAAATTGTGTTTGTCTTATACGTTTGTCAATTAGTGGAGTTAGTCTCTTTAGAATTATACGTTCAAATGTTTTCCTAAAATTGGCAGTATGCTGATGGGTCGGTAATTGTCAGGGTTGTTGCGTGATTTGTTGGGTTTAGGGAGCATTATAATTTTAGCTGTTTTCCAGATTTCAGGGAAGTAACTAGTCGTTATGCATGCGTTGAAAAGTTTGGTTAAGAAGTCCGTGGCGTTTTTGGTCAGTCGTTTAAACGCTATGGCTTTCACTCCGTCGGGGCCGGTCGCTTTGCTTACGTCCAGTGAGTGTAGTTCGTCTTTTATTTCGTCTACGGTAATTGTCCAAGGTTGTTGTTGGTGTGGTGGGAGATGAGGTGTTTTTAGGAAGTATAATATTGTCGCAGATGAAAGTGGGGTGTTTGGAGAGGTAAATCGTGGTTGTAATTTGTCAGCGAAAAGTTCTGCCATTGTTTGTGGGCTGTATGTCAAGTTTCCGTCAGGTAAGGTGAGAGGGGTGATGATATTTGTCTCTGTCTTGAGTTCTTTAATTAGTGTCCATATTCTTCTGGGGTGTCGTGTCATTTCGTCAATGTCGTTTGTCCATTTTTGTTGGTCGTAGGTAACGAGTGTTTCGTGAAGTACTTTTTTGTAGTTTTCGTAGGTTCGTCTATCTTCTTGTCTTCTTGTTCTGTAAAAAGTCTTTTGAGCCTTGCGTTTTTGTCGAAGTAGTTGTAAAATATTGTCTGGTAGTTTAGGTGTCTTGTCTTCGATGTGGGTGGATGATTTAGATAATGAGCGATTGATGTGAAGGTTGAAGTGTGAGATGGCCTGGTCAATTTCTTTGGGAGTTGTGAGGGAGTTTGGGAGTTTTATCTTTTTGGAGATGAGGTGTTTAAATTTTCTCCAGTCTGTGGTGATGGTTTTGTGGGGAATGCTGATGTGCAGGGATAGAATATCAAGTGTGAAGAGGATAGGGAGGTGATCGGAGGTGAGTTCTTGATTAGGATGAGGCGTGCTGGTTATGATGTTAGATGAGTGAATGATGAAATCGAGAATGTCGTGTGGTAAGCCTCGTACGAGGTGAGTTGGTTCCGTCGGTGCCGTCAGAGTAAGTGTCGGTCTGTTGTTCAAGTACGTTTCCAGTTTATGTCCGTTAACGTTAGTGTGTCTGCATCCCCAGGTGGTCGATTTGGTGTTTATGTCTCCTGCTATGATGCAGGTGTCGGAGGTAAGCATGTCAAGGTCTTGGTCTAGGAGTGGGTTGGTTGGTGGTTTATAGATGGAGGAGATGGTGACAGGGCCCGTGGGAGTAGCTATTTCGATTCTAGTATTTTCTATGTGGGTAGTGGTAAGGGGTGAAAGTTGGTTGTGCGGTATGTCTTGTTTAATGCATATGGCGGTGCCACCTCCGGCCGTAGGTCTGTCTGTTCTGTATGTAACGTAGTTGGGGATTGAGATATTTTGGTGGGGTTTGAGGTGAGTCTCTTGAAGTAGTAATATCCCGACGGAGTAGTCCTTTACGTATTGTCGAATGTCAGCTAGTTTCCAGGCTAGTCCGCCGTTCGCGTTCCATGATGTGATGTTAGTCAGTCTATGTCTCGTTGCCATATTAAGCGAGGTCGCATAGTTTTGTCAGAATTTTGATAATTTTTGTCATGGTGTCGTCAGGTCCTTTGATGATAGTAATGAGCTCTTTTGCGGTGGATATGAGTTTGGGTATGTTAAAAGATTTTAGGAGGGAGAGTAGGTCTTTGATGTCGCTGAGTGGGGATGTGGAATCTGATGAGTTTGGGGTTGTGGTAGGGGAAATTTGGGTAATGCTGGCGTAGGTTGTGTTGGTTTGATGGCGGGCGCTTTGACCTGGGCGGTTTGGGATAAGGGAGGGGAATTGGGTGTGGTCGAGTGTGTTTGGTCGTTGGCTCTGTCTTGGTCTACTATTTGTCCGGGTTGTCAGAGCTGTCTGTCTGTCCTGTTTGGCTTTTTGGAGGGCCGGGCAGTTGGGTGAATAGGCAGGGTGGTCAAGGTTGCAGTTTGCGCATTTAAAAAAGTCATTCGTACAGTCAGTGTAGTGGTGGTGGTCGCCGCATTTGGCACAGATGGTAGGTCGGTGGCAGTAATGTTTTGTGTGAAAGAGCATTTGGCAATTATCACACCTTGGTATCCTGTCAGTTTGTCTGTAGTCTTCCAGGGTCACGATGTGGTGCAGTATGCGTTTGACGTTGCTTTTGATGGTAGTCGAGTCTTGTTTGTTAATTTCCATGATGTAGAGTCCTAGTCCTGTCAGAGTGTTGTCGGAGTTGCGTCTTTTCATCTCAGAAATGTGGTGAATTTTGAATGAATGGGCCTGTAAGTCAGTGAAAATGTCTGTCGGAGGGATGTTTGGGGATAATCCCTTAATGACTAGTCTGTCGTGTCTTTCTTCAGTAGTCTTGTGATGGTGGTAAGAAATGTTGGAAGTAAAGTACTTTGCCCTGAGTTCTTGTGTCAATTCAATTTTGTCTAGTGCGTCAAGTAAGGTTTTGTGGGCTTGTTGAGTCTTGGGGTGAATAATTAGTTCTTTCCGCGTGCTTTTCGCGTGAAAGCTGTTAGGGGTCATGCGGTTCAGGTCTGTCAAAAGTAGCGTTGCGTTGGTCAGTCCAGTGTTGTCAATATGTATTGTACCAATTTTTGGTCGTGCAGTTTGTGGAGTCGAAGGTGGATGGTTTAGGGTCTCAGTTGGTTGACCGGTAGTTGTCTGTCCGTCAGGTTCATCGGGGGTGCTCAGGGGGGAAAATCTATTGCCAGTGGCGGTGAGAGGGGGAGTGTACTGGCCTAGGGATTTGCAAGCATACTTCCCGGTGGCTGGTTGGAAGGAAGGGTATTGAGAAGGATTTGGTGTTGGTTGGGGAGTAGAGGATGCTAGGTGAGGTGTATTGGCATAGTTAGGGATGGCAAGGAAAGATGACTTGGGGACTTGAGAGGAGAGTGAAGGAGCGCCTGACACGCCAGTATCGCTCACCCGAGTCGGTGCATCGGCGATGCCCAGGGATGGTCTTTTTGGCGGGGCTGAGCCGCCGCCTGCAGTTCCTCTCTTCTGCTTTTGGAGCATGTTTTGCTCGCGCGCCTTCGCGAGGAGTTCATCCCAAAGTTGGTTTTGCTCCTCGTCGTCTTCGGGTGGTAGTGGAGTATCGATATACTCCATTGATTCCATCTTGGACAGCAGCGGCCCCTCGGCCGCTGCGTGGAAATGAAGCGTAGGCCTTTGGTGTTGTTGGGCTGACGGTAACAATTTCTTGCTCCGCACCGCTAACAATTCCTTGCTCTTTGCTCTGCTCAGGGCCCTGAGCAGAGATGTGTTCACGCTGGAGATTCAGCAGCTGTGAAGCGCGCGAAATCTCAACGCGAACACGGCTCGGCGGGTGTGGCTGAAAAACGAAGAACGTAGGAGTCTCGTAGAACTATACGCTCTCGTCTCGCCTATCGCTGTCGTGGGACGGTGGCTGACTGGCGACTGACGCCGCGATGGTCTCGGTCGCTCCATTTATAAGGCCGCGGTTGGGGGTAGTGGAGGGGGCGGTTTCGCGCGCTGGCTTCTGATTGGCTGTCGCTGCGCGAACTGGTTTGCGATTGGGTATCGACCGAAATGGAAGTTTGGCAGGGGTTATCATTATTGTACGGTTTTACCTTGATGTTTTGGAGTACGGGATGCCAGGCAGAACTAATTTTGACTCCTTCTTTCCTGTTAAAATTGTTCGGGTGTATGAAAAATTTCTATGGCTTCCCGTTGTAAGCGGGCGTGATAGGTTTATAAAAGATAAAATCTCGGTGTTGTGGAACAAAATGTCGTGTTCTTTTCCCGAAAGAGCATGTTCAGCCACAGCGGATCTTTCAGTGTAGCCGAAGCGACAGTTCCGTTTATGCTCCTTAAGGCGAGTGTTGTCAGAGCGTTGCGGTTCCTATGTAAACGGAACCACAGGAACAGGGAATTCTGTACACACCTGCTGTCATTAACGGATTTCTTCGGTCCTTTGCTGAACGAAACATGTTGTGGAGCTGAGTAGTAGGCGTGAAAATTGTCTTGATTTTGTGTTGCTTCAGTATCTTGCTGATGCGGTCCGTCACGTTTTTGAGATATGGCAGTGTAATAGTGTTGGTTACCTCGACTTCGGGGCGGCTGCGTGCGCTCTTGTTTGGATGTAGTGCTCTCTTTACTTCTTGGGATGAGTAACCGTTGGCTTGAAGAACATTCTCCAGATGACCGAGTTCTTGGAGCAAGTTGTTGACTTCGCATATGCGTCTGGCGCGGTGGACAAGTGTCTTCATCATTGCCCTCTTTTGGCTTGGGTCGTGGTTTGACATTTTATTCAGATATCGGTCCGTGTGGGTGACTTTCCGGAATACTTTATGGCCTGGGGATCCGACTTCCTTCTTATTGACAAGTACGTCAAGAAAGGGCAGTTGTCCATTTTGCCGGATGCGGCGTCAGTCGCCAGTCAGCCACCGTCCCGGACACTTCGCCCGAGACCTCGCCACTGAAGATGCCCACCGCAGTCGTGGGCGAAACGTTTGGTATCTCTAAGCCAATTAGACCACGGCCCATCAGCCCGGAAGACATGAAAAATGCTAAGACCATTGTCTCGTAAGTGTAGGGCGTTTTGTCCTCGAGCGGTGGCCATCTTTCCCTCGCTGGGTGGCGAAATCCGGCGCCGATCTTCCGTCGGCAAGCGGGGTTTTCCTCAACCACGACCCCCACTTACGAGGCACCGCCCCAGCCGGGACAAGATCTAAGATCCCGACCGGTCTTCCGGTATGTGTAATTGTGTTGCTACCCACGTAGGTGCTCTCTGGTGCTATCTGTTCTACCTATGTTGCACCTATACACGCAGAAGTGGTCGGAGTACTGTGACCTGCAAGTCAAGGACTTCACAATTCTAAAGCATACACATGGTATTTTTCATACATACTGCGTTTTTAACTTCCGACATTATCACGTACCTATTTGGATTGTCCACTTAAAAAAGTGAACGATTCAAATCTTCATTGTACTCAGAATACGTTGTATGCATCTTAGTACTAAAAGTTGGCGATATATTTGAAAATAACAAAAATCCCGGTTTTCAAAACAAATTCCCGGTTTTTGACAGTTTTCAAGGATTTCAGGTCCGCTGGTTATCCTATTTAAGTAAAGACCAACTTTACGTACGCGCCTCAGCACATAAAAACCCATATTTTTTATACATCCGTTGAAGTGTTCATAATTTTAAAAAATCTTAGAAAAAGGCGACTTCTAACATACTATCCTAAAAATCTGCACCTGAAAAGGGATCATATGTACAATGCAATTCTCGAACTTTGATCAAACAACCAATTTAATCCTTTACAGATTTACAGTTTCATTAAGCATTTTAACACTGTACCATTCACATTTAATTTCTGGCCCTAACAAACACACGCAAGAGGTACAAATAATATTAAGTTGTCATGCATTAGAAATTATAGTGATTTCATATCTAAAAATATACTGATTCGCATTTCCAAATTCAATTTACAACAATACACAGGAAAATTGAAACCCATTCATTGTATTTTGATTTTCCGATTTTGATTGAAATGCAAATACTTGATTAACTTTTACTCCGCAATTTCTGATACTTGATTTATTCTCATTCTCCGTACATTAATGCGCGTATGTATAGATATCACACGACATGGAAGAAATAACCTTCAGTATTTATGTGTACAGACAGTTTCAGAACATCTATTTTTTGCCGCCCCAGGACACCATTTCTCACACACTCCACAGCACCATTTTGAAGCTGTAGGCCACTAGTTACTATTATATTTCTTCAATAAAGTAATGCCAGTTACCGCGAATTACACGTTCACTTTCTTCCTTTTGTGAGGCAAACATCGGAAAATCAGAATACGATCTTATAAGCCTGAGGCACGCCTTGATGTGGTCACCAACATGGCGGTAGCTTTTACCTTATCGTCGCTCGTCCGCGTGAGTCCGCATGTGATACGTCAAACCGCTTGCATTTCTAAACTTCTTTCCACAAACACCACAGATAAAGGGACGTTCTCCCGTGTGCATGCGTTTGTGATCGGCGAGGGTGCTGGACCTGGCGAATGCAAAACCGCACACGTCGCAGGGATACGGCCGCTCTCCCGTGTGCGTGCGTTTGTGACGGGAGAGGTGGTGGGCGAGGATAAAAGCCCTACCACATACGTCGCAGCGGTAAGGCAGTTCGCCGGAGTGGGCGCGCAAGTGAGTGGTGAGGTCCTTGTTCTGAATGAAAGTTTTTCCACACAAGTCACAGCGATACGGTCGCTCTCCCGTGTGTGTGCGCCTGTGGTAGATGAGGTCTTGTTTCTCCATGAAGGTCTTCCCGCAAACGTCGCAGATATAAGGCCGCTCTCCCGCGTGCATTCGTTTATGTCGGGAGAGGTTTTGTACTGTAATGAAAGCGTTGCCTCACACGTCGCAGCGATACGGTCGCTCTCCCGTGTGCGTGCGATTGTGAATGATGAGGTGACTGGGGCAGATGAAGGAAGCTCCGCACACGTCACAGCTGAGCTGTGGCTCCCTGGTGAGACTGTGACTGGAAAGGCTACTGGACGACGTAAGCGCCTTACCGCCCTTGGCGCTCAGGACTTGCTCTTCGCTCTGACCCTCGGGCAGCTGCAGCTCCGAATGCGGCAGTGGCGTTGTGATCTCCTGCGCCCCACAACCCCACAGCCGCACTCCACTCTGCTGTGGCGTTGCCAGGTAATCCACCGGCGGGAGAGCATCTGCCCCTGAACAGACAGGCAATGTCTCTTAGCAACAGTTTTTGGGTTCCTTTGCGGCCCAGAAGTTTGACAGCCCCTTGAAGACATCCCAGGGAATTCTTAAAACCTTTTCTAAATAACAGTAATTAACTAGGAAAGTTTTATACTTGAGGAATTATTAAACCGTACGTGCTTGAAAACTTTTGACAGTTTGTCCGATGTGGTTAATATACTTAGCGGTATGCTAGGTATAAGCATTTTATACCGGGTGAGCCAAACGTCATTACCCATTATTACTTCTATTCTATTATTTTTAATCCCACATAATTTTTAATTTCCCGCCTCTGACATACATTATGATAATAACTCATAGACACACTAGAGTGCATCGCTAAACAATTATCCGCTGTCAGATGTTTAGTTAGTTTTGCTTACGTACGTGTCGTGTCCACGTTGATATGTTGACGAAGTAAGAAATTACTTTTTGTATTCAATGATGGTACAAAGGTGGTCATGCGTTAATAAACAATGAGTGGAATGAACACTTCAATACTGTTCCACCGACACGGAAGGCGGTATTCATTTTTCGGAAATGTTTTGCGGCAAATGGATCAGTAGGTCATTATTAAGTGGGGAGACAAAGTTTAAAGCATTACAAGCTATTGTACGGAGTCCTAAAAGGTCTACTCGCAGATTTCATAGGTGTAGCGTTGCAGAGGGAAAACAATTTGAAACAATGTACAATAAAAGATAAGAATAACTCATTATTGGGAAGTGACTTTTGGCCCACTCTGTATAAAAGAGACGGGAGCTAGGTATTACAATTTTAATTTATTTAATTTTTGAAGGTGTATGGGCCATAATTTAAAACTTCTAATAAATGGAACAAATAGAATGGCTCTTTGTATACATTTCCGTACAGCTATATATACATAATATTTTTAATGATAAGTAAACAATTTTATGCAGCAGTGCACTTTGTCAAAGTTGCACAAGTTGTGAATACACAGGTATACATTCTGACATATGTAAAATAAACTATAATATTGTTATATTCAAATATAACAAACGTCTCTACAATGCTGATTCATTTAATCTCAATTGTTTTCAACATACGAATAACAGTGGATATACACATAATGTACTTCATTTTAGTACAGTTTACATGAGCTCATTTCATACGAGTACGAGTTATACTCTGCACCCAGTTCTCTCCACCCTTTGATGTTTGAAATGGTTCTAAACAAACAAGACATAGACACTCATCTTCAGAGCTCTCCGATTTGTCTTCTTTTTTCGACATATTACATCTAGATCTCTGCTCAGAAACATAGCATTTTGATAAGCTTCTTTTTTATTTTTCCTTTTTTAGTGTAGGTCTTTTCTCTAATCTTCCTTGTTGCTGTAATCGAATTCCTTATTTAAAAGGAGTGCTAGTTAAAATGCATGATTTCAAAGTTTTTGTCCTCTTACGGTTATTCCTCGAGATCCGATTTCCAAAGGACTAACCGCTGATGTGGGTAACCCATCTTCTACCACAGAAACAGGGATATTGCCCTTGTCGTTAGCAGCCTGGCCTATTGCTTTTTTACTGTTACTACCACAGTTTTATCTCAGTTCCAAATGTCATTTCCCTTGAAACCATATTTATCAAAAGAGGCCGTGTCAACATTGTTTATTGAACTTTGTGTTTTCATTCAAAATAGTAGCTTCAGGAAACGAAATGGAATTTTAGTGTCACTGCTTATACGTCATCGAATCAACACTTGCAGTCTTATTTTCTGGCACTTGAATTTTGTTCTCCACGGCAAAATCTAATGGTAAGCTTCGTAATTCCTCACTACATTGCCTGGAATTAAAATTACTGTCAAACAATACTGGGGCAAGTAGTAACACTTTTTTACAACGTGACCCTTAGAACCTGTCACAACTAGCCCCGACTCACTATATGAACACTAATATGAATTTACGTTTTTATTTTAGGTTATTTTGCCATTCATAGGAACTAAATAAATAGCAAATTACAGCTTAAAAAGTGAGTTTTTCAATGATACGGAGTAGTTGAACATACTTCTAATTTATTGTTGCAAAGGTTGACTCAAATTTTACTTCAGTACGTGTAAAACACAAAATGTTCGTAAATAAGCAACGGTTCCCGCAACAACTCATAGAGCACACTGAGGCAAAGGTTGGAAACGTGCATGTAAAGTATCGCGAGGTGAGCTCTATTTGATCGGTCAGTAAACACGATGTCACAACTTGCCCATGTTACAACTAGCCCGTCTCCCTTAATTAGGTCAGTGGCGAGGCAAGGCATTTTTGCGTATTGGGCTCTTGTAATAACGAAAGACAAGGAAAAACTATGAGTGTCGGAGAGCTGCAAGGTGTCTGGTGGACACAATTTTTACGTAACTTCAGTTGTCTAATCCAATAACCTAACGCAGGGTCCTTCTATACCGTCTAAAGCATTTTTTGCAATTTATGTGAATCAAATTGTTTTTGACTCGAAGCATGGCATAGGTAATATTTCCCAAAACAAGTCAATACTGTGAGGAGTTCTAATAGCTTGTTTTCTAGGCACGGAAGAAAACCCCCAGGTACCCCGAAGCCAGCGATGATTAAGCGTGCCAACAGCCGAGAAACATAATATGAATCACTGCAGACAGTCGAGTCACCAACAGTGGCGGCGAGTTCTCATTTCGATGCGCTACACACGACCAGAAAGCGCCGAAAGCTAGATAAAACTCACCTCTCCAAATTCCGCGTTCTCAGGGAACAGAATGGATGGATTTTGAATAAATGGAATACATATATGTAATATATATTATTCAAAAGAAATTATACACACACATCAATCCTTATCAGCAGTGGTTCGACAGAGGTTAGTACAAGCCCCGCATTTGCTCAATGGATCAGGGATACGAGAAAAACCTGATCGAGATGGGTTAAATCCCGTGGCCGCGTTATGAGCGCTGCGCAGGCTTAGCTTGGTGATGGGTTTGCCACCTTTCTGCTTCCAAGCCTGCAGGCCAGTTCATTCGAGATGCCGCTCCTTCCGGCATATAAATGTCATCCATTTTGTCTTGAGACCGTTGATCGTTTTCCTCGTCGAGAGCAGCCCATTCTGGGCCAGTCGCTGCGAGGAGCGGAGTTCTTCTGGGTTGCTTTTTCGTCTGTCCTCACCTTTAGCCCGTCCGGCCACGGAGGCCCTGCTGGTAACTGCGTTACCGCCCACATAGCCCAAAAGATAACGAGACCACACAAGCACCTCCAACAACGGCAAGGTCATACAATCCCTGGGGGGAATTTGTTCACATTATTGAATTATGTGTACATGTGCTTTAAATATAAATGTTATCGAAACGTTTTCTGTAAAAATGAGCTCAAAAACGTTTTTTTTCAGAAACGCTACAACGGTTTTCTAAAAAATTACTCCAAATGTTTTCTTCAAACTCTTCCCACGGTTAGTGCTAATAGCGCTGTTAAAAAGGACAAAGTTTATTTTGATGTATTCTTTTGTTTTTTCTTCTTCAAAAATTGCCCAAATGCATTTTTTACTAACGTGAGAAGAGATAGAAGTGTAATCGTGCGAACGGTGATTTTTTTTACACAAACGCTTATTGCCGAGCCCTGATAAAAAGGTGGATAAATCCAGTTACAAAATTTAGAAAAAACTCTTTAATTCGTGGTGTAGCCAGAATCCATGTTTTGTGTGTCCTTCAAACAGAAAATTCGATTGACAGCAAAACGCCCGTCTGTGCACGCTTGCGCATAAAGCGTTTAGACGATTTTCTCGAAAATTGATATTCCCCAATCGTTCTGGCGCAGCCCCGGGATTTTGAAACCGATATTTTAATTTTGTGGGGTACTTTACATGACCACCATACATTAAAAAAAAATCAATAGTGCGAAGGACGTTTAAGAGAATCGTGTAGGTCCTTTTTTGCGTTACTACCCCCATTTTTCGAAAAATGCAATAAGAATCCAAACTACAAAATTGACGACAGAGTCTGTTCGTCTGTGCACAACGCTAGTGCATAAACCGTTCAGCCAATTTTCTCGAAAACTGATATTCTCCAATCGTTCTAGCTAAAAAAATAATAAAATAAAAAATGTTATTTTTGTATTAAATTTTGTTGATGAATAGTGCAAAGGACGTTTAAGAGAATGGTGCAAGTCTCATTATCGTTCACATCCCCAATTTTTCGAAAAATGAAAAAAAATAATAAAAAATCAAACTTCAAAATAGGACAAAGATTTTTCTCTCAGACACTGTTGTACAAAATTAGCTCTCTGTAAAATGTCATGTATACTTTTTTCTAAAACAAGTAGTTTCTGCGTTATTTGCGATTGAAATGTACGATTTTTTTTCTCACTAACCGCTCTCATTCTTTCTTTAAATTTTCTTAACTTATTGAATAAGAGACGATAAAAATATGCTGCTAGTCATATTTTCGGGTTTTCGATAGTTTGATTTTTTTTAAATTAAAACTACAAATTTGAAGATAGAGATTTTTGCCTCAGACAGTCTGTTGTACAAAATTAGCTCTTCATAAAAGGTCATGACCAATTTTTTGAAAAAATGTCGTTTTTGCTTTTTTTGCGATTAAAATTTTAAAATAATTCAAAACGCCCCCAATTTTTCTTTAAAATTTCTCCGCAAGTAATATAGATTTCGCGATATGGTTTATTGCTACCTCAGTTACGTTTCCTGTCAATGCAATTGCCATTTCATGTTCACACATGTAACACAAGCAATAGGGTTAACATTACATTATTGAGATACATTCATAACGAAAAAAAAATCAAAAATTTCGAAGTGGGCGACTTTCACGCCAAATTAAATTTTTTTTTTTATATATTTTCGAAAAATTGAACGACTAACTAACACTAACCGCTCTCATTCTTTCTTTAAATTTTCTTAACTTATTGAATAAGAGACGATAAAAATATGCTGCTAGTCATATTTTCGGGTGATCGATAGTTTGATTATTTTAAAATTAAAACTACAAATTTGAAGATAGAGATTTTTGCCTCAGACAGTCTGTTGTACAAAATTAGCTCTTCAAAAAAGGTCATGACCAATTTTTTGAAAAAAAGTCGTTTTTGCTTTTTTTGCGATTAAAATTTTAAAATAATTCAAAACGCCCCCAATTTTTCTTTAAAATTTCTCCGCAAGTAATATAGATTTCGCGATATGGTTTATTGCTACTTCAGTTACGTTTCCTGTCAATGCAATTGCCATTTCATGTTCACACATGTAACACAAGCAATAGGGTTAACATTTACATTATTGAGATACATTCATAACGAAAAAAAAAATCAAAAATTTCGAAGTGGGCAACTTTCACGCCAAATTAAAATTTTTTTTTATATTTTCGAAAAATTGAACGTACCGTACTTGAAATTTTATTTGATGAACACTTTTCATTAAGGGAAAAAAACTCAACAATGGTATTTGTAGGAAGTCTCCCCTCAAACAATTGCAATTTTTGCAATTTTCAATACACGCTATCCGAGGTCAAAATTTAATTAAAAATTTGGGGTTGCTTTTGAGAAAAAAGTTTAAACAAAATTCGAAGTTGCATATATTTCACTTAAAGCTAATCGAAAAGTATTAAAATGTTCGAAAAATTGTACATGAACTTCAACTATCTTGCAGGAATATATTGTATTAAGGGAATATATATATATATATATATATATATATATATATATATATATATATATATAAGGGGATATATCTATTTTTAATATATTGGATGTAGGAAGACTCCGAAAAAGTTCTGTACTAACGTAGTTTTCGAAAAAATCAGCCTTTTAACGAACATGAGACCTGCACCATTCTCTTTAACCGCTTTCACACTATCCAAAAACAAAATTTAATCCATATTGTAACACTACCGGTTACCTGGGGAACCGGATAGCGGCCCTGACTCTAGCTCAAGTCGGTGATGGAAGGAATTGTTACACAGTACGATGGAAACATAAAATAAACACTTGTTCACTGGTAAAAATTCACATTTATTTCTGGGCAACAAAAATTAAGATGCCCCAGGGAAGTTACACTCTTAAACCAAATAAAAAGAATAGTGGGAAAATTAGTTGAAGATAAACGAAGATGGAAAGTTAGTAATAGGAGTTAAGCTTAAAAAAACTAAGAAGAATTATAACTAACAATTACAATTGGTGAAAATTCAATGTGTCATAGCGTGACACCGCATTACCAAAAAAAATTACAAAGAAAAGGGCGGTAGCCCTGAGCGATATTGCCTGGGAATAAATGTCTTTGTGCGGCCGAGAATGACCACGGTGCGGTCGAGGGCGGCGGCTGGGCGTCCTTCAAAAAAATGCAGCGGAGGTCAGTAACCCTCCGGGCCACAGCTGGCGGTCGGTTGTGACGTCACCAAAAGGCGGCGGCGCGTGGGCTGCGTTGACGGCGCCCTTTTGTAGTCTGGCTGAACTGGCTGATCTGGAAGTTCTGGTAGAAACTCGGAGTGGCCGGGCGATCTCAGGAACGGAGCGATCAACCATGCGTCTCTCTCTGACTTTTCTGATAATTATCGAACACAACTTCGGACAGTTTAGAACTTGATCGGAGAAACATTCGCTTCTCTTTACGACGAAAACCCACCCCAGAGAAATTTCTCTCTCCACTGCAGTCGGCTCACAGCTCAAAACTCGCAGTAAAATAACATAAGTCCCCACATAGGCATATTCGCCCGAATAATTCCCACCCCAAATAAGTTTCTCTCTTAACTGCCCTCAGTCTAACATTCAAGCTCCTTCCAACGAAAATTGTGAGTTTTTCAGAGACACACTGGTCATTCCCCGATGCCTAATACTCTGGCCCCGTCTGAATAATGAAAAATTTATAAGTCCGGCAGAGGCGAACTTGCCTCTAACCGAAGAATAGCTCCCCGAAAGAAGCTTCTGCCCCGACTGCCCTGCCTGTTCTCCTGCTCTGGCCCTTCTGCTCTTCTCTCCGTCGAAATTGTATAAGGTTAACTTTTCCCCCCACCCAATTTCTCTTATGTGCCCTAGCTCCTTATAAAAGTCAAGTCACTATTGGCCAAAGGTTGTTGCGCATCACGCTATTTCGACCAATCGTGATGGGAGTAGTGAAAGAAACTTCCACTCTTTGTGCTAGCTGCGAGCATGCAGTGTTGTTCTAATTCCTTCTGGAACATCGGCCCATGCTTGCATAAGGGGGCACGTTCGCGTGAAAGAAATTTATGAATTTGGGTTTCCCCGAAACGAGCGGGCGATCTCGAAATTTCGCAGCTGGCACAGTGAACACGTGTGCCCAGTGAATCTGTCTGCGCCAGCCCTCTAAACGACTTTCTTAATGCGCCGGAGGCGGTAACGGCCTTCCGATAAGCGGAGTCGCGCACGTGTGACCGTCTGCGTAATCTCTCGGCAGAAATCCGGGTGGCCGAGTTTGTTTGTTTAAATTTTGATCCGGTGAATTTCGTTTATAAAATTATGATGAAATCGGTATCGCCACAATATCGAAGGCGATATTTTTTTGAAAATGTCCCAGGGGCTTTATGTAATGTACCCCCAAGACTGAAATATCAGTCTCAAATTCAAAGGTCCGAGACATCAGCCAGATCAAATAAAAAAATTCAATTTTGAGAAAATACGCTGAACGGTTTCGCCGCTAGCGATGTTCGCAGTTGTTCGCATTTGTTCGCAGTTGTTCCGTTCAGCATGACAGAACTTTCTCTCTACTCCGTAGCGAGAAAATAAAAATCTAGCATACTTCCCTCTTTTTTCTTCACTTTGGTAACTACTGTCTTTGCTTTATTTTCCTTCGATAACGTAATCCTAGTCACGGTGGATCCTGGTCAATTAGTTATCGCAGTAAAACTTGCCTAAGCCGCAATCCTTTAGGTCCAACATTTTCTTTCTCCTTGTACAGATTTCAGACTTATTCGGGTTTGCAATAAAAACTGTCAATTCAGAATACGCAATCGTTGAAAAATGGAATAGGTTGTATGAGTAGACAGGATACATTATCACAGCAACAGTAAGGTGTAAATATTGTTTATCTTATCAAAAACTGTATTTCAAAAAAAGTAAGACGTCATGGGAGAGACAAAGAAAATGACATACAAAAATCATACAGAAATGCAATCACAAAGTCTGAGAAAAATAACTCTACATAAAGTAAGATTTTAAATATTTGTAGGAACAGATAAATTCATCTGATGAGATTGGCTATTTGCCGAGGTGCTAGTGAAAATTGTGACAACGACCTATAATCAGCAAAGTAAAGAAAATATTGGCGAAAAAATTACTCCAAAATTTGCCTTTTAAAACTGAACTAATGAAAAGCAATTTTACAGATGGCTTACGTTATAATTAATATTAGTTTAAAGAAATCATTGCGCATCTGCCGAGAAGATTTAAGAGCTGCGCTACAGATAACTTCCTTTGCATCTTGAAGTTTATTCAGAAAATCAGGGCAATCGTTTTGCGTGACAAATGCTTCGAAGTCATTCAGAGCAATTAGAGCGTCTTAGAATATCTTAATTCTTAAGTCTCTGTCATTTACATTCACGTCATTGTCAACTTCTTCTTGCAGTCTTTTCTTCTTCCTGCAGCCGGTCAAACTCTTTCCCAACCTCTTCATTTACAGGGAAATCTTCATGTGCGGGAAACGCAGTACATGCACTTTAACACAAGTCAGAAATTGCATCACTATTTTCTTCACCATTATTAAAACTCTGTTCTGTGTTGTAAAAGCCGACTTTTCCCCACCACTGTCTCAGGAAGGATGTTGTTCTTGTCCTGTTTATCCAGTTTACTGCATCCAGGTTTTTCGACTTGCGTTTATCTGAGTGGAGGTGGCAGTGGCATATGCAAGACTCATGAAGTGGCACATGAGTCTCCTCGACAATATGCGTAACAGAGCTCATGTACTCTTACACTCGAGAGATAACGTTGTCTAAGTGGAATTTTCTTGGGTGATAGCTATCTTCAACACGCACAAATGCCTGATCGTACTTGCGTTATTGCCCGCTTTCCGAGTGTCTGCGCTTGTGATATTTCAAACCATAGGAACTACTGTAGGACTTTCCGCAAACGTCGCAGGTAAAGGGGCGCTCTCCCGTGTGCAAGCGATAGTGACTGTTGAGGGTACCCGATTTGGCGAATCTTTTACCACACACGTCGCAATGAAACGGTCGCTCTCCCGTGTGCGTGCGACTGTGAACGACGAGATTGCAGCGCTTGGTGAAAGAAACTCCACATTCGTTGCACACGAACGGGCGCTCTCCCGTGTGAGTGCGACTGTGGACGATGAGATTACCCTGCTGAGTGAAAGAAACTCCGCACAAGTCGCATGTGAACGGTCGCCATCCCGTGTGCGTCCGGTAGTGTCTGCTGAGGGAACCCGATGCGGTGAATCTTTTACCACACACGTCGCAATGAAACGGTCGCTCTCCCGTGTGCGTGCGATAGTGTCTGCCGAGGGTACCCGATTCGGCGAATACTTTACCACACACGTCGCATCGGTAAGGGCGCTCCCCCGTGTGCGTGCGACTGTGAGCTACAAGATTGCAGCGGTGGATGAAGGAAGCTCCGCACACGTCGCAGCTGTGCTTTCTGTGGTGAGATGGCTTGAGGCGGGCGAGGCTGTTGGACGACGCAAGCGCCTTCCGGCCCTTGGCGCTCGGGACCGGCTCTTCGCCCTGACCCTCGGGCAGCTGCAGTGGCGCCGTGCTCTCCCGCGCCCCACGACCCCACAGCCGCACTCCACTCCGCTGCGGCGTTGCCAGGTCGTTCTCCAGAGGGAGTCCTTCTGTTCCTGAACAGATATGCATTGTGTCTTATTACTCGCGCAACTTTTCTTGAACGATGACCTTGATTCCCCCTCTCTGGCACAATAAACAGATGAAGGCAAAAGCTCGCAGAGAGACCTCATGACAACATTTCAAACACATCTGCACTGACGCGAAGTAGAAACAATTTTCTTTTGAAGACGAGAACTTCTATCGGTTATTTTCTCCAAAACTCTAAAGAAATGACCGAAGCAGGTACGGATCTATCACAAGAGATACTTCGAACACCTGATAAAGTTAGAACGCAAACTACTGACAACATTACGAAGGGGTAACTGATTCTCCAGAGATTGGCATTGCTTCATAAAATATAGTGACCGATTTCGTAACTAATACCCCCACTCTACCCGCATTTCTTCAATCCATCGTTCAAGAAAAGTTGCGCAAGTAATACCAACATTACATAGTTCTCTTAGTTAAGGTATGTAGAGTTTTGAATGTTTCTGAAGCAGACAAACCATTGAGGAGAGATATCTCTTCTCTATGAGACAAACCGACCGTACGAGCTCAAACGTCCTTCTCTGGTGTTGGCTAACTACAGCTTACCGCTGAACAAAAATCTTGCTCAGTAAAGAGGTAGGAGAGCGAATAAAGTCACGATGGGCGACAGGGCTGCCTCGGTGGCACAGTGGCTGGGAACGTCTCACCACGCACAGCCAGATGCGAGTTCGAGTTGCGTTAAAGGTGTGGGCGTTTTAGTGGCGCGGTTAATATCTCATACATACCATACATATAAAATTTCGATGTTCTACTTCTCATTGTTACTTTTTGTGTGTGTTCATGTTAACTATGCTATATTACTCGCGCATTTTTCTCTCGCAACCGAGTACTGGTATGTAGAATTGTATTTTAAACCTTGGTGCTACAACAGCACATATGTTCCGGCATTATTTCTGAAAATTTGCAATTTTTTCAAAAAATTAGAGAATTTAACGAAAATAGGAACCGCAGTATTCTTGCAAGAATCCCTTTTTCTAAAGACGGAAAAAATAAGAAAAGGTGGAGCTGTTTTCAAGAAAAAAGTTAATTTTTTTAAATTGCCTATACTTTGTGCCAAATTACAAGAACACTACTAATATTTTCTAAAATTGAACATGAACTTATTTATAGATGCCTTTAAGGAACAGATATCACTAGGGAAAAAAATCTCTATCTTCAGTACACATCAGTATCACAGTAGTAGGAAAATTCCCCACTAAAATGGAAATGTAAAGTTTTTAAAAAATCTGGTATTTCAACGAACATGAGTCATATACCAGTCTCAGTATGTTCTTGACGCTTCGTGTAAAACTAGCCACAAAAATCAAAAAATCCGTTTGAAACTCTCAAAGCCTCGAGTTCATTTCGATGGGAAGATATCTGTGTTGATGAAAATTAGTTTAGGCGCCAGAATGGACCACGGATGCAAGGCCAGGGAGACAAACGTGCCATACGGATGGACGGACAGACAGACATGCCATACGGACGTTTTGCCGTCAATCGGTTTTTGCGTTTAAAGAACCCACAAAGAAGGATTCTGGCTACACCATGTGTTAAGAGTATTTTTCTTCTTCAAAATCTAGCATCTGGATTAATTAATTTTTCCGTCACCACACCACGTGTTAAAAAAAGTTTTTTTTTTTTGTATTTACCAACACGATTTATACATTGTTTCGTTACCAAGGCCCGGCAAGAACTTTTTCTGCCTAAAATTCTCTGTTTTCCATCGCACGATAACATACCTACCTACCCCCCTCTCTCTCCCTCCCCCTTCTCTCTCCATATATATATATATATATATATATATATATATATATATATATATATATATATATGGGTGAGGCACCTAAGTTGGCCACAGCAAATATCTCCGAAACGGTTTGGGGTATCGGAATACAGTTTGCGCCAATTTGTAGCAGATGATGGGGGAAATAACACACATCGTTTTCGTGTATGTACCATTTTTAATTGCGAAGATATTGACGCCACTTTATTTTTTTAAATGGAAGTATATATTTTTTCAGCAGCATTATAAAGGTCTCAAAGAGAGGAATACAATGATATAAATATTGTTAATATTTGAAGAGAGACTTTTGCAAAAATACATAATATAGTCGAAGAGAAGTTGGGAGAGCATTGTCGATGGAACATCGCCTCTTCTATCACAGTAGTTTTTTGTCAGACAAGAATGTTCTGGAAAATAAATGACACACAATTGACAAGGATTGTTACTTGGAGAAAGAATTAACGAGTATTAAAGAAGTTGTCACAGTTACCTCTGTCCAAACGAAAACTGACCCTTTCCTTACGAATTCTGTGGCCTTTAGCTACGTGTTTCTATTACATCCAGTGCCTGGCATCCGCCTGTCGAAAAACTGTTTCGGAAAGACACGAATGACGTGGTTTCTGAGAAAATGCAAAACTCATTTTTTCTACACTTTCTCTTCAAATATTAACAATATTTATATCATTGTATTCCTCTCTTTCAGACCTTTATAATGCTGCTGAAAAAATATATACTTCCATGTAAAAAATATGTACTACCCTATATATATATATATAGTACGGAGGTGCTCTACAGCTGTCGCCGTTTCTCCACTCTCAGTCTCAATGCCTCCCTATTTGACCATAGATCTTGCATTTCTCTTGCCATCATGGCCTCTAGCACTCCCTGCTGCCATGCAAGTCTGGGTCTTCCCCTCTTCTGTCTTTCTGTCGGCACCTCTTTCAGGACTCGTTTTGGCCATCTTTCATCTGTCATTCGCATAACATGACCGTACCAGACGATTGCTTTTTTCTCTATTTCGGCAAGGATTTCTAGATTTCCTTACATCCATTTTCTTTCTTATGTCGTCGTTTCTGATTCTGTCACGTCTGCTATAACAGCAACTTCTACGCCAGAAATCCATATCAAGGGCCAGCAGCTTCCCTTTTGTTCTTTTATCAATCTCCCAAACTTCTGAACCGTACGTTGTAACACTGAACTCGCGAGGAGTAGAAGTCTTTTAGTAGGGTTAATGATGGTTTTGTTCCATAAGACAGAGTTTATACTTCCTCACGTTTCTCCACATGCTTATTAGTCTCAATTTCTTCATGGCTATTTCCCTTATTGTTAAAAAGTACACCAAGATATTTATATTTGTTTACCCCTTTCATTTTTCGTCCATTTTCCACAAGAAGATCTTCTATTTCATTTTTACCAACTGCCAGGTATTCAGATATGTACCTTTCTTTTCTTACGAAATACTTTCGTAAGGGCGAGAAAGTAAAAAACGTGCTTTAACTTTTTATTGCATGATTTTTTTATTTTTTGCTTGCATTAATTATACTTTTTTCTTTCATTTCTTTTAAGTAATGGAAAAATAATAAAAATCAGAAGTAAATAATACTCGAGAAAAAAAAACAACAAATTGTTACTCTTGAGTTGCATCATACAGTAAGGCTTTAAAATTCTGCTACTCTGCCTATTGTTTCTTGATAACAAACAGAAATAAAAAAATAATCAAAAATGTTGAAATAGAAGAAACAGATTAATTTTAAGAAGAATATTTTATAATGAATTTAGATAAGAGTATTTTAGAATTTTTAATGGATTTCTAATTGAATTGAAGGAAATAATTTTTTCTCCATTTATTCAGGTATCTCTTGTGTATAGGTATACTCCAAGTTTGAGAAATAAGAGAACCTTATATTTTTCAAGAATCTGCTCATCCATTTTCCACAAATATCATCCATTTATGTTCACAAATTGCTGACTCTAATAATTCACCCTCATTGTCATATAGCAAATTCAAAAGATTTATTATTTTCCGTTCTGATAAATTCTCCTAGTTCAAAGATGAGATCTATAAACTCATCTGAAAATAAACTTATTTCAATAAAAAAAATTCAACATAAAAACTATATCACAAAATGACTGGATCGAAGATACATTTTACAGCGTACCGTACATGCATGTGTTATACCTGTGTTATATAACAAAATATGCTACATTTCACAATTTAAAACAATGTTCTTGCTTTTCCAACAGTTTATGAAGGTTCAGTTATGAAGTTCCAATAGGTATGAAGCAATATCGATTGTATTTTATTTAAATTATTTCCTGAAAACGCTTAATTTCTGATAAACAGAAACGGTGCCACCAGGAATTCCGATTCAGGATGCCACTAGTTTACTACTGCTTCAACTTGCTATCTTATTGCGTTTGCTGCTTAACAATGCATATTAATCAGCAAACATGATAACAGGATGTAAATCACGTGTAATATAAAATAATTCATAATTAAATAATTAGAATGCATTTATGACCTAAAAACATTGTAACACCTGCGTTACACTATGCAATAAAGGGTTAAAGAAAACAGATGTTTGCTTTTATACAAACCATGTTACAAATAAATATTTAGACTCCACTTGAAATAATTAAGATAGTTCCCTATAACTGAATAAGAAATTACTAGGATATACTTTCAATTAAATTATTTTTTAATATTATACTGAAATAAAACTAAACATTAAACATAATTGAACATATTTGACTAAATACGTAATGCAATATTTAAAAGAAATTACATCTCAGAAAATATTTCACCTTAATTTTTTGAAAAATAATTAAAACGTTCTACAAAAACCTAAGTAAGTGACATATAAATAAAAACAACTTATTAAACAATTATATTTGCTTGAACATTTTTTGAAGGGATCTCTGAACTTTTGGAAAACGTGAAGTGGTATATTTAGAATTTAGATTCATTTTCTAAAAAAAAATAAACATTTTACAAAAATAATCAAATAATTAACTCAAATACTTTTAAAAATCTAATGTTTCATCTGCAATGTTGCGACTGCAAATGTCACCACATAATAGGCCACTTAGGGGCAGTCATTCCTAAATTATGTAAAGCTTAAGAAGGGGAGTGTTACACTGCCACACAGGGGGGTATATGGTGTTAGTTTAGTGTTTAGTCCTTTTTAACTTTCAAAATTTGCAGAAAGAATGTTTTCAGTTTAATTTTTTTAATCAATAAAATATTAACAAATTAAATTCTACAATTTTAATAAATTAAAAGAAATGTATAAATTGTTACAATAAATGAAAATAAAAAATTCATCAATGGAGAAATCATGGAATCTTTGACTACCAATAAAATATACGAAACTGATCTCTACTGTAAGAATTCAATTAAATCGGCACAGCAGACTCTTGCCACTGCCGCATCCACGACACGCGTCTCCACAACATGTGGTTGGCACTTTCCTCCCATGATCCCCTTCCTCCCTTCGTTCAATAATTGTCCCCAACTTCCAGCTACTGTGATTGTTAGTTCTCCATTACTTCTTTAATAAAAGGTTTACCAACCGTTTTCCAGCTTCAACATCTCTTAAAACATGGTTTTGCTTCATTGACCGCCTTCTATTTGTTTCTATAATATACGGCTTAAGAAATTATTATAATACAAATAATTGCACAAAACTAACTTTAAGATAACAATTAGTCTAATATGAACATAGTTTGGAGAAAAAATTAGTTTCATTTTTTGGAACTATTATTAAACTTACACATATAAACAAGTTTTCAAAAACAAAATCACAAATTATAATTAGGCTCAATTGAATATGGCTATATAGCTAGGGTAAAAAATTCACAACTGTTGACACTCAAACCTACGATTCCTTGGTGAGAGCCTTACAAGATAATGGTAATGCTGCCTGGCTCAGAGCTAACTACCAGTTTTCTTTCTTGTGATGAAATTCGAGCTGTCAGTGTTAGCAAATGAAGTGTGTAATATTTCATTGTCAGCTTATATTGTTTTGTACTTTTGTTGTTTTTCCTATTTCTTTTATTTTATCAATGTGAATGCTATTTCTTTTAGTTCATCAATGTGAATGATGTGAAATTCACAAAATATGACCCAATTTGTTACTTATTATTGTGTGTTTTGTAGATAAAAGTAAAAAAAAAAATGATAATAAAATTCATAAATAATTTTGTAATCAATTTGATCTTTATTATACCAATGAGTCATGGGTGAATACTTGGATATCGACCTCCAATTGACTTTTGACCATCATGACTCCCTTCAAAATGCCATTGATACAAACCCCATTGGTGTCAATACAAAATCTGTTTGGAACCTCAGCTGTCAGACATATTCTAGGGAAGTGCGCAGACAGAGAGCCATTGACTGACGCAACCTGCCCTTCCTTAATCGTTGCCTTCGCATTTCCCCTTACACACACTTATATTTACATGTTCACATGCAAGCACTACTCTACCTCTCGTATCAAGAGATCAGTCAGGATTTAAGCACTTGATCTAGTTGGGGTGGTGGCCCGCATGGGGAGACACCTGGATAGAAAAATCACCCTCTAGCTGACATGGAAGTTCACATTAGATAACCAGTGGGAAGAAAACACAGCTTCATTCCAGGATTAAACATTCACTACACTATCAGGACTAATGACCATAGGGACTACTAACTAATGATATGCCCAGAAACATTAATAAAACAATCATACAAACAAATGCAGGGCAACACAACAACAAAATAAATTTACAATAAAATGCAACCACGTGTTGTATCTTGTTGTTTCATGTTATGCATTTGTTACTTCATTACCCAAACATAATAATGTTAATGAAAATGTAGGTTCCTGGTAATGGTTAACAAGTTTATCTTAAAACGGGGGTTTGGATTACCAAAAATTCACATAATGAATGTTCTACAATTTGATTTTTCAAATGATGAAATTCAGCAATATAACCTACTCACCATGTAATGAACAATATAACCTACTTTACTAATTACTTACTAATTTTTTCATCGACAATTAGATAATTTTTCTATGGGCCTGTATTATTCCCTAACTTTTCCTATAAGAATTACCTTCCGACATTTTCAAGTTCTCCAGATGTGCATCAATCCTGAAGATAGGAATAAAATTGTAAAGGTATTCTTCTACTTACTTGAGCGTTGGTCAAGATTGTGTTCAGCACTTGCAGGTCCTGTTTCTTCAACCCTTTCATTCATAGCATTTCCAAACTCATCAGGATAATCCATTGGATCTTCATTCTCTTCATCAGTCAGCTGTTCACTTTTTGGCACCAAAATCACAGGAAGCGAAGATTCACTTTCCTCATCAACATCTTGGCCTGATGACATTTGATCACCCAATTGCATAAGCTGCTGCTGTGAAGATGGCAATTCTGATGGTCTCGTATTCCAATGAGAGGTCTCATTGTAATCTTGAAATAAACAAAACGGTAAGGTTTTAAAAGTAACCAATTCCCCTGAAGTCTTTAATGAAAAAGAATGCCTTATTTCAGAAGGGAAACAAGGTTTTTATTTTTATACAAACACCACTCAAACCTTTACCATGTATGTCACATATTTCCAAATCAAATTTTTATTCTTTTGCATTACATATAATCAAGTGAGATATTTCATTTGAGACTAATCATGAGGCAATTTTTAACTGCTTCTACACATTTTTGGCTTGGATGAGAAGTTGAAAACAAATGATTTGCAGTAGCCAGCAGTAAAAACTAAACACACATCAATGATATCACCATAAACCAAAGGCAACTTTGAACTTCATTTGAATACAGCATTCAATCCTCAATAAATGTGTATAATACTCTACAATAGCATACAAACACACACGTTATTTATGTTAGTTAATTGTACAAATAAAACTCTCAAAGACCTTGTTGCACATACTTATATTTGCGCACCACCTTTAGAACTGAAATTAGTGCCATTTCACAAATGTATCCTAAAAATAAGGGAAATAATCAGAAATAATTTACACATTATGTTGTCATTATTGTTATTTGTGTGATGTATTTCTTTTCTTATAAATACAAAATTTTCTTCACATGCAAAGAAAATTTACAATTCAGTTGTGTTTAATTAGCAAGGGACAGAGAGGAGAAAGGAAGAAAAAAAAAAAATTAAAATAATTCTTCATGTGTACTTGGAATTTTATTTATTTAGTTAATGCCAAAAACAGTTAAAACTGTGTGTGATGTGCTCTGTTGCAGAGAAGTGAATTCTGTGCATGTTTTCTTAATTCTCCTTCCCTAATCCATATACACGTTGAATTCAGAACACATATGGAAATGAGTGTTTTTGCTACGAATTGATATAAAAATATTCACTCCAGTGTAATAAAAACTATATCCAAAGGGAATCAGCTATCGATTTGGGCTATTATCCCTCATCATGACCTTTGTGACTTAATCTTTCTAACACAACAACATGGAGAATGACAATTTGAATACGTATACTATTTCTTACTGAAGTCTAGAAGATGTGCACAGATAGTGAAGTTACATGTATGTCCAGAAGGAAAACAAAGGGCCACCTCAGCAGTTACTCAAAGAATCAGCAAAACTTGATGAAAATTCTGATCAAGACGGATGTCATTGACCACAAAGCTGAGGTACAATACTTGTTACAATTTGTTCAGAATTTTATTCTCCAAATGGTAATTAATAAATTCAAAATCATTTTTAAAATTAATATAACTAATTATATAGAAATAATTATGCAACAAAAAATATTTTTAACTTGGCACTTAAACTTGTGTATCACTGTTAATTGTTGAATGTTATCTGTCAAGGTGTTGTAAAATAATGTACATGAAAAGAACATTAATTTTCATAATGACCTGTTGATACAGACACTTGATGAATATGATTACTATGTTGAGTGTTATAGTTGTACACACATTGGCATTTGCTAAAACTATATTCCCATCCTTAAGGACTCATTTTTGACAAAAAACACTGACTCATAAACCATGAGGCCAGGTAATGGTACAATTCCTAAATTAACAAAAGGAGGCTTACAAGAATTATGTGGTTGAAAATTGCTTAGTACTTGCACTATTAGTTTTTAGAATAGAAATGCTGGGAGCTATAGGGAGTATTTCTCCAGAAGATTCTGCTGTATCTCAGGTAGAAATGAACTTTCACAATTTTGTCAGAACTTTGTTACATTCACAATTTTATCTGAACTTATAGCACTAGTGCGACAAATTGAACATTTAGACTAACTTCCCATGCTCTAAGAGTAACTGCATAAGGCTATCTATAAGATATTTTATTAGTACAGGAAAATTATAATGAAATGTCATTTTTTTCTTTTCACTTTTGAACAATGCTGCTTAGAATAGAAATTATTTTAATGTTGTAACAAAATTCAATGACTTATTTTTATAAATTTTTTTTGTTTTATTTTTTGTGGATTTTGACTAATAAGTTCTTTTTTACCCTTTTCAGTAATATTCAATGTTTTTTTTTAAATTTTATTTATTTTTTTTTATTTCATCAATTTTAATGGTAGTTGTTTCAAATAATATTTACGAGATGCAAACAAATGTTTTGCACAGAAAATTCCTGAGTAGCCTATTGAATTTCTTTGCTCAGAAATTGTAATGACAGCTGTTGTGAGTATGTAATCTAAGGTTCTTGCAATGCTTATTAGCATCATTTGGCCAATTTTATTAGCAATGTGTTGGGTCATCGAACTCCACCACCTATTGATCAGAATCATACATTATGCAACACATTTGAGCAAGTTTCAATTTGTTCAGACTTTACCATAAAAATTACTGTGGAAATGAGTGGGTGTGTATTACATAATAATGAACACTAGAAAGGTAAAAAAAAACCTCTTCTCACAATTAATCTCTTTTCTTTCAATTAACTGATGATTAATGACAAATTAATGACTAAAGCCTGGACCTGACACAAACATTACATGTACTTTCAGATTAAAACGCCCTCCTAAAAAGTTTTAACAATGTAACTAATTGTCTTGCTCAATACGAAACAATTTTTTGTGAAATAGTAAATACTACAAATACTATTAGTTAACATACTTGGGATCAGGTTCAAATCCTCTTCAACACACACAGATGGAGGTCCGCTATCCGTATTACTTGTGAAATTCCCTGACATGGGATCATCTCTTTTAATATTAACCAACTTTTCAACTCTTGCTTCCAAAAATGCAGAATACCCAGGTTCATTTTTCACTGCTATTTCCATGGCTGTAGAAACATCATCACACCCTTCAGGTCTCCATTCTTCTTGCATAGGCGTCATCACTGATGTTGACCTCACTTTGTCCCCGAAGGCACTAAATTCTTTTACGGGAACAGAAGAGTTTGTGTGCAGAGCATCAGCATAGCCTTCAAAACAGTGAGAATGCTTCCTAGAATTATTCTCCTCCTGGCTAACATTAACACCTTGAACTTCACATGTGACAATTCAATAATTTTTCTATGGGCGTGTATTATTCCCTAACTTTTCCTATAAGAATTACCTTCCGACATTTTCAAGTTCTCCAGATGTGCATCAATCCTGAAGATAGGAATAAAATTGTAAAGGTATTCTTCTACTTACTTGAGCGTTGGTCAAGATTGTGTTCAGCACTTGCAGGTCCTGTTTCTTCAACCCTTTCATTCATAGCATTTCCAAACTCATCAGGATAATCCATAGGTTCTTCATTCTCTTCATCAATCAGCTGTTCACTATTTGGCACCAAAATCACAGGAAGCGAAGATTCACTTTCCTCATCAACATCTTGGCCTGATGACATTTGATCACCCAATTGCACAAGCTGCAGCTGTGAAGATGGCAATTCTGATGGTCTCGTATTTCCATAAGAGGTCTCATTGTAATCTTGAAATAAACAAAACGGTAAGGTTTTAAAAGTAACCAATTCCCCTGAAGTCTTCAATGAAAAAGAATGCCTTGTTTCAGAAGGGAAACAAGGTTTTTATTTTTATACAAACACCACTCAAACCTTTACCATGTATGTCACATATTTCCAAATCAAATTTTTATTCTTTTGCATTACATATAATCAAGTGAGATATTTCATTTGAGACTAATCATGAGGCAATTTTTAACTGCTTCTACACATTTTTGGCTTGGATGAGAAGTTGAAAACAAATGATTTGCAGTAGCCAGCAGTAAAAACTAAACACACATCAATGATATCACCATAAACCAAAGGCAACTTTGAACTTCATTTGAATACAGCATTCAATCCTCAATAAATGTGTATAATACTCTACAATAGCATACAAACACACACGTTATTTATGTTAGTTAATTGTACAAATAAAACTCTCAAAGACCTTGTTGCACATACTTATATTTGCGCACCACCTTTAGAACTGAAATTAGTGCCATTTCACAAATGTATCCTAAAAATAAGGGAAATAATCAGAAATAATTTACACATTATGTTGTCATTATTGTTATTTGTGTGATGTATTTCTTTTCTTATAAATACAAAATTTTCTTCACATGCAAAGAAAATTTACAATTCGGTTGTGTTTAATTAGCAAGGGACAGAGGAGAAAGGAAGAAAGAAAAAAAATTAAAATAATTCTTCGTGTGTACTTGGAATTTTATTTATTTACTTAATGCCAAAAACAGTTAAAACTGTGTGTGATGTGCTCTGTTGCAGAGAAGTGAATTCTGTGCATGTTTTCTTAATTCTCCTTCCCTAATCCATATACACGTTGAATTCAGAACACATATGGAAATGAGTGTTTTTGCTACGAATTGATATAAAAATATTCACTCCAGTGTAATAAAAACTATATCCAAAGGGAATCAGCTATCGATTTGGGCTATTATCCCTCATCCGGACTTTGTGACTTAATCTTTCTAACACAACAACATGGAGAATGACAATTTGAATACGTATACTATTTCTTACTGAAGTCTAGAAGATGTGCACAGATAGTGAAGTTACATGTATGTCCAGAAGGAAAACAAAGGGCCACCTCAGCAGTTACTCAAAGAATCAGCAAAACTTGATGAAAATTCTGATCAAGACGGATGTCATTGACCACAAAGCTGAGGTACAATACTTGTTACAATTTGTTCAGAATTTTATTCTCCAAATGGTAATTAATAAATTCAAAATCATTTTTAAAATTAATATAACTAATTATATAGAAATAATTATGCAACAAAAAATATTTTTAACTTGGCACTTAAACTTGTGTATCACTGTTAATTGTTGAATGTTATCTGTCAAGGTGTTGTAAAATAATGTACATGAAAAGAACATTAATTTTCATAATGACCTGTTGATACAGACACTTGATGAATATGATTACTATGTTGAGTGTTATAGTTGTACACACATTGGCATTTGCTAAAACTATATTCCCATCCTTAAGGACTCATTTTTGACAAAAAACACTGACTCATAAACCATGAGGCCAGGTAATGGTACAATTCCTAAATTAACAAAAGGAGGCTTACAAGAATTATGTGGTTGAAAATTGCTTAGTACTTGCACTATTAGTTTTTAGAATAAAAATGCTGGGAGCTATAGGGAGTATTTCTCCAGAAGATTCTGCTGTATCTCAGGCAGAAATGAACTTTCACAATTTTGTCAGAACTTTGTTACATTCACAATTTTATCTGAACTTATAGCACTAGTGCGACAAATTGAACATTTAGACTAACTTCCCATGCTCTAAGAGTAACTGCATAAGGCTATCTATAAGATATTTTATTAGTACAGGAAAATTATAATGAAATGTCATTTTTTTCTTTTCACTTTTGAACAATGCTGCTTAGAATAGAAATTATTTTAATGTTGTAACAAAATTCAATGACTTATTTTTATAAATTTTTTTTGTTTTATTTTTTGTGGATTTTGACTAATAAGTTCTTTTTTACCCTTTTCAGTAATATTCAATGTTTTTTTTTAAATTTTATTTATTTTTTTTTATTTCATCAATTTTAATGGTAGTTGTTTCAAATAATATTTACGAGATGCAAACAAATGTTTTGCACAGAAAATTCCTGAGTAGCCTATTGAATTTCTTTGCTCAGAAATTGTAATGACAGCTGTTGTGAGTATGTAATCTAAGGTTCTTGCAATGCTTATTAGCATCATTTGGCCAATTTTATTAGCAATGTGTTGGGTCATCGAACTCCACCACCTATTGATCAGAATCATACATTATGCAACACATTTGAGCAAGTTTCAATTTGTTCAGACTTTACCATAAAAATTACTGTGGAAATGAGTGGGTGTGTATTACATAATAATGAACACTAGAAAGGTAAAAAAAAACCTCTTCTCACAATTAATCTCTTTTCTTTCAATTAACTGATGATTAATGACAAATTAATGACTAAAGCCTGGACCTGACACAAACATTACATGTACTTTCAGATTAAAACGCCCTCCTAAAAAGTTTTAACAATGTAACTAATTGTCTTGCTCAATACGAAACAATTTTTTGTGAAATAGTAAATACTACAAATACTATTAGTTAACATACTTGGGATCAGGTTCAAATCCTCTTCAACACACACAGATGGAGGTCCGCTATCCGTATTACTTGTGAAATTCCCTGACATGGGATCATCTCTTTTAATATTAACCAACTTTTCAACTCTTGCTTCCAAAAATGCAGAATACCCAGGTTCATTTTTCACTGCTATTTCCATGGCTGTAGAAACATCATCACACCCTTCAGGTCTCCATTCTTCTTGCATAGGCGTCATCACTGATGTTGACCTCACTTTGTCCCCGAAGGCACTAAATTCTTTTACGGGAACAGAAGAGTTTGTGTGCAGAGCATCAGCATAGCCTTCAAAACAGTGAGAATGCTTCCTAGAATTATTCTCCTCCTGGCTAACATTAACACCTTGAACTTCACATGTGACAATTCAATAATTTTTCTATGGGCGTGTATTATTCCCTAACTTTTCCTATAAGAATTACCTTCCGACATTTTCAAGTTCTCCAGATGTGCATCAATCCTGAAGATAGGAATAAAATTGTAAAGGTATTCTTCTACTTACTTGAGCGTTGGTCAAGATTGTGTTCAGCACTTGCAGGTCCTGTTTCTTCAACCCTTTCATTCATAGCATTTCCAAACTCATCAGGATAATCCATAGGTTCTTCATTCTCTTCATCAATCAGCTGTTCACTATTTGGCACCAAAATCACAGGAAGCGAAGATTCACTTTCCTCATCAACATCTTGGCCTGATGACATTTGATCACCCAATTGCACAAGCTGCAGCTGTGAAGATGGCAATTCTGATGGTCTCGTATTTCCATAAGAGGTCTCATTGTAATCTTGAAATAAACAAAACGGTAAGGTTTTAAAAGTAACCAATTCCCCTGAAGTCTTCAATGAAAAAGAATGCCTTGTTTCAGAAGGGAAACAAGGTTTTTATTTTTATACAAACACCACTCAAACCTTTACCATGTATGTCACATATTTCCAAATCAAATTTTTATTCTTTTGCATTACATATAATCAAGTGAGATATTTCATTTGAGACTAATCATGAGGCAATTTTTAACTGCTTCTACACATTTTTGGCTTGGATGAGAAGTTGAAAACAAATGATTTGCAGTAGCCAGCAGTAAAAACTAAACACACATCAATGATATCACCATAAACCAAAGGCAACTTTGAACTTCATTTGAATACAGCATTCAATCCTCAATAAATGTGTATAATACTCTACAATAGCATACAAACACACACGTTATTTATGTTAGTTAATTGTACAAATAAAACTCTCAAAGACCTTGTTGCACATACTTATATTTGCGCACCACCTTTAGAACTGAAATTAGTGCCATTTCACAAATGTATCCTAAAAATAAGGGAAATAATCAGAAATAATTTACACATTATGTTGTCATTATTGTTATTTGTGTGATGTATTTCTTTTCTTATAAATACAAAATTTTCTTCACATGCAAAGAAAATTTACAATTCGGTTGTGTTTAATTAGCAAGGGACAGAGGAGAAAGGAAGAAAGAAAAAAAATTAAAATAATTCTTCGTGTGTACTTGGAATTTTATTTATTTACTTAATGCCAAAAACAGTTAAAACTGTGTGTGATGTGCTCTGTTGCAGAGAAGTGAATTCTGTGCATGTTTTCTTAATTCTCCTTCCCTAATCCATATACACGTTGAATTCAGAACACATATGGAAATGAGTGTTTTTGCTACGAATTGATATAAAAATATTCACTCCAGTGTAATAAAAACTATATCCAAAGGGAATCAGCTATCGATTTGGGCTATTATCCCTCATCCGGACTTTGTGACTTAATCTTTCTAACACAACAACATGGAGAATGACAATTTGAATACGTATACTATTTCTTACTGAAGTCTAGAAGATGTGCACAGATAGTGAAGTTACATGTATGTCCAGAAGGAAAACAAAGGGCCACCTCAGCAGTTACTCAAAGAATCAGCAAAACTTGATGAAAATTCTGATCAAGACGGATGTCATTGACCACAAAGCTGAGGTACAATACTTGTTACAATTTGTTCAGAATTTTATTCTCCAAATGGTAATTAATAAATTCAAAATCATTTTTAAAATTAATATAACTAATTATATAGAAATAATTATGCAACAAAAAATATTTTTAACTTGGCACTTAAACTTGTGTATCACTGTTAATTGTTGAATGTTATCTGTCAAGGTGTTGTAAAATAATGTACATGAAAAGAACATTAATTTTCATAATGACCTGTTGATACAGACACTTGATGAATATGATTACTATGTTGAGTGTTATAGTTGTACACACATTGGCATTTGCTAAAACTATATTCCCATCCTTAAGGACTCATTTTTGACAAAAAACACTGACTCATAAACCATGAGGCCAGGTAATGGTACAATTCCTAAATTAACAAAAGGAGGCTTACAAGAATTATGTGGTTGAAAATTGCTTAGTACTTGCACTATTAGTTTTTAGAATAGAAATGCTGGGAGCTATAGGGAGTATTTCTCCAGAAGATTCTGCTGTATCTCAGGCAGAAATGAACTTTCACAATTTTGTCAGAACTTTGTTACATTCACAATTTTATCTGAACTTATAGCACTAGTGCGACAAATTGAACATTTAGACTAACTTCCCATGCTCTAAGAGTAACTGCATAAGGCTATCTATAAGATATTTTATTAGTACAGGAAAATTATAATGAAATGTCATTTGTTTCTTTTCACTTTTGAACAATGCTGCTTAGAATAGAAATTATTTTAATGTTGTAACAAAATTCAATGACTTATTTTTATAAATTTTTTTTGTTTTATTTTTTGTGGATTTTGACTAATTAGTTCTTTTTTACCCTTTTCAGTAATATTCAATGTTTTTTTTAAAATTTTATTATTTTTTTTTATTTCATCTATTTTAATGGTAGTTGTTTCAAATAATATTTACGAGATGCAAACAAATGTTTTGCACAGAAAATTCCTGAGTAGCCTATTGAATTTCTTTGCTCAGAAATTGTAATGACAGCTGTTGTGAGTATGTAATCTAAGGTTCTTGCAATGCTTATTAGCATCATTTGGCCAATTTTATTAGCAATGTGTTGGGTCATCGAACTCCACCACCTATTGATCAGAATCATACATTATGCAACACATTTGAGCAAGTTTCAATTTGTTCAGACTTTACCATAAAAATTACTGTGGAAATGAGTGGGTGTGTATTACATAATAATGAACACTAGAAAGGTAAAAAAAAACCTCTTCTCACAATTAATCTCTTTTCTTTCAATTAACTGATGATTAATGACAAATTAATGACTAAAGCCTGGACCTGACACAAACATTACATGTACTTTCAGATTAAAACGCCCTCCTAAAAAGTTTTAACAATGTAACTAATTGTCTTGCTCAATACGAAACAATTTTTTGTGAAATAGTAAATACTACAAATACTATTAGTTAACATACTTGGGATCAGGTTCAAATCCTCTTCAACACACACAGATGGAGGTCCGCTATCCGTATTACTTGTGAAATTCCCTGACATGGGATCATCTCTTTTAATATTAACCAACTTTTCAATTCTTGCTTCCAAAAATGCAGAATACCCAGGTTCATTTTTCACTCCTATTTCCATGGCTGTAGAAACATCATCACACCCTTCAGGTCTCCATTCTTCTTGCATAGGCGTCATCACTGATGTTGACCTCACTTTGTCCCCGAAGGCACTAAATTCTTTTACGGGAACAGAAGAGTTTGTGTGCAGAGCATCAGCATAGCCTTCAAAACAGTGAGAATGCTTCCTAGAATTATTCTCCTCCTGGCTAACATTAACACCTTGAACTTCACATGTGACAATTCAATAATTTTTCTATGGGCGTGTATTATTCCCTAACTTTTCCTATAAGAATTACCTTCCGACATTTTCAAGTTCTCCAGATGTGCATCAATCCTGAAGATAGGAATAAAATTGTAAAGGTATTCTTCTACTTACTTGAGCGTTGGTCAAGATTGTGTTCAGCACTTGCAGGTCCTGTTTCTTCAACCCTTTCATTCATAGCATTTCCAAACTCATCAGGATAATCCATAGGTTCTTCATTCTCTTCATCAATCAGCTGTTCACTATTTGGCACCAAAATCACAGGAAGCGAAGATTCACTTTCCTCATCAACATCTTGGCCTGATGACATTTGATCACCCAATTGCACAAGCTGCAGCTGTGAAGATGGCAATTCTGATGGTCTCGTATTTCCATAAGAGGTCTCATTGTAATCTTGAAATAAACAAAACGGTAAGGTTTTAAAAGTAACCAATTCCCCTGAAGTCTTCAATGAAAAAGAATGCCTTGTTTCAGAAGGGAAACAAGGTTTTTATTTTTATACAAACACCACTCAAACCTTTACCATGTATGTCACATATTTCCAAATCAAATTTTTATTCTTTTGCATTACATATAATCAAGTGAGATATTTCATTTGAGACTAATCATGAGGCAATTTTTAACTGCTTCTACACATTTTTGGCTTGGATGAGAAGTTGAAAACAAATGATTTGCAGTAGCCAGCAGTAAAAACTAAACACACATCAATGATATCACCATAAACCAAAGGCAACTTTGAACTTCATTTGAATACAGCATTCAATCCTCAATAAATGTGTATAATACTCTACAATAGCATACAAACACACACGTTATTTATGTTAGTTAATTGTACAAATAAAACTCTCAAAGACCTTGTTGCACATACTTATATTTGCGCACCACCTTTAGAACTGAAATTAGTGCCATTTCACAAATGTATCCTAAAAATAAGGGAAATAATCAGAAATAATTTACACATTATGTTGTCATTATTGTTATTTGTGTGATGTATTTCTTTTCTTATAAATACAAAATTTTCTTCACATGCAAAGAAAATTTACAATTCGGTTGTGTTTAATTAGCAAGGGACAGAGAGGAGAAAGGAAGAAAGAAAAAAAATTAAAATAATTCTTCGTGTGTACTTGGAATTTTATTTATTTACTTAATGCCAAAAACAGTTAAAACTGTGTGTGATGTGCTCTGTTGCAGAGAAGTGAATTCTGTGCATGTTTTCTTAATTCTCCTTCCCTAATCCATATACACGTTGAATTCAGAACACATATGGAAATGAGTGTTTTTGCTACGAATTGATATAAAAATATTCACTCCAGTGTAATAAAAACTATATCCAAAGGGAATCAGCTATCGATTTGGGCTATTATCCCTCATCCGGACTTTGTGACTTAATCTTTCTAACACAACAACATGGAGAATGACAATTTGAATACGTATACTATTTCTTACTGAAGTCTAGAAGATGTGCACAGATAGTGAAGTTACATGTATGTCCAGAAGGAAAACAAAGGGCCACCTCAGCAGTTACTCAAAGAATCAGCAAAACTTGATGAAAATTCTGATCAAGACGGATGTCATTGACCACAAAGCTGAGGTACAATACTTGTTACAATTTGTTCAGAATTTTATTCTCCAAATGGTAATTAATAAATTCAAAATCATTTTTAAAATTAATATAACTAATTATATAGAAATAATTATGCAACAAAAAATATTTTTAACTTGGCACTTAAACTTGTGTATCACTGTTAATTGTTGAATGTTATCTGTCAAGGTGTTGTAAAATAATTGTACATGAAAAGAACATTAATTTTCATAATGACCTGTTGATACAGACACTTGATGAATATGATTACTATGTTGAGTGTTATAGTTGTACACACATTGGCATTTGCTAAAACTATATTCCCATCCTTAAGGACTCATTTTTGACAAAAAACACTGACTCATAAACCATGGGGCCAGGTAATGGTACAATTCCTAAATTAACAAAAGGAGGCTTACAAGAATTATGTGGTTGAAAATTGCTTAGTACTTGCACTATTAGTTTTTACAATAGAAATGCTGGGACCTATAGGGAGTATTTCTCCAGAAGATTCTGCTGTATCTCAGGTAGAAATGAACTTTCACAATTTTGTCAGAACTTTGTTACATTCACAATTTTATCTGAACTTATAGCACTAGTGCAACAAATTGAACATTTAGACTAACTTCCCATGCTCTATGAGTAACTGCATAAGGCTATCTATAAGATATTTTATTAGTACAGGAGGATTATAATGAAATGTCATTTTTTTCTTTTCACTTTTGAACAATGCTGATTAGAATAGAAATTATTTTAAAGTTGTGACAAAATTCAATGACTTATTTTTATAAATATTTTTTGTTTTATTTTTTGTGGATTTTGACTAATAAGTTCTTTTTTACTCTTTTCAGTAATTTTCAATGTTTTTTTAAAATTTTTTTTATTTCATCAATTTTAATGGTAGTTGCTTCAAATAATATTTACGAGATGCAAACAAATGTTTTGCACAGAAAATTCCTGAGTAGCCTATAGAATTTCTTTGCTCAAAAATTGTAATGACAGCTGTTGTGAGTATGTAATCTAAGTTCTTGCAATGCTTATTAGCATCATTTGGCCAATTTTATTAGCAATGTGTTGGGTCATCGAACTCCACCGCCTATTGATCAGAATCATACATTATGCAACACATTTGAGCAAGTTTCAATTTGCTCAGACTTTACCATAAAAATTACTGTGGAAATGAGTGGGTGTGTATTACATAATAATGAACACTAGAAAGGTAAAAAAAAACCTCTTCTCACAATTAATCTCTTTTCTTTCAATTAACTGATGATTAATGACAAATTAATGACTAAAGCCTGGACCTGACACAAACATTACATGTACTTTCAGATTAAAACGCTCTCCTAAAACGTTTTAACAATGTAACTAATTGTCTTGCTCAATACGAAACAATTTTTTGTGAAATAGTAAATACTACAAATACTATTAGTTAACATACTTGGGATCAGGTTCAAATCCTCTTCAACACACACAGATGGAGGTCCGCTATCCGTATTACTTGTGAAATTCCCTGACATGGGATCATCTCTTTTAATATTAACCAACTTTTCAATTCTTGCTTCCAAAAATGCAGAATACCCAGGTTCATTTTTCACTGCTATTTCCATGGCTGTAGAAACATCATCACACCCTTCAGGTCTCCATTCTTCTTGCATAGGCGTCATCACTGATGTTGACCTCACTTTGTCCCCGAAGGCACTAAATTCTTTCACGGGAACAGAAGAGTTTGTGTGCAGAGCATCAGCATAGCCTTCAAAACAGTGAGAATGCTTCCTAGAATTATTCTCCTCCTGGCTAACATTAACACCTTGAACTTCACATGTGCCTTGAATCTTCTCAGATGGATCTTGAAGGACATTTTCAGTAGTACTGCTAGATAGGTTCTTATTTTTCTGAAAGAAGCAAAATACATATTCTCTAAGTTTTAGAAAATTTCAAGTAAAATAATACTAAAGGGACTGTTGCTTCGAACATACATAATCCTGACTAGAAACATTTAGGCCCTTGATCTTTAGGGATTGAGCAAGAGTCAGAAATGATTTCAAGTTGCCTTCTGGAATTTGGGCCTCCCCTCGGTACACAAAATCAATCACAGCTTTCAGTGTTTCAAATGATGTATGCAAGAGGATGACAAAAGGATGATTTCCAGTTTCCTCACTAAACAGCTCCTATAAAAAACAATAAAAAAGAACACACAGAATGATAGCATTTCTTCTCTAAAACATTACAGGCTCCATAAACACCTTTGAAACAATTTGTGATATTTGAAAATAAACATTAACAGCAATGTACATGGCATAACTTCATTATCTGATGATATTTAACAACCAAATTGAAAGCAATATTGTTCTTCATTCCATTAAGACGCAATCATTGCCAATAAACATAAGTCAGCACTGGTTGAGATTGAATCACTTTTCCATCTGTAGAAAATTCTTTGTATTGACAACCAAAATAAATGCCAGAAAAGAGATGACTATTTTACTGCTAATTATCAGAAAATGCATAACATTAACTAAACAATACATGAGATTTCACGTAAGCTGATAAAAAAAAAGGCAACCTGTCCTTCTATTTACTTATTACTATATTCTTACCTGCTATTTACTTCATTTACAAGGCACTTACATGCTATTTAACTTATAGTAATTAATAAAATGAGTGTATAGAGATATAAATGCATATACGGTATGTTCAAGACAACAAGCTACAATACAAGCAAGCACATAGACACATCTGACGTTTATATTTTTTAAATTTGTAATATGCTAAGACCAAATGTTTTACTTGCAAAATATTTAATTTATTCACTTAGAGTAGTTTATAGATTGTCTGTTCAAATAGTTATAGATTTTAAGTATCCATGATATTATAGCCAACCATAAATAGAATTAATAAAAGATGGACGAACACAGGTAATAAAAAGCATGTTTTATTTTAGAACTGCGGTACGTTTTGCAACTTTTTGTGTCGCTTCTTCAGGCACTATCTGTGAAACAAGAATTTTTAACTAGATTAAATATTAAAGTGAAACATAAGAACCAAAATTAACAATTACCCATAAGAACAGAGTACAGGTGGTTTTGAGGCTCACCTTGTGCCATTGCCTCAAAAATTCCTTTATAAAAAGTTATTGAAAGTTAATAAAATATTATGCTCATATTATGTGCAAACAGTCATAAATAAGCCAAGGTGATCCATTGTCTCAGCTTTCACTAAAATGGAGGATCAGAGGTACGTGTCAACTATGGCACTAGCGACCAAGATACAATGATGAGGTTGGGGCCAGTACGAGGGGCTTTCAGTAACCGGGTTGAAAATGGCAACATTAAAACAAACTCAAAAGGTAAGATTTTAATAATGACATTTAATATCTAGACATGAGGGAAAAACTAAGTTCAAATTATGTAAAACTTGGACTCGTTATTTGATTTTATTTAAGATGTGATTGTATGCCTCGGTAAAAATATGATTTTCTAACATTCTATTACAAGTATTATTTTTCTTCATAAAAAAGGTTTCTGATATTAATCAGGATCTTGGTTCATTGTCAAATATGCGCGTATTATCAAAATCAAAAATGTGTGACAAATTCAGCATATATTTAGATATTGTATTAAGCTTATCTCTGGTTTCTTTTATGTTCACTCAATCTAGTTCTAATTTCAGTTTAGTTTGCCCCTTGTAGGTTTTTCCTTCCTCCCTGTAGGTTTCTTGACATTGAATACCATAAACAACATTTTCGAAACGTAATTTAGGTATTTTATTTTTAACATTGATTATCAGATTCTTTTTATTTGTAATATGTCTAGCCATAACCTAAATATTGTCCCTCTTTAAGTTCTTTTTTTCCTTGTTGGTAACATTTGGAATGTAAGGGAGATTAATCTGTTTTTCACACCCGCCCTTTGCGCCACTCCAGCCTGGGGGAAATTCACAGTGCAAGGGACGAGGGGTGTTTAGGGGATTATGAGGGGAACCTTTCAGTGGAAAGGGGTGAGCAATGTTCATAATTTAGTACATACATATAAAAAGCAAAGCGTGGGTGATTTAAATAAATTGTAAAAAATACACTTCTAAAATAATTTTGATGGTTCGTAATAAAAAGTTAGAGGGGGGGGGAGCAATTTCACCCCAGTATCTTGTCGAAACATCATTACGAAATGGTGTGGGGTGGCACGTTAATCATATTTTTGTCTACGTGATTTTCTGTGTCGGAGTATCTGATGAAGTGGTTAGCTACATTGCTGTCGCGCAAGTAAGTTTCTTGCATTCTTCAGATTCTTTGTGATTTGTGTTTTTGAGTGTCGAGTGTCTGTGGAGAATAAATATGACTTTTTTTATGCGTTGCACCAAAGGAGTGTTTGGCTGTCATTGAATGGGTGCAAGAATGTGGTTTGATTGCTGCAGGATTTAAGTGTCCTGTGTGAAAGTGTCTAATGACGTTGGCCAAGCGAAAAGAGTTGTGCTATGGTTTCTAGTGGAAGTGTATAAAGAAAGAGGCCACTCCTCATGTCCGGAAGTGTTTCGTGTGGAAGGGGCCATGGTGCATGGGAAGTTGAGTACAATTCAAGTAATAGTAATGATTTATCTTTATAACCAAACAGCCATAAAAATTGCCTACTGGTAAATTTTATTAATTTCTATCGGAGCGCTTAGCGTAATTCGAGGGAGTGCTTATGGAGACTGCTCTCCTTACCCATCCCCCTGCCGCCAATCTTCTCTAAGGGTGTACCGTGTACTCTACTTTAACCATTAATAAAATAACATTTAACTTACTTGAAAATAAGGACTGCTTGCAGATAAAACCAGTCTATGAACTTTGAGGTTTTGACCTTCAGCAGATATAGTGCAATCAACCAAAAAATTATTCTCCAATAAACTTTTATAAACTGTTGCAAGTTCGCTGGTATGGTCCTTCCAACATACTGACAAAATTGATTCAGCCATGATGAAATTTCCCTGAAACAATTCAATGATAAAGCGAGTAAACAGACATATCTCTTCAAGAGAGTTTATGTTGTAACTACTGAATAAATAGAATATTATTTTTATAAATAGATAAAGTATTCTATCTATAAATAGAGAGAATATTCTGCCGCTTTCAATGGCATTTTCCCACGTTGCTGGATTCATATGTAAAAAAATTAAAAATGCCTATCTGAAAGATCAGGCATGTATTTTTGGAACATTAAAATTTTTTTCATGAATCAGGATTTCCAATTATTATTTTTTAATCATACATATGAAATATCCTTTATAAATTCAGTACAATACAAAACTATGTGACAAACGTGCAAAATACTATTGATTCAAGAATGAAGATAACAGAAAGAAAGACATCAAATAAATTTCTACATCAAAATAGGAAAAATTAACTAATTGAAAGCAAAAATAAAGTAGAATTTGCAAACAGTCAATTAAGCTCAAGGAAAGTAGATGAATTTTCATTATTTGTAAAATAGTACATTTTTCTTAATGCAAATTTCTCTAATGTCTAAAACCTTTTCAAGACAGTCTAACAGACTTTTAAAATGTTTTCAAGACAGTTTAACTACATTTCTGATTAGCAAAAACTAAAGCTAACCCTGATTGTTGACCACAAACTAACCATTGCCTATCCACAAGATATAAGAGTTCAACACCTACATTAAAAGAGTATTTTCATCACTTATTTGTGATACCAAGGCAATGGAAAACCATGTAACTACATAGCAAACATTGTACCAATTCTCAGGAATATAATATCTTGCACGCTTTATTTCCAACCAAACATCCAAAATATTAATATTTCCATGTCAAAACTTCTCAGTTGTTCTATATTACGATGATTCAAAGTCTTAAGAGCAAAACTGATTACATGGAAAGTAATTAATTTTTTTATAGTCTTTTGCAAAAGTTAAGTCAAAGATCATCACAATTATTTGCATAAAAGTAAGTTGGAGACTAAATATCTAAAATTTGAAAAATAAAATAACTAATGCTATGAAAGGCTTCACATGCCTACTTGGCATTTATGAAGTGACAGAAAAAAGAAGTCAAGAATTCTTTTTTTCTTTGAAAGCAATTGCATTGCAATTGCTCTTTTAATAGCTATTAAGGAATCAAAATTGCATTTAAAACTCACGTATGCAGAACAACATGGAGTGAGAATATTTACATCACAATTTGATGTTGAATATTTCTATATATTAATAAATATCGACACAAGTAACATAACCCTTTAAGTTTTACTTTTAGAAGTCCAAGGGCTCCACACTTCAGTCCACATGAATACAAAATAAATACAGAAATAAAAATGTAAATAAAAGCGATTTACAAGCAGTAACTTAAGAATGCAAACCTAAAAATCTTGATGGTTAAGACTCCGTTTACACACAGGGTAATTCCATAAGCTGGTTACAAGTTTACAAGGGAGTCATCTAAAACTCCCGAAAAGGTTAAGCACAAGATGCAGTTTTGACTTTCATTTCACACACGTTGGCATTACTTAAAATACTCTAGTGGCCGACTTTGTAACTAATATCCCTACTCCACGCAAAATCGTCAATCCATCGTTCAAGAAAAGTTGGCCGAGTAATAGTAAATTTTATTGCATTTCTATATCAACACATCTCAGTCAATGAGCGGTGACGACAACAAAGCGCGCAAGCAGTGATGGGCAATGCCAACAACGGGTACGTTTTCTTATCAATTCTTGCTAAAAGCGCCATTTTTGCCATAAATTGTTCGGTTTTCAGTTTGTATTGTTGTGGTTTGATGAAAGTGGGCGTTCTTTATGGAACATAGTTGCTTATTTCGAATACACACAATTATTTTTCACCATGTCCCCAAGATATTTTAACTTCATTTTTAAATGTTTCATTTTCTTTTAATTGAAGAGTTACAACAAAACCATAAGTAGTTTCTTCATAATTCATTAAGAAATTAAACAGTTATAGATGTCTTGGAGAGCAATAAAGCAGAAAGTCTATTAAAACGTTTCATCTTTGCTGCCAGGTTTTTGGAAAAAAATAAAAGTAAACGAACGAAAACTATTATAAACATTTTCTATTTCCAGCACATCATACAGTAATGCAAGGAAAAATTCACAAATAAATGGAACATCCAGAAATAAATGCCAACCAATGTATCCCATTATGAATGTATTCGAAACAACGATTTCGTTACCTTGTACAAATGTTTTATTTTCTCATCGCTTCAAACAATTAATTTTTAAATATAGTGTTAATCCCTTTACTATCCGTAGAAATGTAGTATCTTACAAATAATGCCTTGGTCCTAGAGCATTACATTCTTTAAATACAAAAATTATTGAATATTCGAAACAAAATTCAGATGTAAACATAACAAATGTCACTGGCTTCAATTCTTTCGTAATTTCGAATTTAATCATTAAATCAAAATATTTCGATCTGAAACAACGGAAAAACTGGAGTTTTTAAGTGCAGTGCAGAGATGCCTTATTAGGTGAAATTACTGCAAGTGGGTCGAAGTGTGGTGACCATTGGATCCAAATATTAACGTTTTCGATTGACGTGTTTCTGATTTACAATATCCATTGATTATCGCTATTTAAAAGACACGAAAAAGAAATAACAAATAAATAGAAAATCTATAAACATGAATAAGTGATATAATAGCCCATTTTTATTTTGCATATTGTAATTCCAAGAAAAATAAATTCGGCAATAACGCGCACGTATCCATCAAGTTAAATCTGAGAAATTAGTGTCTAAACCCTGAAAGAAACGCTTAAATGAATAAATATCCCAAATGAATCACCTTGATATTACTTCTGGAATTAATCAATTATATTGTTAATTAAATCAATTAATAATAAATTATTAATAACCCGCGTATACTATCACTAGATATTCACTTTTTAGGTGGTGTTATTTGGACTCCACAGTTGTATGACATCTTAAACTAGACAATATTATAATTTTATGAATGATTGCCTAAATAATACGGCAATGTAAGAATTGTTTGCCTCCGGTATGGAGGAATGATGAAATCCATTATACCGTAGTATTGATCTACATTACTCGTACCGTATGTACGAGGTACGTGCCGTGTCGTACCGTGTTACCGTATGTAATCCATTATACCATCTACATTACTCGTACATCAATACAATGAGAATACAAATTGTAGAATTAAGTAAAGTAAAACTGCGAGAAAACAAAATTAGAATTAATATTGACATTTTAAATAAAAAATTATAGTTAAAATTAAATTAATTATTTTTTAAATATCATTAAGTTTTTTCGTGGCCTGAAGGTGGTTATGTATATATATCATCTGAACATTCATTTCAACCAGAAATAACGCAAAAACTACTAATTTTTTTCAAAAAAATGTACATGATATTTTTTGAAGAGCTCATTTTGTACAACAGACTTTGTCTGAGACAAAAATCTTTAACTCCAATTTTGAAGTTTTAATGTTTTTTTTCCAATTTTCGAAAAATCGGACAAGTGAACAAAACTGAGATCTGCACCATTCTCTTAAACGTCCTTTGCACCATTTAACAACAAAATTTAATTAAAAAATTCGGAGCCATTTTTTCAAAATTGTCATACGGGCTCTACGTAAAGTACCCCCAAAATTAACATTTCGTTTTCAAATTCCAGGGTCTGCGACATCAGCTAGAATGATTGACGAATATCAGTTTGGAGCAAATCGGCGGAACGGTTTGTGCTAGCGTTGTGCACTGACGGACAGACGAGCGTATGTATACGTATACATCTGTAAAGCTTACGTATACATCTGACGGACAGACGTTTTGCCGTCAATCGGTTTTTCGGTATGAAGGACCCACAAAACATGGATTCTGGTTACACCACGTGTTAGAGGAATTTTCCTCCCTATATTTAGCAAACGGATTTATCGGTATTTACCTTAACAGGACCCGGAAATAAGAGTTTTAGTGTCGAAAATTCGCCGTTTGCCGGTGCAATATTACAATACTTCCTTTTCTTACGTTAGTAAGTGCGAGAAAGTAGTTTAAGCAAAAAGTATTTTCTCAACACGTCAAGTCGCTACCTTTTCTTTTTGAAAACAGTCGAAGTAAATATTATTATGTCCTGAGCGGTGAATTTCAGGTGCTGCTGAAATGAATGAAACATATAATTCCACGTGGCCTTTCATCGGTTATGAAAAGTGCCAACAAATTTCTAGCCACTCTATCATTAGCGTAGAAGTGACACCTTTCGAGCATTTTTATAACTGTCGGCTTTTTAAATATATTTTAGAAATGTGTATTGATTATTATAATTGAGAGATATATAACCTACATTATACTTTAATAATCGTTTGGAAAAAATCCAAATGTTCATAAACACAGTCCCAAAATTTTTCACGGAGTGGAAGAACTTTCAACACTTAAATTATAATTTAATATGATTTAAATATTATTTTTTCAATGTATTGTAATGTTTCTTTTGATGAGTTAAAACACACTCATGTAATATTTTAACGAAGATGTTTATTTTATTTCTTAATGATACACTAAAATACTTGATTTATTTACAGATAGGATTCACAGTACTTGTGTTTTTCACTTGGTTATTTCCTTACACGGGTCTCAGTTCACTTGATTATTTATTTACACTGTTCATTTCTTCTACACTGTCGCACTTCCCACAATTCACAGCCCTGGTTACAGTTCACGCAGCACCACCTAGATACCTATATCTAGGTGGTGTTGGTTCACGGCGCTGATCACAATCCTCTGCACTGCTGTTCCTACTATTCACCACTGTTCACCGCAATGCACACTTCACAGCTCAGCTTCCACTTGAGACTTCAGGCTGAATGCGTACTCACACAAACGGACTGCCTGACTGCTTATTCACCGACTACATACGATGAATGCTACTACTACTACTTCCAGCGGCCGCCGGCAGCGGCGAATTTATACGTGACCGGCGCCCGCCTCGAGCCACCGAAAACTTGCTCCACATTTCTACGCGACACGCGAATAACCCGGAACCGTCCAGTTCGGGGGGGGATGGGGTAGCGCGTATATATATATATATATATATATATATATATATATATATATATATATATATATATATATATATATATATATTGCACTTTTTTCATATTTTAAAAAAATGTTTGCTGTTTCCTATACTGAATTCAAATTTTGATGGTTGAATTTCAATATTCAAGTCACGCTCATAAAATATAATTTGTTATCCCTAATGATTTAAATGTTAACATTTTTTATGAAACGTACTTTCAATATATTTTACTTGGCAAGTTTGAATGAGCATTTTATGCCATTTCTTTGCAATATAATTGGCACATTACTTGACATCTCTGGTGGCAGAAGAAAACAGTTGATTCGATGACTTATGTAATATTTGGGATGAACTTATACGTAAAAAAAAAATTCTGAAAAAGATGGCTTAGTTTTTACACAAATAAAGTCTTGAAGATTCACAAAATTTTAGTGGTTCATGCATATTACAATGCTGTATTTGTACAACACGTTCAGGTATATAAATGACAACTTATTTCTTGAGAGCTGTTTCCTTCAGTGGGTTGTTTATATTATTGCAAGAATGTGGGTCGTCTATACGTTTTCATATCACATCACAGCGTCACAGCAGGCGAAGTGTCAACGGACTCGAAGTATATGGTGAACTAGAATTTACTTATCAATGCATTTGAAGTAAATCAACTGTTCGCGGTTTCATCCAATCGGGACCTTGAACGTCCCCATAGTGACGTCACTGTAGCGACATATAATTTCCGATTGGATGAAATTGCAAGAGCTGATTTACATCAAGTGCACGACGAAATAAATCGTACTATAGCTCTCGATTACTACGGTTATATCTGATTCAACCACAGGGTGATACGAATGCTTTATCGCGCTTTATAAGAGGATATGGGTGAACTCCCACACTAAACATTTTCAGGCTAGTTCTCGCACAGGCACCGCTATACAACCTTAGATAAATATGTAGAGCAACTTTGATACTTTGGAGGCCACGAAGGCGGGCAATGTGTTGTTGTTCCAGACACGGTGTATATACCACGTGGACACGCGCGTTAAAATCCGCCGAGATTTTGAGTGTGGGTAAGGTAATTGGAGTGACAAAAAATAAATATAGAAGTTTGGAGAAATGGGTCGAAAGTATTTTTTGGCAACGTGTGACAGTTGTAGTGATTAATGTAAATTTTATCAAGTCTCTTTTCTTTCCTTTACGAGGCATGAAGATATTATTATTCAATTCTAGTGGAAAAAATGTCGCATGAATTGACAAAGACAGTGTGCTGTTACCATCACTTTGTGACGTGATGAAGGATATTACTTTTGAGCAGTTGCTGACAGGTACTGAGAAGGCAGCTTGATTTGCATTGAAAGATGTATGCGACAATTTCTTAGAAAACGTAATACAGGGACAGAACTGTTACAAGGCTTTAGGTTGCAACATATCTCTAGAATTACATTTTCTTCATTCCCATTTGGATTTCTTTCCAAGTAATGTTTGAGATGTGAGTGACGAACATGATGAGAGATTTCATCAAGAAATCATTGTCATGGAAAGACGATAAAAGAGAAAATGGTCACCAAAGCTTTTGGCAGATTTCTGCTCGACACTCCTACAAGAAGTTTCACCGTAAATAGAAAGTTTCCAGGAAAGGTTTTAACTTGTAAGTACGTTTCACTTGTTCAGCTTTTTCGAAATGTTTTCATTTTATGTTTTGTAATACAATTAATTATACAATTTTTGTAATACAAACAATGTTTGTTACATGATCTGATATTTACTGAGACGATTGCAAGTTTTGCGCAAGTGGTATATGTGGGGCATCTTTTCCGGAAAAGTTGGTACGTGACGGAACATTTCTGATTTTATTTTCGCAATCATTGTATGTGATTTAGAAAAGAACACATACTTTCATCTCGCGACAAGACACAAAAGTTCATGTTTGTTGCACCGTGTAATTGAACATTGCTCATTAACAAGCTTTCCCGATTTTTATTTTTATTTTATCCCGACATTATTTTTTGACACTTCCTGTCCCGGTCGCCAGCGCCGAAAGAACGTTTTCAAAAATTGTGATGAAAAATATTTATCAAGTACAGTAGCACAAAACCATCTGTGTAATTTAGGGGCCCATAAATTACGTAATGCCGAAGAGGGTAGAGTGGGTTTGAGGTAACGTTATGCTGCGTTACATAGGGTAATTAGAAGTATAGTAAATATAAGTAATATTCTACAAATTGCTACAATAAATGAAAATATTTTACATCAATGATATATTGATTGAATCTTTTAGATTATGAAGAAAATATTGAAAACGAATATGAAGTATATTCTAAAATCTAACTCGAGTAGCGCAGTAGACTCGAGCCTATGCTTCATCCACAACGGCATGTGCATGGCTTGTTAAACATTTTCTGGCTATTGAGCGTTTCTTTCATTAAAAATTGTCCCTAAACTTATTGGTATGCGCAGTCCGCACCACCAACTAATACTCACGTTAATTATAATAAATTTTAAAGTATAGCACATATACAATTAATACAACTCGTTTCTGCTTTATAATTAAGTTTTACTAATTGGCATTGAGGGAGGGGGCTTGTTGCAAGCGTTACGTCATTATTAGAGGGGGGTTCAAGCGCGCGTTAAAGAGGGAGAGAGAGTATTCAAAATACTCCAAATTTGAGTTACGTAATTTATTGACGACCACTTACGTATTTTATCAATGAGTACCAAGAAACGATGTGGTTGAAAAATAATATTTGTACTGTCATTGATAAATTTGTAAATCTGAAGAAAGGATAAAAAATTATATTTGAAATTTATATCATGAAATTGCAAAAATAATAATTTATTTTCTGTAATAATTTATTGTATTAAATGTTTTTCTTTTCTCGTATACGTATGTTTGTACGGAGTAATGGACGTAGTACAGAGAACGTTATGCAATGCAGAAAATCAATTTCAGGATTTCAACGGAAATACACGTTTTGGGGTCCCCTGTTACCGAAAAAGTGTTGTTTTTTCCAAAATGTTCGTCCGTCCTTCTGTCTGGTGTCTATGAACAACACTAGCGCCTAAACAATGCGTAATTGTTTTTCCAAATTGAGGAACATACTGTCGATTTGGCTTGAGCCTAAGATCTGCGATTTTTAAAAACATTCTATAATTTTTGGGGGTACTTTCCATGAAGTCCCAGGGACATTTTCAATTTTTTTTTAAAAAACGGATCCAAATTTTTCCTTAATTTTCTTCTAAGGATAAAGGGAAATTCACATATAAATGCGGCATAGGTCTGTTTTACACTCTTAACTCTGAATTTTGGGAAATTGTAAAAGTATGGAATGTTTCGGCAACTTCTTACAAAGACAATATTGAAGACAGACATTTTTCCTTTAAATAAAATTTGTTGTCCATAATTAGTTCTTTAATTAACGTCATGCACATTTTCTTGAAAATTTTTGTTTCGCGCAATATGTGCAATTTTAATAAATTACAAAAACAAGATTTTCTCGAAAACAGCTGCAGCTGTTTTCTTGAAACTACCAAATCAGATGATATAAACATCGTATTGTTCTATTCTTTATTTTTCACAAATTGCACAAATGTAATGTTTTTGACCAGTTTCTCACGCCATTAATATTTACATTAGCGGCAGTTTTTTCACGTTATTGCATTTATTAGTACATGTGCTTTAAAGAATGTCATATAAAGTTTATTGAAAACTCAAAAGTTTTCTGCGAAAGCGAGCTCAATATACCGCATTTTCAGATATGTTAAAACGCTATTCTCTGAAACACAGCTCAAAACGTTTTTTTCAAATCTTTCGTGGAGATAGTTTAAACTGAACAGTTTAAGGTGGAATAAAATTAATGTTGCTGTATTCTTTTGTTTAAAAAAAAACACACAAATGTAATTTTTTGAAATATCTTTTACGCCTTTAATATGTACATTTCCAGCAATTTGTATACATTATTGTATTTGTGAGTGGAAAATATTAAAATGACTTCCAATGAAGTTTTTTGAAAACTCTGTGAAAACATATCTTCTTGTCTCTCGCAAAATGTCGGGTATGTATTCAGACTGTGTAAAAAAATCAGGACTTGGAACGTCGAAGACGAAAGAATTGATTTTATTCCTAGTGGAGTAAAATTTAATATGATTGTCGACTCTGATCCGAATTGCCCCTAAGCAAAGAATGTTGGGAACAGCTTAAAAGGAGCCGAGTTTTGTGTAACTCGTACATCTCAAAGATTTTGTTCTCTTATGGAAGTAAAGTGCCTTTAAATATTTTGGGTGCTTTTACAACCAAAATTCGACTGACTAATGGAGGACCTGAACTGGAAGCTTAAGTATTTTATCTTGGGTGGAATAGATGAAGCGCTTCTTGGAAGGAGGGCAGCGACAGCGATGGGTATTCTCAAGATTTACAAAGGAGCAGTGAAAACTCGCAATGTTACATCGAGGAATTCAGCGAAATTGTTGAGGGAATTGGAAAACAAGAATTTTCATCTGAAGATTTCAATTGACAACTCAGAAAGTCCAATTGCTCCGCCAGTTCGAAGACAACTGTACAATTTAAAAGGTCAGCATAAGTTGATTTTACCATTGATGGAGGAAGATATCGTGAAGAAACTTGAGTGCCCCACGCCACCCACTTGAGTGTCACCGGTACATATTGTACCAAAGGACAGAGTAGAGGTTATGTATGGATATGAGAAGAGCTAACCAGGCAGTTCTTACAAGGTCTGTCCCAAAAGTAAGTTGAATAAGTCCAAGAAAAAAGATTTATTGCAGATAAATATACAAGTAACTAAAATTCTTCAAAGTAGCTTCCTTGCGCTTCGGAACACCTGCGCCAGCGTTTTTCCCAGTCGCTGAACCCACCCTGAAAGGCGTCGACGGAGACCTCCTTCAAGCACCTCGTCGTTGCTTCTTTGACGGCTTCCAAAGTCGCGAAATGGTGGCCCTTGAGTTCCTTCTTGATCCTCGGGAACAAAAAGAAGTCCAGTGGTGCCAAGTCGGGGCTGTACGGCGGCTGGGGAAATGTTGCCACACCGCGTTTGGCTAAGTACTCTCAAATAATGAAGGTGTGCGACGGCGCGTTGTCATGGTGAAGACGCCAAGTGCTGGCGATCTCCTTCCTGACGCGTTTTACTCTGCTTTGGAGCCTTTTCAGGACTTGCAAGTAAAAATGACTGATAACTGTTTGTCCTTGTGGCACAAACTCTGAGTGGACAATGCCTCTTTTGTCGAAAAACACGATGAGCATGGCCTTTACACGGTACTTGCTCATTCTCGCCTTTTTCGGGCGCGGGGAAGCTGGCGTGTGCCACTCAGCAGTTTGTCTTTTGGTCTCCGGGTCATACTCGAAAACTCATGTTTCTTCACCCGTAATCACATAATACAAAAAATTCGGATCATTTTCACACTGCTCGAGGAGGTCACGCGAAATCCTTTGACGAGCAGCCTTCTGTTCATCGGAAAGCACCTTGGGGACCATCTTCGCACAGATCTTCCGCATGCCCAAATCTGCGGTAACAATGCGATGCACAGTACTTTTAGGGATATTACACTCATCTGCCAGCATTCTAATACTCAGGCGTCGATTTGAGTTCAGCATGTCCCTCACTTTCTTCACATTTTGATCGAAATGAGACGTTGACGGGCGTCCAGAGCGGTCTTCATCCTCGGCGTCCTCTCTGCCTTCTCGAAACACCTTGGGCCAGCGGTTAATCATATTGTTGGACATGGTGCTATCGCCATAAGCTTCCCTTAGCATGGCAACGGTCTCAGCGCCCGTTTTCTTGAGCGCAACACAAAATTTTATTGCGTAACGCTGATCCTTGAAACGTGGCATCTTAAAATTCCGACGCGTCACTAATACAAGGGTTCAAACTAGCAGCGATGCGCACTGTGAAAGAGCCTGCAGACAACTGACGTGTTTGTCCTTAGCTTCCCTAAACCCCACACAACCATTCACGTCACTTGGCGTGCCTTGCTAGTGGCTTGCTTCGGGGGCGTAAGGTCATTCAACTTACTTTTGGGACAGACCTTGTATTACTCGCACAACTTTCTTGAACGATGACCTTGCTTCCCCCTCTCTGGTCCAATAAACAGAGGAAGGTGAAAGCTCGCAGCGAGCACTGATGACAACATTCCGATCACATCTTCACTGGCGCAAAATTGAAACAATTTTCTTTTGAAAACGAGAACATCTATCCTTTATTTTCTCCAAAAAACTAATGAAATGACCGAAGCAGGTAAAGATCTATCACCGGAGATACCTCTAACTCCTTAAAAAGTTAGAACGCAAATTATTGAGAACATTGCGAAGGCATGACTGATCTCCAGAGATTGGCATTGCTTCATAAAATCTAGTGGCCGATTCCGTAACTAATACCCCCTCTACCCGCATTTCTTCATTCCATCGTTCAAGAAAAGTTTCGCGAGCAATAGAGAACGTTGTCCAATTCCAACAACTGAGGAACCTTTTACAAGACCTGAATGGACCGACAATATTTTCAAAACTATCCTTGAAGAGGAGCTATCATCAAGTGGAGCAGGATGAAGAATCGCGTGGTATTACATTTGTCACTGAAGCAGGAATTTTCGATATAAATGATTGATGCATGGAATTTGTTATTCACAGGAAATGTATCGTATTATGTTTTACACGGATGTGAGTGCGTCCCTGTTTTCATGGATATGGTTCATGGCAGAATCATACAAGTACACGAGACAAGACTGAAGCTGGTTCTGGAAAGATTTAGAGAAAGGGAATTTTGAGACATCACATCTCAGAAAAGGCATCAAACCATCGGAAACTACAAGGTCTGTCCCAAAAGTAAGTTGAATGACCTTACGCCCCCGAAGCAAGCCACTAGCAAGTCGCGCCAAGTGACGTGAATGGTTGTGTGGGGTTTAGGGAAGCCAAGGACAAACACATCAGTTGTCTGCAGGCTCTTTCACAGTGCGCATCGCTGCTAGTTTGAACCCTTGTATTTGTGACGCGTCAGAATTTTAAGATGCCACGTTTCAAGGACCAGCGTACGCAATAAAATTTTGTGTTGTGCTCAAGAAAACGGGCGCTGAGACCGTTGCCATGGTAAGGGAAGCTTATGGCGATAGCACCATGTCCAACAATATGATTTACCGCTGGCACAAGATGTTTCGAGAAGGATGAGAGGACGCCGAGGATGAAGACCGCTCTGGACGCCCGTCAACGTCACATTCAGATCAAAACGCGAAGAAAGTGAGGTACATGCTGAACTCAAATCGATGCCTGAGTATTAGAATGGTGGCAGATGAGTGTAATATCCCTAAAAGTACTGTGCAACGCATGGTTACCGCAGATTTGGGCATGCGAAAGATCTGTGCGAAGATGGTCCCCAAGGTGCTTTCCGATGAACAGAAGGCTGCTCGTGCAAGGATTTCGCGTGACCTCTTGGAGCAGTGTGAAAATGATCCGAATTTTTGGGATAATGTAATTACGGGTGAAGAAACATGGGTTTTCGAGTATGACCCGGAGACCAAAAGACAAAGTGCTGAGTGGCACACGCCAGCTTCCCCGCGCCCGAAAAAGGCGAGAATGAGCAAGTCCCGTGTAAAGGCCATGCTCGTGTTTTTCGACGAAAGAGGCATTATCCACTCAGAGTTTGTGCCACAAGGACAAAACAGTGAACAGTCATTTTTACTTGCAAGTCCTGAAAAGGCTCCAAAGCAGAGTCAAACGCGTCAGGAAGGAGATCGCCAGCACTTGGCGTCTTCACCATGACAACGCGCCGTCGCACACCTTCATTATTTGAGAGTACTTAGCCAAACGCGGTGTGGCAACATTGCCCCAGCCGCCGTACAGCCCCGACTTGGCACCACTGGACTTCTTTTTGTTCCCGAGGATCAAGAAGGACACAAGGGCCACCATTTCGCGACTTTGGAAGCCGTCAAAGAAGCAACGACGAGGTGCTTGAAGGAGGTCTCCGTCGACGCCTTTCAGGGTGGGTTCAGCGACTGGGAAAAACGCTGGCGCAGGTGTTCCGACGCGGAAGGAAGCTACTTTGAAGAATTTTAGTTACTTGTATATTTATCTGCAATAAATCTTTTTTCTTGGACTTATTCAACTTACTTTTGGGACAGACCTTGTAGTCAAGAAACTAAACGACAATTTCGTCGACCGATGAATGTAGAAATAAAGATTTGTTTATCAATTTTTGGGGACGTTTCATTTCCGGTTTGTCTTCAAGGAGGAACATAGTTTTCAAATGGGGAAAATGCCAAGAGGATACAATTCAGGAGGTGCGTCAAGGTAAAACAGCCATGTCAATACACCGAAATGAAACATGTAAAGTGATTTATTGCTCATTAATTGCCACAGTGTTTGTAATTGTTTGGAATTGCCACGTATTTTCGGGTCGCAAACAGGTGTGAGCTGGTTTGTCGTGACGCCAGCTCACACATAAGTGAAATTCGGGTTGTAGCTCGGCATAAATACTCAGAAAATTTATTGGTAATTAATTTCCACAATTTGGAATTAATTACCACGTATCTTCTTGGCGAAAACGGGCGTGAGCTGGCTTCAGAACACACATAAATTAAATGCGGGTCGTCGTTCGACGGACACCCTCATGATTATGTTGCTAATTAATTGTCACAAATTGGAATTAATTGCCAAGTATTTTCGTGGCGAAAACGGGTGTAAGCTGGGTTTCAAGACGCACACGAGTTAAATCGGGGTCATAGCTCGACGGAAACCCTCAAATTATTTGATTATTAATTGCTAATTAATTGCCGGGTATTTTCGTGGCCAGAACACACGGAAGTTAAATTCGGGTCGTAGCTTGACGGAAATCCTCAAATAATTTATTGCTAATTCATTGATATTAAATTGCCACAGTTCGGAATTAATTGCAGTGTATTTTTGTGGCGGAAACGGGTGTCCTGGCCCGGGGCCTGACTAGGGAGGGCACACGACCGTAGCAGGTTCAGGGGGGGGACATGGGGGGTCTTCCCCCAACAAGCTTTGAGTTTTCGTTTGTTACCTTCCTTTATTTGATAAAATTGATATAAATATTTGTTAGCATTTTGCAATTATTTAAAAAAAATATTGTATAGCACCATATTGTAAAGAAACCTAATGATGCACTAAACTAGCCCCACGTTGGGACCAGCCAAATGTAAACAAACCTAATGTGCACGGGGGAGGGCGCCAGGTTCAGCTCCTGAAATGTAACTGAATGGAAGAGTTGGGAGGTCAGGAATGAACACAGAGTCATTTGTAACTAATACCAGTTTATTCCTGGCACCGAAAGCTACCAGGGAAATTACAATGTCGCAATGGGCGACGCAAGTTTTTTTACTAAACTACTCTGTGAATTGATTACAAGTGGTTAATTCTGCTGGGCCTGAGCGCGGCCACTTGCAGTTTTTCGCTGTTACAATTGTTCAGTGAGACGGCATCGTCTCATAGTTTATCACCAATGGCTGCTGGTCTTCGTGGGCGGGCCGAGGCGGCAGCCTCAAAGCAGAGGCGGCGGCGACTCCGGGTTGCTGATCTTCTGCGGCGCGTCTTCTCTCGCTCAGGTAGCGGCGATTCCAGGTTGTCAGCTCCAGCAGGCTCAGAGGGGGCGAGTGGCCACGGGCGTTGACGTTGCGAAAAGGGCTGTCACTTAGCCCGGGACGAGAGGCGGCAAGGCTGGCGGGCCGAAGCGAAAACGGCGCGGGATCCGGTAGTTTCCCGCCCGAGTTTTCTCCGCAACAATTTACGAGTCGCGTCCTGACTAATTCGGCTCTGGGAAAGTCTTTTCCCAAACTCGCATCCCGATCGTGAATGACTGAATAACTTTTAGAAGTGAAGTTCTCAAGTAACGAAAATTTCGAAGTTCCACGAAGAAATTTTGCAAGTCGAGACTGTCGAAGGAATTTACAAGTGAAGTTCGCCGGAAAATCTTAGAAAAAATCTAAGAAGAAGTCTCGTTTCGAAGAAATTTTTAGAAGTCCTTCCGAAGAAATTTTTAGAAGAGTCCTATTCCTACTCTGCATCGCGTTTATAAAAGAAGTTCCTTTCCACTTCCCAAAATATTCCTGGCACCAAATTTCTCCCTTCCCTCATGGCGAAGCTTCCCATTGGCCGAGGGTGGCTGCGTCGCAGAATTCTGATTAACCAATCTCGTGTCGATTTTTCTGTAATTTTCCGTAAATGTTCTCTGTCTGTCGCTGGCTTCGCTCTCTCACTCGCTTCCCTTTGTCCGTTGTCCCAGAAGCTGATCGCAGCTGACTGGACACGTGCGCGCGTCAAAGCGCATTTCACGGATTCCCGATTCCCGGATCGTCATGGGCTAATTGACTGCCTACTGTATTTAATTTGTTAATGGCCCGTGCAGGGATTCGGGTGCCTACCCAGGCGCGTGCCGAAGCGGGTGCGGGGGTGGGCATTGTCCGAAGGGGGGATCGGTCGACGGCTGAAAAAAGGTCTCGCTTATGACGCGTCGTAAATATGTCTTCCTCGCCTAATTGACACCCGGCCCAACTCCATCGGGGCTGGCATTCCCTGGTCGAGCGGCAGCAGAAAGAACGCGAGGGTGGCGCTTTGTTCGCTAAGGTTTTGGCGAGGCGGCAGCAAGTATTTTTATGAGGGGGTAATAAAACGGGGTTGCCTCTCAGAAGGGGGCTGGGTGCGTTTGGGGCTGGCCCGATGCGAAACTAAAGGAACCTTTGCTGCGCGGGCGGCGCCTGACCCACTTCTGTGCCGCGGCGCGAGCTATTTCCAGCTGTAGGAATTACTTTGTTATTGGCGATGCCATAATAAAATTATATTTAATTAATCGGTGACGCCACAATATGTACGTAACAAAAACAATATACTATATAATAACAAATATATTACATATCATACTTCATTCATGTTGTTTGGCTTGACATTCACAATTGTATTTTACAAAAAAAATCAACTGTTTGAACTACTATCGAAGGTGAAGCATTAACCCAGAAAGGACTGTTTCTTCGTAACGACATAAAAGAACCAACTTACATAGTGCCAAATGGACAGAGCACCATCGATCTAGCTTTCTCAAGAGGCTGCACAACTGGGTACGCCACACTGTTCAGATTCTCAGAAGCGGTGACCATAAGGAAACATCTGTTAGTCAAGTGTTCCTTTAAACATAATATACAGCAATTAATACAATGCGCAAGACTATCAAGAAAGCCCCAAAGCAAAGTAGTAGAAAATGCAATAGATGAGCTAGAAGAAGCAAATACATATTCAATAACAAGCTGGACAACGCCACCAAAATAATTAAGAAAATAATTGGCAAGGCAACAGCATGTACAAAACCAAAAGGGAAATTTGCACAAAAATGGTTCAACGCAGAATGTTATGAGGAACTCCTCTCAAGCAATGATCGCCATCAATGAAATCAAATTTATTATTCTCTTGGACATGAACACAGCTGTGAAACTTTTTCAAGCAAACGTCTTACCAGTCATTACTTATTGTTTTGGTATGGTATTGATATCTGGGAAAAATTCACAATAAGAAATCTATACGACCTGGAAAAAGTGAAAGCCATGTTTCTAAAACGAGCAATGGGCATATCTACACGAACAAGATCTAGACTGGCATATGTACTTTCCCAAGAAGCATTCCTGGTTGAGAAGTTCAGTCTGCAATTCCTCCTACCGAATACAAAGAAAAGAAATACAGCCAGAGTTCTACACTACCGAGGCAATGTGTAACAGAAACTAGGTGTCGGCAGGCTACGAGATGCGTCACGAGGTCCGCAGTTTTCACCATTTGCTGTGCAAAATGAAAACTTTCCACGAGCCAGGGTAAACTTGCAAGTGCAAACTCTATCGAAAGAGTCTGCGATCGATACCACATCTAGCAGTGTAAAGAAAGAAGGCTGTCAATCAACCAGTATGCATGAATGAACAGTAACTGTGAGACAGTGATAGTTTTTAACTGTAATATTTATTTTCTTTTATTGTCTTACTCTTTGTAGACAGATAGCACACATGTGCATTTTTCAGTGTAATAAATAAATTATCAACCGTGCCCCCTGATATGATCCCTGTGATTTGGCTGTCAAAAATTTGGCAATCCCTGTGATTTGGCTGTCAAAAAAAGCAATCACATGACTGAACACACTGTAGCAATATGGGTTGAAATGGTAAATTTAAAATGATTGTATCAACTAATAAAAATGTTAAATCATATTTTTGTTTTGTTTTATAAACAGTTCTATCAAAAGTATATTAATATTAATAATATTTTATCAAAATTATATTATAAACCCTGGTACTACAGGGGTTAAGAATTATTATGGAGTAAAGAAAGGAAATAAGTAAAAATTGTATATTATAGTTTTTATCGGGCGATTGAGCCACATTATGCCCTAAAATATTGTAAAATTTTTAAAGAAGTTATGTAAGTGCTGACAAGTTTGTTTTACAAATAAATAATATTACAATGTGTGTAAAAAATTGAGGTGTACCATTATTAACAAAAAAATAAAGTCTCCATTACAAGCTAACAAAAATGTTATCAATTGCCAATATTTGACCAATTTCCAGTTCATTTCTGTGATATGTGTCACCGGAATTCATTAGAAAACAATTATGTTTCAAGTGACTACCTCAAAATGGCCAAATTTTGAAATAATGTTAAAACTTTGACCATCAATATGTTACTTACAGTATATATTTGATCTTTCAATCTATTTTTTGGCTCTAAGAAACCTTTAAAATTCCAATCTATAGTTAGAGTAAAAAAAGAGTCAAACAAAACGAGAAAAAATAATTATTACAACGCTTTACTTACATGAAAGTAAGGACTGCATGCAGACAAAACGAGCCTGTGAGCTTGCAGGCTCTGACCTTCGGCAGATATAGTGCAATCAACAAAAGAATTGTTATCTAATAAACTTTTAAATTCTGTAACAAGTTCACTGGTGTGGTCTTCCCAACTTACAGTCACAACTGATTCAGCCATGCTTGAATTGCACTGAAACAATGCAAAAACACATTTCCTTAAGAAACTTATTACAAGAATGTAACTACAATATACACTGATCTATATCAACCCATCTGAATACAATATAAGTATTTTAGGTTTGTCCATTGGACATTAACATGCGTTTGTATATCTACACTTTGTATTTATACACTGTTTTGTTCTTGGTAATATTTCTGCATGTTTATTCACATATCACTGATCTTTGTTGTCTTCTCGTCACAAGCACATTCTGTTGGCTTTCTTATGTTCGCACAGGGAGCAATTTCAAACACAGCATGTATGCGAAAAGTGGAAATATATAATTTCGCAATGCTAAACTGAAGACAGTGACATGTCTTTCACATATCAGCATGTGATAATGGTCACAACACTTGTTGCACATTTTGCACTTACATTGAAATACAGGCTCTTGATATTTTGTTACTGCGGAGTCTGTGGTACAAACTGTGTACAGTGAATCGTGTAATCAGATGTCTAAGTTCATTCTAGTTGGCCCATTTGCTAGAGCCAACGCAAGAGACTTATATGGTCCCCTTGTAGTACCCCTTTATCTGCTGTATCGGACTTGACCTCTCCATCTGGTTATCTATTTGGGCATAGTTGACGGCAAGGATTTATTTATTAGTCTTGTTAGGTGATATTCCATTCCTATGACTTTTTGCCAGTTGATCATGCTTTACTGTAATAGAGGAATACTGCACATAGTTTTCTCTGATGAACCCCAAGTGCTTCGTCTGTAATTTTGAAAGCATTTCACTGCTTGTATTAGATTGCCCTTTCCGTAACCTGAATTTTTTCCTCCGGTATTCAGTCATGTTTACAAAACTACTCACTAACAGACTCACAATATTAACAGATGCAAATATTTTGATTGGCAACAAAAAATACACATACGCTATTTATAAGCAGTAATAAAAATACCACCACGTACTCTGGCGGTGCAGGTTATCATCCACAGTGCATTATTTATATACAAATTTCTTAACAGTTTATAACGCAATGTACACAAAAAAGATAGCAGCTCTTGGCTCGTGACGGTTATCATCAGGATTGCCAAACCACGTTTCATATCATAGTGTACGTCCTAAACCGTACCGTATACATTACGCATTTGCATTATATACTAGCAGAACAGAAGAATACCTTACACAGTGGTGATACGTATACAGCAGTTACATGGTAGTATGGAGTTTATAACGCAGCTAAATGCCTTATAACCTCGACGTGACTCACTCACGCATAAAAATATACGTCGGTTTTGGGTTTTGATATAACGTGGCGCGTCAGGGTCTATCTTCTTCAGGTCTTCTCGTAAAATACGTAAAATACTCTCTGGTCTTCTCGACGGAATATCTCACGGCATTTTGCGTCTTTCTCGGTCGTGCCGCTAGATACCGTTCACCTCGCTCGTTTTGCAATAAAGTTCCGTGGCCGCGAAGTGCAATGCCGCCACACTTGAACCATCCCTATCCTTTCGGACATCTATGGCTGAATGTAACATAGAAAATAAAGAAGGTGAGGAAAGACAATAATTGTTCGGCGGGCTTTTGGTGTTGTTTACCGCAATTTTCATGCAAGTATTGGCGTTATGTCTACAGCAGCATATCTTTCGGCGCTTGTACGTGGCCGTGAGCCCCGGCTCATACTAAGTTAAAATGTTAATAATGTCGTTATTTGCAACTACATTTTTAAAGATCTCTTCGAGGAGTGGTAGATTTAAAGTTAAATGTTCTAGTAAAAGTTCTGTTATTCTAATGAAACGTGGCGCGCGCACAGTGTGCTGCAAAGTCACGATTTTGAACTATTTGCAATTTTTTCAAGTGCGTGTGCACCGCTATTCCCCAACTTGGACAGGCGTAGTCCACAATGGGCCTGATAATGGCTTTATAGTGCAGTAGGCTTTTCGTCGTGGACAGTTTGCTTCGCTTATGTAATAAGCATCGCAACATGCCCAGGCGTTGCCACGCTCTACTGGCAACCGCGTCCACGTACTCGCAGAAAGTTAAAGGGGAGCGTGATGCGAAGAGAGATTCTACTGGTTTGTACTGGCTGTTATATACTCTCCGACGCCATTCAATGCTTGAATTGCATAGCTCGAGCGGCTGGTCGTGTTTATATCTACGTGTGAAGGGCACAGCCATGCTCTTTTCCACGTCGACTTTAACGCGCCAGCCACTCCTGGATCAATAGCAAATGTTGATCCAAATACTTAACGAGCAGGTGGATTCTTTTAGACGTGACTATTACAGCCGTATTGTCTGCGTACATGGCGAGCTCGGTCTGGGTGGAAGTTGGTATATCGCGCACGCACAGGCCTGAGCCCTGGGGGGATGATACTGCCCGGAGGCACGCCCGTATTCGGCAAGAGGTGAATTTTGCGTTCAGAATCGTCACTTGAAACGGTTTCTTTTCAAGGTAGAAGGGAATGAGGTGCGTGATGTAGGAAGGAGATGAGTTTGGCGAGGAGGCCGTCGTGCCAAACCTTATCGAAGGCGCTGGCTACGTCGAGGAAAACGCCGCCTGTGAATCGCCACTCTTTAAAGCTGCGCCGAGTTCCGTCTACTAAGCGCACTAGTTGATGCGTGGTGCGCTTTGAAAACAAATTGCTGATTATAAATTAAAGCGTGCTTTTCTATGAAATTTAAAATGCTCTTAAAGAGAATTTTCTTAAAGAGTTTGCCGAGCGTACTTAGAGGGCTGATAGGCTTATACGACTGCGACAAACTCTTATTGTTTCCTAGTTCGGGGAAGTTAAGAACATTAGCATGTTTCCATTGCGCCGGAAGTAGCTGAAAAATAAAAATTGCGTTAAACAAGCACACAATGTAATTTATGGCACTTTGTGGGAGCTTTTTCAGAACGTCGTTAGTAATGCCGTCTGGTCCCGTTGCTTTTCCGCTCCGCAGGGCGGCGATGGCGTCCGCTACTTCTGAGGCATCCGTGAGCTTCGGCTCGCCTGCGGGGGCGTGCAGGGCCGCTGCAACAGTGCCCAGCACGCTTTCGACGTGCTCCGCAAGCGCCTTCTCCTCTACCGGTCGAAATTGCGACTCGAGAATGTCCGCGAAAAGCCTGTCCAGAGTGAATCCGTCGTCGACCTCGGCGCCGACGGCAGATGATGCCGCAATCGATTCAACGATCCGTTTTGCATCCGAGGAAGTTCTGCGGGCAGAAGCAGTGCGCACGTGAACGCAAATTCGCTCAGTTGATGGCGTAGCAATACGCAAGCGCTTGGGCGCCCCCGCCACCCTCCGAAGCAGTGAGGAAGCCGCTGCCGATAAGTAACGGAGCACGCGACGACATCGCGCTTTAAATCGGCCCAAAAGGCCTGACCTCGATATTATTTCACTCTTAAAAGGACTGTTGATCCCACGGCAGCCGGAGCTCTTGGCAGGTGCGTCAGCCCTCCGTGGCGGCCAGGTAGCGAATCCCACCATCGTTCACCATCTGGTGCAGAATTTGTACTGCGATTTATCCGACTCTGCCCCTGGCAGGTATCGCCTATTGGCGGTTTTATCCAATTGAGAGCTTCAACATTACCACAGCAGCGAGGGCGGCAGGGCGCAGCGCGGGATCGACACAGGCCTACCGGCGACGACCCACGAGACCGAGCTGAGGAAGGGCCTTGACCCCTTGCAACGCCTTCCCATCGACGCGCAACTGGGCCACGACAACTCAGTGAAACACTGCGGCGCCCGCGCGTCTGGCGGACTTCCCTCATATGTTCACATCATGATTCAACCTTTCTTGATAAAATTCAGGAGAAACATTCTTGGAATGAAAAATATATATTTTGAACAAACATAACATAATCTAACTTACTTTTCAGAAGAAATAATTGAAGAAAATATTTACCTTAGTATGCCCTGTTACATTTGTTGTGCCTGATTTAAAAATTGTGAAGAAAAATCCAACATTTGCACAATTTATTTAATAACTTGTTTTTCTCAGTTTTTATATTCTTTGACTATGTTTTTGTACTAGGGTGGTGGTTTCGTTTGGTTATGGTTCGTTTCGTAAAACGTTCGAGTATCTTGTGTACAAATGTAATCAATTAGATGCCTATGAAAAAGCTTTATCCAGCAAAGATGATGAATGTATGTCTTAAGAAGTGCTTGCAATCAATTTCAACAAGCAATATTCCAATCAAAAAAATAAACTAATATGTTATTTTAAAAAACCTTACCATATAGTTTTTAAATGTAGAAAATGGATTGAAGATGGGAGGCCACCAGAAATAAATGATGGAAAAGGTAAGAAATCACAGCCTTCTAATTCTTTGAATGAAAATGTTTCAATGTCTTTTCCATAAATACATGTTTGGTATAAACAGTTTTTAATTTTTTACATACAACTTTTTATTAAGGAAGACAATTTGATTCGTAATTATTTTACAGATGCATTTATGACATTTTTCGATTATTTAACAGATTTGTTTTGTAGGGGTATGCCTCCTTCCCTCATGAATGGGAACCCTAAGCAACTGCTTATTTTGAAGGTAACTCCGTCACAGCTCTCCCGGAGAGCTGGGGTCCGGGAGTTGAAACATCATCTTCTCTGGCCAATCCCAAGCGCCACTGGCAGAAGCGTGCACTTCATTTCCGTCCTTCGGCGTGTTCCCGCTTGTGTTGGCAAAACTGGTTTGGGTCGGATAACGCCTTTCCACACTCGTCGCAGTGATACCAAATTACTCCGTGTATGTAGGCTCTGTGGTAGGCAAGGCCTCCCGACTGACGGAAGGTCTTGCCGCACACGTCGCACGCGAACGGGCGCTCGTCCGTGTGCGTGCGCAGGTGCTTCGCGAGTATCGCCTTCGCGGCGAACGCCTTGTCGCACAGTGTGCAGCTGTACGGGCGCGCGCCCCTGTGCCTCCGGCAGTGGTCGACGAGAAGTCTGCGCTTATCGAAGGAAGCACCGCACTCGTCGCAGCTGTACAGCGACTTCTCCGCGCTCGGGCAGCGGTTGTGGGAGGCGTGGTGAGAAGACGAGGAAGACGCCCTACGGGCCACTTCGCTCGAGCCAGGCGCTTCTCCCGAGTGCCCGTGCAGCTCAAGCTCCGACTGCTTTGGGAGCCTCTCGCCCTCCTGGGATTGGCGACTCCACAGCGGTGATGCCAAGTCGTTCTCAGACGGCCCGACTGCCCCTGAACACACATCCAATGACGTACTTAAATTAACGATCAATCGTAAAATAGGCTTAGGGCCGTATTTATAGTTGACACATAGTGAACTCTTATGATGACAGTTTCGTATTCAAAACCCCACTGAGCGGCGCACTCACGCAATACTTGGCTACATAATATTTGAGATTGCTTTATTTGTTACTAGATACAAATGAATACGTAACCTAAAAGAGTAGAAATAAAAAAGGCAAAACATTTTCAATTTTCGAAAAATCAGGATATTCAACGAACATGAAACCTTCACCATTCTCTTAAACGTCTTTTTTGAAAATTTGGAAAATATTCCACGTGTTACATGTAAAACACCCCCAAAATTAAATTATGGGTTTACAACTGTACATAATAGCTTTGTTCACAGCCGGACGGAGGGCCACGTTTTGCCGTCATGCGATTTTTTCTGTAACAACGACTCACAAAACATAGATTCTAGCTACACCACGTGTAAGAGGATATTCCCCTAATTTTAGTAACTGGTTGTATCCACCTTTTCGTTACCCGACGTCACCGTGAAAATGTCGTTTGCGCAAGGGTACGTCGCGTTTTTTTTAATGTTCTAACAGGGCGGTCAGCGATCTGACTTTTGGGAATTCAAAGATCCCCCCTCCCCTGGTTCTTCAGGTTCGAGGAAACAGTTATTTGAGGTTCTGTTTACAACTTTTTTGAGTTCATTACTTAACACTACTGCGTTACTCACGCTTTTTTTTTTTTTTTTTTTTTTTACAAAAACGAGATTTGATAAGCTTGCGCATATAGCAAATAGAGCTTTGATGAGCTAAGATAACTCTGATTTTTCTGTTTTGCAAGGAAACATATTACTACTTCATACTTAACCATTTTAAGTATTAATACTTAAAATGGTCAACGAAGTATTTTTTAGCCGGAAACTCAATCTATGGACTTGTTAACGCTGGGTTTGAGGTACCGTATTTCATTCATCTGTTTTGGAAAAATGCCTGTCCTACCGTGAAGAACATGTTTTTAACAAGTAGGAATATTTTTTCAAAATTATTAAATAGGCCAATTTTTAAAATGATTACTTATTAATCACTATAAACATTAACTTAAACAGGGCTCACAACTGTATATTACTTAACATTCATAATGTATTTTCAAATTTATACATATAATGATAATTATCTTCTGATTAATTACACGGGAATATGGAAAAGAACACTTAATAACACATTGATTATTGATTTTCGTCTTTAATAAAACTTTTGAATTTTGGGAATTAATCTTATTGCTTGAAATATCCCACGCATTTTAACTTCAGGAATTTTAAATACGGCATAATCGATTTTGCAATACAATTTTTAAATGATTATCAGTAAATCATGTGTTTCACATTAACTTAAGTTTTAAAAGTTCATTTTTTTTCAAAACAGTGATTTTGTTTTTATAATGAACACAGTTATAAAGGATATCTTTAATAATTTGATTTTATCTGTTTCATTTGCGTTTGATTTTTAAAGTATTAAAACATTTAAATGTTTTCGAACTTCTGACTCATTCACTCAGTACGTTAAGTTGGAGTCTCCGTAAAACGAGATCTTTTTTTAAATTTGAAGCCTGTGCTCTTCTACGGAATAAAGTAAAATTCCCTTTGAGCATCATGGCCGTTTCAATCGGAATAGGGAACTGGTACCATCAATGTCATCAAAAAGACCAAAACTGGGCGGTTGACCTCCCGGTTAGACATTTGTTGAAAATCTCGTCCGTGCACGTGCTACCCACACAGTTTTTTTTATTGATTAGCGATTCCCGTCACGTCAACTGCTAAGACCATTGTCTCGTAAGTGTAGGGCGATTTGTCCTCGAGCGGTGGCCATCTTTCCCTCGCTGGGTGGCGAAATCCGGCGCCGATCTTCCGTCGGCAAGCGGGGTTTTCCTCACCCACGAGCCCCACTTACGAGGCACCGCCACAGCCGGGACAAGATATAAGGTCCCGACCGGTCTTCCGGTATGTGTAATTGTGTTGCTACCCACGTAGGTGCTCTCTGGTGCTATCTGTTCTACCTATGTTGCACCTATACACGCAGAAGTGGTCGGAGTACTGTGACCTGCAAGTCAAGGACTTCACAATTCTAAAGCATACACATGGTATTTTTCATACATACTGCGTTTTTAACTTCCGACATTATCACGTACCTATTTGAATTGTCCACTTAAAAAAGTGAACGATTCAAATCTTCATTGTACTCAGAATATGTTGTATGCATCTTAGTATTAAAAGTTGGCGATATATTTGAAAATAACAAAAATTCCGGTTTTCAAAACAAATTCCCGGTTTTTGACAGTTTTCAAGGATTTCAGGTCCGCTGGTTATCCTATTTAAGTAAAGACCAACTTTACGTACGCGCCTCAGCACATAAAAACCCATATTTGTTATACATCCGTTGAAGTGTTCATAATTTTAAAAAATCTTAGAAAAAGGCGACTTCTAACATACTATCAAAAAATCTGCACCTGAAAAGGGATCATATGTACAAAGGAATACTAGAACTTTGATCAAACAACCAATTTAATCCTTTACAGATTTACAGTTTCATTAAGCATTTTAACACTGTACCATTCACATTTAATTTCTGGCCCTAACAAACACACGCAAGAGGTACAAATAATATTAAGTTGTCATGCATTAGAAATTATAGTGATTTCATACCTAAAAATATACTTATTCGCATTTCCAAATTCAATTTACAACAATACACAGAAAAATTGAAACCCATTCATGGTATTTTGATTTTCCGAATTTGATTGAAATGCAAATACTTGATTAACTTTTACTCCGCAATTTCTGATACTTGATTTATTCTCATTCTCCGTGCATTACTGCGCGTATGTATAGATATCACACGACATGGAAGAAATAACCTTCAGTATTTATGTGTACAGACAGTTTCAGAACATCTATTCTTTGCCGCCCCAGGACACCATTTCTCACACACTCCACAGCACCATTTTGAAGCTGTAGGCCACTAGTTACTATTATATTTCTTCAATAAAGTAATGCCAGTTACCGCGAATTACACGTTCACTTTTTTCCTTTTGTGAGGCAAACATCGGAAAATCAGAATACGATCTTATAAGCCTGAGGCACGCCTTGATGTGGTCACCAACATGGCGGTAGCATTTACCTTATCGTCGCTCGTCCGCGTGAGTCCGCCTGTGATATGTCAAACCGCTGGCATTTCTAAACTTCTTTCCACAAATACCACAGATAAAGGGACGTTCTCCCGTGTGCATGCGTTTGTGATCGGCGAGGGTGCTGGACCTGGCGAATGCAAAACCGCACACGTCGCAGGGATACGGCCGCTCTCCCGTGTGCGTCCGTTTGTGACGGGAGAGGTGGTGGGCGAGGATAAAAGCCCTTCCACACACGTCGCAGCGGTAAGGCCGTTCGCCGGTGTGGGCGCGCAAGTGAGTGGTGAGGTCCTTGTTCTGAATGAAAGTCTTTCCACACAAGTCACAGCGATACGGTCGCTCTCCCGTGTGTGTGCGCCTGTGGTAGATGAGGTCTTGTTTCTCCATGAAGGTCTTCCCGCAAACGTCGCAGATATAAGGCCGCTCTCCCGCGTGTATTCGTTTATGTCGGGAGAGGTTTTGTACTGTAATGAAAGAGTTGCCGCACACGTCGCAGCGATACTGTCGCTCTTCCGTGTGCGTGCGATTGTGAATGATGAGGTGACTGGGGCAGATGAAGGAAGCTCCGCACACGTCACAGCTGAGCTGTGGCTCCCTGGTATGCGTGAGACTGTGACTGGAAAGGCTACTGGGCGACGTAAGCGCCTTACCGCCCTTGGCGCTCAGGACTTGCTCTTCGCTCTGACCCTCGGGCAGCTGCAGCTCCGAATGCAGCAGTGGCGTTGAGCTCTCCTGCGCCCCACAACCCCACAGCCGCACTCCACTCTGCTGTGGCGTTGCCAGGTAATCCACCGGCGGGAGAGCATCTGCCCCTGAACAGACAGGCAATGTCTCTTAGCAACAGTTTTTGGGTTCCTTCGCGGCCCAGAAGTTCGACAGCCCCTTGAAGACATCCCAGAGAATTCTTAAAACCTTTTCTAAATAACAGTAATTAATTAGGAAAGTTTTATACTTGAGGAATTATTAAACCGTACGTGCTTGAAAACTTTTGACAGTTTGTCAGTTGTGGTTAATATACTTAGCGGTATGCTAGGTATAAGCATTTTATACCGGGTGAGCCAAACGTCATTACCCATTATTACTTCTATTCTATTATTTTTAATCCCACATAATTTTTAATTTCCCGCCTCTGACATACATTTTGATAATAACTCATAGACACACTAGAGTGCATCGCTCAACAATCATCCAATGTCAGATGTTTAGTTAGTTTTGCTTACGTACGTGTCGTGTCCACGTTGATATGTTGACGAAATAAGAAATTACTTTTTGTATTCAATGATGGTACAAAGGTGGTCATGCGTTAATAAACAATGAGTGGAATGAACACTTCAATACTGTTCCACCGACACGGAAGGCGGTATTCATTTTTCGGAAATGTTTTGCGGCAAAAGGATCAGTAGGTCATTATTAAGTGGGGAGACAAAGGTTAAAGCATTACAAGCTATTGTACGGAGTCCTAAAAGGTCTACTCGCAGATTTCATAGGTGTAGCGTTGCAGAGGGAAAACAATTTGAAACAATGTACAATAAAAGATAAGAATAACTCATTATTGGGAAGTGACTTTTGGCCCACTCTGTATAGGAGAGACGGGAGCTAGGTGTTACAATTTTAATTTATTTAATTTTTGAAGGTGTATGGTCCATAATTTAAAACTTCTAATAAATGGAACAAATAGAATGGCTCTTTGTATACATTTCCGTATAGCTATATATACATAATATTTTTAATGATAAGTAAACAATTTTATGCAGCAGTGCACTTTGTCACAGTTGCACAAGTTGTGAATACACTGGTATACATTGTGACATGTAAATGAAACTAAAATATTGTTATATTCAAATATAACAAACGTCTCTACAATGCTGATTCATTTAATCTCAATTGTTTTCAACATACGAATAACAGTGGATATACACATAATGTACTTCATTTTTAGTATAGTTTACATGAGCTCATTTCATACGAATAGAAGTTATACTCTGCACCCAGTTCTCTCCATCCTTTGATGTTTGAAATGGTTCTAAACAAACAAGACAGACACTCATCTTCAGAGCTCTCCGATTTGTCTTCTTTTTTCGACATACAAGGTCTGTCCCAAAAGTAAGTTGAATAAGTCCAAGAAAAAAGATTTATTGCAGATAAATATACAAGTAACTAAAATTCTTCAAAGTAGCTTCCTTCCGCGTCGGAACACCTCAGCCAGCGTTTTTCCTAGTCGCTGAACGCACCCTGGAAGGCGTCGACGGAGACCTCCTTCAAGCACCTCGTCGTTGCTTCTTTGACGGCTTCCAAACTCCCAAAATGGTGGCCCTTGAGTTCCTTCTTGATCCTCGGGAACAAAACGAAGTCCAGTGGTGCCAAGTCGGGGCTGTACGGCGGCTGGGGCAATGTTGCCACCCCGCGTTTCGCTAAGTCCTCTCTAATAATGAAGGAGGTGTGCGACGGCGCGTTGTCATGGTGAAGACGCCAAGTGCTGGCGATCTCATTCCTGACGCGTTTCACTCTGCTTTGTAGCCTTTTCAGGACTTGCAAGTAAAAATGACTGTTCACTGTTTGTCCTTGTGGCACAAACTCTGAGTGGACAATGCCTCTTTTGCCGAAAAACACGATGAGCATGGCCTTTACACGGTACTTGCTCATTCTCGCCTTTTTTGGGCGCGGGGAAGCTGGCGTGTGCCACTCAGCAGTTTGTCTTTTGGTCTCCGGGTCATACTCGAAAACCCATGTTTCGTCACCCGTAATCACATTATCCAAAAAATTCGGAACATTTTCACACTACTCCAAGAGATCACTCGAAATCCTTGCACGAGCAGCCTTCTGTTCATCGGAAAGCACCTCGGGGACCATCTTCGCACAGATCTTCCGCATGTCCAAATCTGCGGTAACAATGCGATGCACAGTAGTTTTAGGGATATTACACTCATCTGCCAGCATTCTAACACTCAGGCGTCGATTAGAGTTCAGCATGTCCCTCACTTTCTTCACATTTTGATCGGAATGTGACGTTAACGGGCGTTCAGAGCGTCTTCATCCTCGGCGTCGTCTCTGCCCTCTCGAAACATCTTGTGCCATCGGTAAACCATATTGGTGGACATGGTGCTATCGCCATAAGCTTCCCTTAGCATAGCAACGGTCTCAGCGCCCGTTTTCATGACCGCAACACAAAATTTTATTGCGTAACGCAGGTCCTTGAAACGTGGCATCTTAAAATTCCGACGCGTCCCTAACACAAGGGTCCAAATTAGCAGCGATACGCACTGTGGAAGAGCCTGCAGACAACTGACGTGTTTGTCCTTGGCTTTCCTAAACCCCACACAACCATTCACGTCACTTGGCGCGCCTTGCTAGTGGCTTGCTTCGGGGGCGTAAGGTCATTCAACTTACTTTTGGGACAGACCTTGTATTACATCTAGATCTCTGCTCAGAAACATAGCATTGTGATAAGCTTGTTTTTTATTTTTCCTTTTTTTAGTGTAGGTCTTTTCTCTAATCTTCCTTGTTGCTGTAATCGAATTCCTGATGCATGATTTCAAAGTTTTTGTCCTCTTACGGTTATTCCTCGAGATCCGATTTCCAAAGGACTAACCGCTGATGTGGGTAACCCATCTTCTACCACAGAAACAGGGATATTGCCCTTGTCGTTAGCAGCCTGGCCTATTGCTTTTTTACTGTTACTACCCCAGTTTTATCTCAGTTCCAAATGTCATTTGCCTTGAAACCATATTTATCAAAAGAGGCCGTGTCAACATTGTTTATTGAACCTTGTGTTTTCATTCAAAATAGTAGCTTCAGGAAACGAAATGAAATTTTAGTGTCACTGCTTATACGTCATCCAATCAACACTTGCAGTCTTATTCGTTATCCAATTTTCTGGCACTTGAATTTTGTTCTCCACGGCAAAATCTAATGGTAAGCTTCGTAATTCCTCACTACATTGCCTGGAATTAAAATTACTGTCAAACAATACTGGGGCAAGTAGTAATACTTTTTTACAACGTGACCCTTAGAACCTGTCACAACTAGACCCGAGTGACTAATATGAATTTACGTTTTTATTTTAGGTTATTTTGCCATTCATAGGAACTAAATAAATAGCAAATTACAGCTTAAAAAGTGAGTTTTTCAATGATACGGAGTAGTTGAACATACTTCTAATTTATTGTTGCAAAGGTTGACTGAAATTTTACTTCAGTACGTGTAAAACACAAAATGTTCGTAAATAAGCAAATCAAGCAACGGTTCCCGCAACAACTCATAGAGCATACTGAGGCAAAGGTTGGAAACGTGCATGTCAAGTATCGCGAGGTGAGGTCTATTTGATCGGTCAGTAAACACGATGTCACAACTTGCCCATGTTACAACTAGCCCGTCTCCCTTAATTAGGTCAGTGGCGAGGCAAGGCATTTTTGCGTATTGGGCTCTTGTAATAACGAAGGACAAGGAAAAACTATGAGTGTCGGAGAGCTGCAAGGTGTCTGGTGGACACAATTTTTACGTAACTTCAGTTGTCTAATCCAATAACCTAACGCAGGGTCCTTCTATACCGTCTAAAGCATTTTTTGCAATTTATGTGAATCAAATTGTTTTTGACTCGAAGCATGGCATAGGTAATATTTCCCAAAACAAGTCAATACTGTGAGGAGTTCTAATAGCTTGTTTTCTAGGCACGGAAGAAAACCCCCAGGTACCCCGAAGCCAGCGATGATTAAGCGTGCCAACAGCCGAGAAACATAATATGAATCACTGCAGACAGTCGAGTCACCAACAGTGGCGGCGAGTTCTCATTTCGATGCGCTACACACGACCAGAAAGCGCCGAAAGCTACATAAAACTCACCTCTCCAAATTCCGCGTTCTCAGGGAACAGAATGGATGGATTTTGAATAAATGGAATACATATATGTAATATATATTATTCAAAAGAAATTATACACACACACATCAATCCTTATCAGCAGTGGTTCGACAGAGGTTAGTACAAGCCCCGCATTTGCTCAATGGATCAGGGATACGACAAAAACCTGATCGAGATGGGTTAAATCCCGTGGCCGCGTTATGAGCGCTGCGCAGGCTTAGCTTGGTGATGGGTTTGCCACCTTTCTGCTTCCAAGCCTGCAGGCCAGTTCATTCGAGATGCCGCTCCTTCCGGCATATAAATGTCATCCATTTTGTCTTGAGACCGTTGATCGTTTTCCTCGTCGAGATCAGCCCATTCTGGGCCAGTCGCTGCGAGGAGCGGAGTTCTTCTGGGTTGCTTTTTCGTCTGTCCTCACCATTAGCCCGTCCGGCCACGGAGGCCCTGCTGGTAACTGCGTTACCGCCCACATAGCCCAAAAGATAACGAGACCACACAAGCACCTCCAACAACGGCAAGGTCATACAATCCCTGGGGGGAATTTGTTCACATTATTGAATTATGTGTACATGTGCTTTAAATATAAATGTTATCGAAACGTTTTCTGTAAAAATGAGCTCAAAAATTTTTTTTTTCAGAAACGCTACAACGGTTTTCTCAAAAATTACTCCAAATGTTTTCTTCAAACTCTTCCCACGGTTAGTGCTAATTGCGCTGTTAAAAAGGACAAAGTTTATTTTGATGTATTCTTTTGTTTTTTTCAAAAATTGCCCAAATGCATTTTTTACTAAGGTGAGAAGAGATAGAAGTGTAATCGTGCGAACGGTGAATTTTTTTACACAAACGCTTATTGCCGAGCCCTGATAAAAAAGTGGATAAATCCAGTTACAAAATTTAGAAAAAACTCTTTAATTCGTGGTGTAGCCAGAATCCATGTTTTGTGTGTCCTTCAAACAGAAAATTCGATTGACAGCAAAACGCCCGTCTGTGCACGCTTGCGCATAAAGCGTTTAGGCGATTTTCTCGAAAATTAATATTCCCCAATCGTTCTGGCTGATGTCGCAGCCCCGGGATTTTGAAACCGATATTTTAATTTTGTGGGGTACTTTACATGACCACCATACATTAAAAAAAAATCAATAGTGCGAAGGACGTTTAAGAGAATCGTGTAGGTCCTTTTTTGCGTTACTACCCCCATTTTTCGAAAAATGCAAAAAGAATCCAGACTACAAATTTGACGACAGAGTCTGTTCGTCTGTGCACAACGCTAGTGCATAAACCGTTCAGCCAATTTTCTCGAAAACTGATATTCTCCAATCGTTCTAGCTAAAATAATAATAAAATAAATAAAATAAAAAATGCTATTTTTGTATTAAATTTTGTTGATGAATAGTGCAAAGGACGTTTAAGAGAATGGTGCAGGTCTCATTATCGTTCACATCCCCAATTTTTCGAAAAATGAAAAAAAATAATAAAAAATCAAACTTCAAAATAGGACAAAGATTTTTCTCTCAGACACTGTTGTACAAAATTAGCTCTCTGTAAAATGTCATGTATACTTTTTTCTAAAACAAGTAGTATCTGCGTTATTTGCGATTGAAATGTACGATTTTTTTCTCACTAACCGCTCTCATTTTTTTCTTTAAATTTTCTTAACTTACTGAATAAGAGACGATAAATATATGCTGCTAGTCATATTTTCGGGTGTTCGATAGTTTGATTTTTTTAAAAATTAAAACTACAAATTTGAAGATAGAGATTTTTGCCTCAGACAGTTTGTTGTACAAAATTAGATCTTCAAAAAAGGTCATGACAAATTTTTTGAAAAAAAGTCGTTTTTGCTTATTTTGAGATTAAAAGTTTAAAATAATTCAAAACGCCCCCAATTTTTCTTTAAAATTTCTGTAAATGTAATATAGATTTCGCGATATGGTTTATTGCTACCTCAGTTACGTTTCCTGTCAATGCAATTGCCATTTCATGTTCACACATGTAACACAAGCAATAGGGTTAACATTTACATTATTGAGATACATTCATAACGAAAAAAAAAAATCAAAAATTTCGAAGTGGGCGACTGTTTGACGCCAAATTAATTTTTTTTATATTTTCGAAAAATTGAACGTACCGTACTTGAAATTTTTTTGATGAACACTTCATTAAGGAAAAAAAAACTCAACAATGGTATTTGTAGGAAGTCTCCCCCCCAAAAATTGCAATTTTTGCAATTTTCAATACACGCTATCCGAGGTCAAAATTTAATTAAAAATTTGGGGCTGCTTTTGAGAAAAAAGTTTAAACAAAATTCGAAGTTGCATATATTTCACTTAAAGCTAATCGAAAAGTATTAAAATGTTCGAAAAATTGTACATGAACTTCAACTATCTTGCAGGAATATATAGTATTAAGGGGGGAAAATATCTATTTTTAATATATTGGATGTAGGAAGACTCCGAAAAAATTCTGAACTAACGTAGTTTTCGAAAAAGTCAGCCTTTTAACGAACATGAGACCTGCACCATTCTCTTTAACCGCTTTCACACTATCCAAAAACAAAATTTAATCCAAATCGAAGGCGATATTTTTTTGAAAATGTCCCAGGGGCTTTATGTAATGTACCCCCAAGACTGCAATATCAGTCTCAAATTCAAAGGTCCGCGACATCAGCCAGATCAACTAAAGAAATTCAATTTTGAGAAAATACGCTGAACGGTTTCGCCGCTAGCGTTGTTCACAGACGGACGGTACGGTTTTCCCGTCATTCGATTTTTCGGTATCAAGGACCCACAAAACGGATTCTAGCTTCACGTGATGTAGGTTTTTCTTCTTAAGTTAGCATACGGATTCATCCACTTTTTAATTATCAGGGCCCTGTAATAAGAGTTTTCTGTAGAAAATTCGCAGTTGTTCCGTTCAGCATGACAGAACTTTCTCTCTAATCCGTAGCGAGAAAATAAAAATCTTGCATACTTCCCTCTTTTTTCTTCACTTTGGTAACTACTCTCTTTGCTTTATTTTCCTTCGATAACGTAATCCTAGTCACGCTGGATCCTGGTCAATTAGTTATCGCAGTAAAACTTGCCTAAGCCGCAATCCTTTAGGTCCAACATTTTCTTCCTCCTTGTACAGATTTCAGACTTATTCGGGTTTGCAATAAAAACTGTCAATTCAGAATAAGCAATCGTTGAAAAATGGAATAGGTTGTATGAGTAGACAGGATACATCACAGCAACAGTAAGGTGTAAATATTGTTTATCTTATCAAAAACTGTATTTCAAAAAAAGTAACACGTCATGGGAGAGACAAAGAAAATGACATACAAAAATCATACAGAAATGCAATCACAAAGTCTGAGAAAAATAACTCTACATAAAGTAAGATTTTAAATACTTGTAGGAACAGATAAATTCATCTGATGAGTTTGGCTATTTGCCGAGGTGCTACTGAATATTGTGGCAACGACCTATAATCAGCAAAGTAAAGAAAATATTGGCGAAAAAATTACTCCAAAATTTGCCTTTTAAATCTGAACTAATGAAAAGCAATTTTACAGATGACTTACGTTATAATTAATATTAGTTTAAAGAAATCATTGCGCATCTGCCGAGAAGATTTAAGAGCTGCGCTACAGATAACTTCCTTTGCATCTTGAAGTTTATTCAGAAAATCAGGGCAATCGTTTTGCGTGACAAATGCTTCGAAGTCATTCAGGGCAATTAGAGCGTCTTAGAATATCTTAATTCTTAAGTCTCTGTCATTTACTTTCACATCATTGTCAACTTCTTCTTGCAGCCGGTCAAACTCTTTTCCAACCTCTTCATTTACAGGGAAATCTTCAAAATAAATTCAATCATGTGCGGGAAACGCAGTACATGCACTTTAACACAAGTCAGAAATTTCATCACTATTTTCTTCACCATTATTAAAACTCTGTTCTGTGTTGTAAACGCCGACTTTTCCCCACCATTGTCTCAGGAAGGATGTTGTTCTTGTCCTGTTTATCCAGTTTACTGCATCCAGGTTTTTCGACTTGCGTTTATCTGAGTGGAGGTGGCAGTGGCATATGCAAGACTCATGAAGTGGCACATGAGTCTCCTCGACAACATGCGTAACAGAGCTCATGTACTGTTGCACTCGAGAGATAACGTTGTCTAAGTGGAATTTTCTTGGGTGATAGCTATCTTCAACACGCACAAATGCCTGATCGTACTTGCATTATTGCCCGCTTTCCGAGTGTCTGCGCTTGTGATATTTCAAACCACTGGAACTTCTGTAGGACGTTCCGCAAACGTCGCAGGTAAAGGGGCGCTCTCCCGTGTGCGTGCGAGAGTGACTGTTGAGGTAACTTGATTCGGCGAATCGCTTACCACACACGCCGCAATGATACGGTCGCTCTCCCGTGTGCGTGCGACTGTGAACGACGAGATGGCAGCGCTGGGTGAAAGAAACTCCACATTCGTTGCACATGAACGGGCGCTCTCCCGTGTGAGTGCGACTGTGGACGATGAGATTACCCTGCTGAGTGAAAGAAACTCCGCACACGTCGCATGTGAACGGTCGCTCTCCCGTGTGCATCCGGTAGTGTCTGCCGAGGGTACTCGATTCGGCGAATCTTTTACCACACACGTCGCAATGAAACGGTCGCTCTCCCGTGTGCGTGCGATAGTGTCTGGCGAGGGTACCCGATTCGGCGAATAGTTTACCACACACGTCGCATCTGTAAGGGCGCTCACCCGTGTGCGTGCGACTGTGAGCTACAAGACGGCAGCGATGGATGAAGGAAGCTCCGCACACGTCGCAGCTGTGCTTTCTGTGATGAGAGGGCTTGAAGCGGGCGAGGCTGTTGGACGACGCAAGCGCCTTCCGGCCCTTGGCGCTCGGGACCGGCTCTTCGCCCTGACCCTCGGGCAGCTGCAGTGGCGCCGTGCTCTCCCGCGCCCCACGACCCCACAGACGCACTCCACTCCGCTGCGGCGTTGCCAGGTCGTTCTCCAGAGGGAGTCCTGTTCCTGAACAGATATGCATTGTGTCTTATTACTCGCGCAACTTTTCTTGAACGATAACATTGATTCCCCCTCTCTGGCACAATAAACAGATGAAGGCAAAAGCTCGCAGAGAGACCTCATGACAACATTTCAAACACATCTGCACTGACGCGAAGTAGAAACAATTTTCTTTTGAAGACGAGAACTTCTATCGGTTATTTTCTCCAAAACTAAAGAAATGACCGAAGCAGGTACGGATCTATCACAAGAGATACTTCGAACTCCTGATAAAGTTAGAACGCAAATTACTGACAACATTACGAAGGGGTAACTGATTCTCCAGAGATTGGCATTGCTTCATAAAATATATTGACCGATTTCGTAACTAATATCCCCACTCTACCCGCATTTCTCCAATCCATCGTTCAAGAAAAGTTGCGCGAGTAATACCAACATTGCATATTTCTCTTAGTCAAGGTATGTAGAGTTTTGAATGTTTCTGAAGCAGACAAACCATTGAGGAGAGAGATCTCTACTCTATGAGACAAACCGACCGTACGAGCTCAAACGTCCATCTCTGGTGTTGGCTAACTACAGCTTACCGCTGAACAAAAATCTTGCTCAGTAAAGAGGTAGGAGTGCGAATAAAGTCACGATGGGCGACAGGGCTGCCTCGGTGGCACAGTGGCTGGGAACGTCTCACCACGCACAGCCAGATGCGAGTTCGAGTTGCGTTAAAGGTGTGGGCGTTTTAGTGGCGCGGTTAATATCTCATACATACCATCGTGACCAGCGAACTCACATTTTAGAATGCAGTTTCTTTTCACGTTTGAGAGTACATATTTTCAAGGCTTGAGATTATAAAATTTCGATGTTCTACTTCTCATTGTTACTTTTTGTGTGTGTTCATGTTAACTATGCTATATTACTCGCGCATTTTTCTCTCGCAACCGAGTACTGGTATGTAGAATTGTATTTAAACGTTGGTGCTACAACAGCACATATGTTCCGGCATTATTTCTGAAAATTTGCAATTTTTTCAAAAAATTAGAGAATTTAACGAAAATAGGACCCGCAGTATTCTTGCAAGAATCCCTTTTTCTAAAGACGGAAAAAATAAGAAAAGGTGGAGCTGTTTTCAAGAAAAAAGTTAATTTTTTTAAATTGCCTATACTTTGTGCCAAATTACAAGAACACTACTAATATTTTCTAAAATTGAACATGAACTTATTTATAGATGCCTTTAAGGAACAGATATCACTAAGGAAAAAAAATCTCTATCTTCAGTACACATCAGTATCACAGTAGTAGGAAAATTCCCCACTAAAATGGAAATGTGAAGTTTTTAAAAAATCTGGAATTTCAACGAACATGAGTCATATACCATTCTCAGTATGTTCTTGACGCTTCGTGTAAAACTAGCCACAAAAATCAAAAAATCCGTTTGAAACTCTCAAAGCCTCGAGTTCACTTCGATGGGAAGATATCTGTGTTGATGAAAATGAGTTTAGGCTGCAGAATGGACCACGGACGCAAGGACAGGGAGACAAACGTGCCATACGGATGGACGGACAGACAGACATGCCATACGGACGTTTTGCCGTCAATCGGGTTTTGCGTTTAAAGAACGCACAAAGAAGGATTCTGGCTACACCACGTGTTAAGAGTATTTTTTTCTTCTAAATCTAGCATCTGGATTAATTAATTTTTCCGTTACCACACCACGTGTTAAAAAAAGTTTTTTTTTTGTATTTACCAACACGATTTATACATTGTTTCGTTACCAAGGCCCGGCAAGAAGTTTTTCTGCCTAAAATTCTCTGTTTTCCATCGCACGATAACATACCTACCTACCCCCCCCCCCCTCTCTCTCTCTCTCTCTCTCTCTCTCTCTCTATATATATATATATATATATATATATATATATATATATATGAGATATTTGCTGTAGCCAACTTAGGTGCCTTTCCCATATATATATATATATATATATATATATATATATATATATATATATATATATATATATATGGGAGAGGCACCTAAGTTGGCCACAGCAAATATCTCCGAAACGGTTTGAGGTATCAGAATACAGTTTGCGCCAATTTGTAGCAGATGATGGGGGAAATAACACATATCGTTTTCGTGTATGTACCATTTTTAATTGCGAAGATATTGACGCAACATTATTTTTTTAAGTGGAAGTATATATATTTTTTAGCGGCATTATAAAGGTCTCAAAGAGAGGAATACAATGATATAAATATTGTTAATATTTGAAGAGAGACTTTTGCAATAATACATAATATAGTCGAAGAGAAGTTGGGAGAGCATTGTCGATGGAAATGACAATGGAACATCGCCTCTTCTATCACAGTAGTTTTTTGTTAGACAAGAATGTTCTGGAAAATAAATGACACACAATTGACAAGGATTGTTACTTGGAGAAAGAATTAACGAGTATTAAAGAAGTTGTCACAGTTTTCTCTGTCCAAACGAAAACTGACCCTTTCCTTACGAATTCTGTGGCCTTTAGCTACGTGTTTCTATTACATCCAGTGCCTGGCATCCGCCTGCCGAAAAACTGTTTCGGAAAGACACGAATGACGTGGTTTCTGAGAAAATGCAAAACACATTTTTTCTACACTTTCTCTTCAAATATTAACAATATTTATATCATTGTATTCCTCTCTTTCAGACCCTTATAATGCTGCTGAAAAAATATATACTTTCATGTAAAATATATGTACTACCCTGTATATATTATTATTATTATTATTATTATTATTATTATTATTATTATTATTATTATTATTATTATTATTTTCGTTTCGGCCAACTAGGACCACGCAGGGCAAGCAACCTGCATTTACCGTGGCTCAGTTTTTCATTTCATATCACGGTGGCAGGTGCTTGCGAACACTTCTTTGGGGGGACCAGCATTAAGCTGGATCCGATTTTTATCCCCCAGGGTTGTTAGTCCTGGGGGTATGAAAGATGAAATGATGATGATAATGAGGGGTGAAAGGACGACACACTCATACAAACACACACAAATACACCCATGCCCGAGGCGGGACTCGAACCCGCGATCTTCTGGTCCGAGACCACTCCGGCACTACTTCCTTAGCGATCTCGGCCATCTGATCGGCATGTATATTATATATATATATATATATATATATATATATATATATATATATTTATATATTTATATATATATATATATATATATATATATTTATATATTTATATATATATATATATATATATATATATATATATATATATATATATATAGTACGCAGGTGCTCTACAGCTGTCGCCGTTTCTCCGCTCTCAGTCTCAATGCCTCCCTATTTGACCATAGATCTTGCATTTCTCTTGCCATCATGGCCTCTAGCACTCCCTGCTGCCATGCAAGTCTGGGTCTTCCTCTCTTCTGTCTTTCTGTCGGCACCCCTTTCAGGACTCGTTTTGGCCATCTTTCATCTGTCATTCGCATAACATGACCGTACCAGACAATTGCTTTTTTTCTCTATTTCGGCAAGGATTTCTAGATTTCTTTACATCCATTTTCTTTCTTATTTCGTCGTTTCTGATTCTGTCACGTCTGCTATAACAGCAACTTCTACGCCAGAAGTCCATATCAAGGGCCAGCAGCTTCCCTTTTGTTCTTTTATCAATCTCCCAAACTTCTGAACCGTACGTTGTAACACTTAACTAGCGAGGAGTAGACGTCTTTTAGTAGGGTTAATGATGGTTTTGTACCATAAGACAGAGTTTATACTTCCTGTCACGTTTCTCCCCATGCTTATTCGTCTCTCAATTTCTTCATGGCTATTTCCCTTATTGTTAAAAAGTACACCAAGATATTTATATTTGTTTACCCCTTTCATTTTTCGTCCATTTTCCACAAGAAGATCTTCTATTTCATTTTTACCAACTGCCAGGTATTCAGATATGTACCTTTCTTTTCTTACGAAATACTTTCGTAAGGGCGAGAAAGTAAAAAGCGTGCTTTAACTTTTTATTGCATGATTTTTTTAATTTTTGCTTGCATTATTATACTTTTTACTTTCATTTATTTTAAGTAATGGAAAAATAATAAAAATCAGAAGTAAATAATAGTTGAGAAAAAAAAACAACAAATTGTTACTCTTGAGTTGCATCATACAGTAAGGGTTTAAAATTCTGCTACTCTGCCTATTGTTTCTTGATAACAAACAGAAATAAAAAAATAATCGAAAATGTTGAAATAGAAGAAACAGATTAATTTTAAGAAGAATATTTTATAATGAATTTAGATAAGAATATTTTAGAATTTTTAATGGATTTCTAATTGAATTGAAGGAAACAATTTTTTCTCCATTTATTCAGGTATCTCTTGTGTATAGGTATACTCAAAGTTTGAGAAATAAGAGAACCTTATATTTTTCAAGAATCTGCTCATCCATTTTCCACAAATATCCATTTATGTTCACAAATTGCTGACTCTAATAATTCACCCTCATTGTCATATAGCAAATTCAAAAGATTTATTATTTTCCGATCTGATAAATTCTCCTAGTTCAAAGATGAGATTTATAAACTCATCTGAAAATAAACTTATTTCAATAAAAAAAATTCAACATAGAAACTATATCACAAAATGACTGGATCGAAGATACATTTTACAGCGTACCGTACATGCATGTGTTATACCTGTGTTATATAACAAAATATGCTACATTTCACAATTTAAAACAATGTTCTTGCTTTTCCAACAGTTTATGAAGGTTCAGTTATGAAGTTCCAATAGGTATGAAGCAATATCGATTGTATTTTATTTCAAATTATTTCCTGAAAACGCTTAATTTCTGATAAACAGAAACGGTGCCACCAGGAATTTTGATTCAGGATGACACTAGTTTTCTACTGCTTCAACTTGCTATCTTATCGCGTCTGCTGCTTAACAATGCATGTTAAGCAGCAAACATGATAACAGGATGTAAATCACGTGTAATATAAAATAATTCATAATTAAATAATTAGAACGCATTTATGACCTAAAAACATTGTAACACCTGCGTTACCCTATGCAATAAAGGGTTAAAGAAAACAGATGTTTGCTTTTATACAAACCATGTTACAAATAAATATTTAGACTCCACTTGAAATAATTAAGATAGTTCCCTATAACTGAATAAGAAATTTCTAGGATATACTTTCAATTAAATTATTTTTTAATATAATACTGAAATAAAACTAAACATTAAACATAATTGAACATATTTGACCAAATACGTAATGCAATATTTAAAAGAAATTACATCTCAGAAAATATTTCACCTTAATTTTTTGAAAAATAATTAAAACGTTCTACTAAAACCTAAGTAAGTGACATATAAATAAAAACAACTTATTAAACAATTATATTTGCTTGAACATTTTTTTAAAGGATCTCTGAACTTTTGGAAAACGTGAAGTGGTATATTTAGAATTTAGATTCATTATCTAAAAAAAAATTAACATTTTACAAAAATAATCAAATAAATAACTCAAATACTTTTAAAAATCTAATGTTTCATCTGCAATGTTGCGACTGCAAATGTCACCACATAATAGGCCACTTAGGGGCAGTCATTCCTAAATTACGTAAAGCTTAAGAAGGGGAGTGTTATACTGCCACACAGGGGGGTATATGGTGTTAGTTTAGTGTTTAGTCCTTCTTTAACTTTCAAAATTTGCAGAAAGAATGTTTTCAGTTTAATGTTTTTAATCAATAAAATATTAACAAATTAAATTCTACAATTTTAATAAATTAAAAGAAATGTATAAATTGTTACAATAAATGAAAATAAAAAATTCATCAATGGAGAAATCATGGAATCTTTGACTACCAATAAAATATACGAAACTGATCTCTACTGTAAGAATTCAATTAAATCGGCACAGCAGACTCCTGCCACTGCCGCATCCACGACACGCGTCTCCACAACATGTGGTTGGCACTTTCCTCCCATGATCCCCCCCTTCCCTTCGTTCAATAATTGTCCCCAACTTCCAGCTACTCTGATTGTTAGTTCTCCATTACTTCTTTAATAAAAGGTTTACCAACCATTTTCCAGCTTCAACATCTCTTAAAACATGGTTTTGCTTCATTGACCTCCTTCTATTTGTTTCTATAATATACGGCTTAAGAAATTATCATAATACAAATAATTGCACAAAACTAACTTTAAGATAACAATTAGTCTAATATGAACATAGTTTGGAGAAAAAATTAGTTTCATTTTTTTGAACTATTATTAAACTTACACATATAAACAAGTTTTCAAAAACAAAATCACAAATTATAATTAGGCTCAATTGAATACGGCTATATAGCTAGGGTAAAAAATTCACAACTGTCGACACTCAAACCTACCATTCCTTGGTGAGAGCCTTACAAGATAATGGTAATGCTGCCTGGCTCAGAGCTAACAACCAGTTTTCTTTCTTGTGATGAAATTCGAGCTGTCAGTGTTAGCAAATGAAGTTTGTAATATTTCATTGTCAGCTTATATTGTTTTGTACTTTTGTTGTTTTTCCTATTTCTTTTATTTTATCAATGTGAATGCTATTTCTTTTAGTTCATCAATGTGAATGATGTGAAATTCACAAAATATGACCCAATTTGTTACTTATTATTGTGTGTTTTGTAGATAAAAGTAAAAAAAATGATAATAAAATTCATAAATAATTTTGTAATCAATTTGATCTTTATTATACCAATGAGTCATGGGTGAATACTTGGATATCGACCTCCAATTGACTTTTGACCATCATGACTCCCTTCAAAATGCCATTGATACAAACCCCATTGGTGTCAATACAAAATCTGTTTTGAACCTCAGCTGTCGGACATAATCTAGGGAAGTGCGCAGACAGAGAGCCATTGACTGACGCAACCTGCCCTTCCTTACTCGTTGCCTTCGCATTTCCCCTTACACACACTTATATTTACATGTTCACATGCAAGCACTACTCTACCTCTCGTATCAAGAGATCAGTCAGGATTTAAGCACTTGATCCAGTTGGGGTGGTGGCCCGCATGGGGAGACACCTGGATAGAAAAATCACCCTCTAGCTGACATGGAAGTTCACATTAGATAACCAGTGGGAAGAAAACACAGCTTCATTCCAGGATTAAACATTCACTACACTATCAGGACTAATGACCATAGGGACTACTAACTAATGACATGCCCAGAAACATTAATAAAACAATCATACAAACAAATGCAGGGCAACACAACAACAAAATAAATTTACAATAAAATGCAACCACGTGTTGTATCTTTGTTTCATGTTATGCATTTGTTACTTCATTACCCAAACATAATATTGTTAATGAAAATGTAGGTTCCTGGTAATGGTTAACAAGTTCATCTTAAAACGGGGGTTTGGATTACCAAAAATTCACATAATGAATGTTCTTCAATTTGATTTTTCAAATGATGAAATTCAGCAATATAACCTACTAACCATGTAATGAACAATATAACCTACTTTACTAATTACTTACTAATTTTTTCATCGACAATTAAATAATTTTTCTATGGGCCTGTATTATTCCCAAACTTTTCCTATAAGAATTGCCTTCCGACATTTTCAAGTTCTCCAGATGTGCATCAATCCTGAAGATAGGAATAAAATTGTAAAGGTATTCTTCTACTTACTTGAGCGTTGGTCAAGATTGTGTTCAGCACTTGCAGGTCCTGTTTCTTCAACCCTTTCATTCATAGCATTTCCAAACTCATCAGGATAATCCATTGGTTCTTCATTCTCTTCATCAGTCAGCTGTTCACTTTTTGTCACCAAAATCACAGGAAGCGAAGATTCACTTTCCTCATCAACATCTTGGCCTGATGACATTTGATCACCCAATTGCATAAGCTGCTGCTGTGAAGATGGCAATTCTGATGGTCTCGTATTCCCATGAGAGGTCTCATTGTAATCTTGAAATAAACAAAACGGTAAGGTTTTAAAAGTAACCAATTCCCCTGAAGTCTTTAATGAAAAAGAATGCCTTATTTCAGAAGGGAAACAAGGTTTTTATTTTTATACAAACACCACTCAAACCTTTACCATGTATGTCACATATTTCCAAATCAAATTTTTATTCTTTTGCATTACATATAATCAAGTGAGATATTTCATTTGAGACTAATCATGAGGCAATTTTTAACTGCTTCTACACATTTTTGGCTTGGATGAGAAGTTGAAAACAAATGATTTGCAGTAGCCAGCAGTAAAAACTAAAACACACATCAATGATATCACCATAAACCAAAGGCAACTTTGAACTTCATTTGAATACAGCATTCAATCCTCAATAAATGTGTATAATACTCTACAATAGCATACAAACACACACGTTATTTATGTTAGTTAATTGTACAAATAAAACTCTCAAAGACCTTGTTGCACATACTTATATTTGCGCACCACCTTTAGAACTGAAATTAGTGCCATTTCACAAAAGTATCCTAAAAATAAGGGAAATAATCAGAAATAATTTACACATTATGTTGTCATTATTGTTATTTGTGTGATGTATTTCTTTTCTTATATATACAAAATTTTCTTCACATGCAAAGAAAATTTACAATTCGGTTGTGTTTAATTAGCAAGGGACAGAGAGGAGGGAAAGAAAGGAAGAAAGAAAAAAAATTAAAATAATTCTTCGTGTGTACTTGGAATTTTATTTATTTAGTTAATGCCAAAAACAATTAAATCTGGGTGTGATGTGCTCTGTTGCAGAGAAGTGAATTCTGTGCATGTTTTCTTAATTCTCCTTCCCTAATCCATATACACGTTGAATTCAGAACACATATGGAAATGAGTGTTTTTGCTTCGAATTGATATAAAAATATTCACTCCAGTGTAATAAAAACTATATCCAAAAGGAATCAGCTATCGATTTGGGCTATTATCCCTCATCATGACCTTTGTGACTTAATCTTTCTAACACAACAACATGGAGAATGTCAATTTGAATACGTATACTATTTCTTACTGAAGTCTAGAAGATGTGCACAGATAGTGAAGTTACATGTATGTCCAGAAGGAAAACAAAGGGCCACCTGAGCATTTACTCAAAGAATCAGCAAAACTTGATGAAAATTCTGATCAAGACGGATGTCATTGACCACAAAGCTGAGGTACAATACTTGTTACAATTTGTTCAGAATTTTATTCCCCAAATGGTAATTAATAAATTCAAAATCATTTTTAAAATTAATATAACTAATTATATAGAAATAATTATGCAACAAAAAATATTTTTAACTTGGCACTTAAACTTGTGTATCACTGTTAATTGTTGAATGTTATCTGTCAAGGTGTTGTAAAATAATGTACATGAAAAGAACATTAATTTTCATAATGACCTGTTGATACAGACACTTGATGAATATGATTACTATGTTGAGTGTTATAGTTGTACACACATTGGCATTTGCTAAAACTATATTCCCATCCTTAAGGACTCATTTTTGACAAAAAACACTGACTCATAAACCATGGGGCCAGGTAATGGTACAATTCCTAAATTAACAAAAGGAGGCTTACAAGAATTATGTGGTTGAAAATTGCTTAGTACTTGCACTATTAGTTTTTAGAATAGAAATGCTGGGACCTATAGGGAGTATTTCTCCAGAAGATTCTGCTGTATCTCAGGTAGAAATGAACTTTCACAATTTTGTCAGAACTTTGTCACATTCACAATTTTATCTGAACTTATAGCACTAGTGCGACAAATTGAACATTTAGAATAACTTCCCATGCTCTAAGAGTAACTGCATAAGGCTATCTATAAGATATTTTATTAGTACAGGAGGATTATAATGAAATGTCATTTTTTTCTTTTCACTTTTGAACAATGCTGATTAGAATAGAAATTATTTTAATGTTGTGACAAAATTCAATGACTTATTTTTATAAATCTTTTTTGTTGTATTTTTTGTGGATTTTGACTAATAAGTTCTTTTTTACCCTTTTCAGTAATTTTTAATGTTTTTTTCTTTTTATTTCATCAATTTTAATGGTAGTTGCTTCAAATAATATTTACGAGATGCAAACAAATGTTTTGCACAGAAAATTCCTGAGTAGCCTATTGAATTTCTTTGCTCAGAAATTGTAATGACAGCTGTTGTGAGTATGTAATCTAAGGTTCTTGCAATGCTTATTAGCATCATTTGGCCAATTTTATTAGTAATGTGTTGGGTCATCGAACTCCACCGCATATTGATAAGAAAAATTTATTATGCAACACATTTGAGCAAGTTTCAATTTGTTCAGAGTTTAACATAAAAATTACTGTGGAAATGAGTGGGTGTGTATTACATAATAATGAACACTAGAAAGGTAAAAAAAATACCTCTTCTCACAATTAATCTCTTTTCTTTCAATTATCTGATGATTAATGACTGGACCTGACACAAACATTACATGTACTTTCAGATTAAAACGCTCTCCTAAAAAGTTTTAACAATGTAACTAATTGTCTTGCTCAATACGAAACAATGTTTTGTGAAATAGTAAATACTACAAATATTATTAGTTAACATACTTGGAATCAGGTTCAAATCCTCTTCAACACACACAGATGGAGGTCCGCTATCCATATTACTTGTGAAATTCCCTGACATGGGATCATCTCTTTTAATATTAACCAACTTTTCAATTCTTGCTTCCAAAAATGCAGAATTTTCAGGTTCATTTTTCACTGCTATTTCCATGGCTGTAGAAACATCATCACACCCTTCAGGTCTCCATTCTTCTTGCATAGGCGTCATCACTGATGTTGACCTAACTTTGTCCCCGAAGGCACTAAATTCTTTTACGGAAACAGAAGAGTTTGTGGGCATAGCATCAGCATAGCCTTCAAAACAGTGAGAATGCTTCCTAGAATTATTTTCCTCCTGGCTAACATTAACACCTTGAACTTCACATGTGACTTGATTCTTCTCAGATGGATCTTGAGGGACATTTTCAGTAGTACTGCTAGATAGGTTCTTATTTTTCTGAAAGAAGCAAAATACATATTCTCTAAGTTTTAGAAAATTTCAAGTAAAATAATACAAAATGGACTGTTGCTTCGAACATACATAATCCTGACTAGAAACATTTAGGCCCTTGATCTTTAGGGATTGAGCAAGAGTCAGAAATGATTTCAAGTTGCCTTCTGGAATTTGGGCCTCCCCTCGGTACACAAAATCAATCACAGCTTTCAGTGTTTCAAATGATGTATGCAAGAGGATGACAAACGGATGATTTCCAGTTTCCTCACTAAACAGCTCCTATAAAAAACAATAAAAAAGAACAGGCAGAATGATAGCATTTCTTCTCTAAAACATTACAGGCTCCATAAACACCTTTGAAACAATTTGTGATATTTGAAAATAAACATTAACAGCAATGTACATGGCATAACTTCATTATCTGATGATATTTAATAAGCAAATTGAAAGCAATATTGTTCTTCATTCCATTAAGACGCTATCATTGCCAATACACATAAGTCAGCACTGGTTGAGATTGAATCACTTTTCCATCTGTAGAAAATTCTTTGAATTGACAACCAAAATAAATGCCAGAAAAGAGATGACTATTTTACTGCTAATTATCAGAAAATGCATAACATTAACTAAACAATACATGAGATTTCATGTAAGTTGATAAAAAAAAGGCAACCAGTCCTTCTATTTACTTATTACTATATTCTTACCTGCTATTTACTTCATTTACAAGGCACTTACATGCTATTTAACTTATAGTAATTAATAAAATGAGTGTATAGAGATATAAATGCAAATACGGTATGTTCAAGACAACAAGCTACAATACAAGCATGCACATAGACACATCTGACGTTTATATTTTTTAAATTTGTAATATGCTAAGACCAAATGTTTTACATGCAAAATATTTAATTTATTCACTTAGAGTAGTTTATAGATTGTCTGTTCAAATAGTTATAGATTTTAAGTATCCATGATATTATAGCCAACCATAAATAGAAACAGGAATTAATAAAAGATGGATGAACACAGGTAATAAAAAGCATGTTTTATTCTAGACCTGCGGTACGTTTTGCAACTTTTTGTGTCGCTTCTTCAAGCACTATCTGTGAAACAAGAATTTTTAACTAGATTAAATATTAAAGTGAAACATAAGAACCAAAATTAACAATTACCCATAAGAACAGAGTACAGGTGGTTTTGAGGCTCACCTTGTTCCATTGCCACAAAAATTCCTTTATAAAAAGTTATTGACAGTTAATAAAATATTATGCTTATATTATGTGCAGACAGTCATAAATAAGCCAAGGTTATCCATTGTCTCAGCTTTCACTAAAATGGAGGACCAGAGGTACGTGTCAACTATGGCACTAGCGACCAAGATACAATGATGAGGTTGGGGCCAGTACGAGGGGCTTTCAGTAACCGGGTTGAAAATGGCAACATTAAAACAAACTCAAAACGTAAGATTTTAATAATGACATTTAATATCTAGACATGAGGGAAAAACTAAGTTAAAATTATGTAAAACTGGGACTCGTTATTTGATTTTATTTAAGATGTGATTGTACGCCTCGGTAAAAATATGACTTTCTAACATTCTATTACAAGTATTATTTTTCTTCATAAAAAATGTTACTGATATTAATCAGGCATAGGATCTTTGTTCATTTTCAAATATGCGCGGATTAACAAAATCAAAAATGTGTGACAAATTCAGCATATATTTAAATATTGTATTAAGCTTATCTCTGGTTTCTTTTATGTTCACTCAATCAATTTCTAATTTCTGTTTAGTTTGCCCCTTGTAGGTTTTTCCTTCCTCCCTGTAGGTTTCTTGACATTGAATACCATAAACAACATTTTCGAAACGTAATTTAGGAATTTTATTTTTAGCATTGATTATCAGATTCTTTTTATTTGTAATATGTCTAGCCATAACCTAAATATTGTCCCTCTTTAAGTTCTTTTTTTCCTTGTTGGTAACATTTGGAATGTAAGGGAGATTAATCTGTTTTTCACACTCGCCCTTTGCGCCACTCCAGCGAAGGGGAAATTCACAGTGCAAAGGATGACGGGTGTTTAGGGGATTATGAGGGGAACCTTTCAGTGGAAAGGGGTGAGCAATGTGCATAATTTAGTACATACATATAAAAAGCAAAGCGTGGGTGATTTAAATAAATTGTAAAAAATACACTTCTAAAATAATTTTGATGATTCCTAATAAAAAGTTTGAGGGAGGGGAGCAATTTCACCCTAGTATCTTGTCGAAACATCATCAGGAAATGGTGTGAGGTGGCACGTTAATCATATTTTTGTCTACGTGATTTTCTGTGTCGGAGTAGCTGATGAAGTGGTTAGCTACATTGCTGTCGCGCAAGTAAGTTTCTTGCATTCTTCAGATTCTTTGTGATTTGTGATTTTGAGTGTCGAGTGTCTGTGGAGAATAAATATGACTTTTTTTATGCGTTGCACGAAAGGAGTGTTTGGCTGTCATTGAATGGGTGCAAGAATGTGGTTTGATTGCTGCAGGATTTAAGTGTCCTGTGTGAAAGTGTCCGATGAGGTTGGCCAAGCGAAAAGAGTTGTGCGATGGTTTCTAGTGGAAGTGTATAAAGAAAGAGGCCACTCCTCATGTCCGGAAGTGTTTCGTGTGGAAGGGGCCATGGTGCATGGGAAGTTGAGTACAATTCAAGTAATAGTAATGATTTATCTTTATAACCAAACAGCCATAAAAATTGCCTACTGGTAAATTTTATTAATTTCTATCGGAGCGCTTAGCGTAATTTGAGGGAGTTCTTATGGAGACTCCTCCCCTTACCCATCCCCCTGCCGCCAATCTTCTCTAAGGGTGTACCGTGTACTCTACTTTAACCATTAATAAAATAACGTTTAACTTACTTGAAAATAAGGACTGCTTGCAGATAAAACCAGTCTATGAACTTTGAGGTTTTGACCTTCAGCAGATATAGTGCAATCAACCAAAAAATTATTCTCCAATAAACTTTTATAAACTGTTACAAGTTCGCTGGTATGGTCCTTCCAACATACTGACAAAACTGATTCAGCCATGATGAAATTTCCCTGAAACAATTCAATGATAAAGTGAGTAAACAGAGACATCTCTTCAAGAGAGTTTATGTTGTAACTACTGAATAAATAGAATATTCTTTTTATAAATATATAAAGTATTCTATCTATAAATAGAGAGAATATTCTGCCGCTTTCAATGGCATTTTCCCACGTTGCTGGATTCATATGTGAAAAAATTAAAAATGCCTATCTGAAAGATCAGACATGTATTTTTGGAAAATTAAAATTTTTTTCATGAATCAGGATTTGCAATTATTATTTTTTAATCATACATATGAAATATCCTTTATAAATTCAGTACAATACAAAACTATGTGACAAACGTGCAAAATACTATTCATTCAACAATGAAGATAACAGAAAGAAAGACATCAAATAAATTTCTACATAAAAATAGGAAAAATTAACTAATTGAAAGCAAAAATAAAGTAGAATTTGCAAACAGTCAATTAAGCTCAAGGAAAGTAGATGAATTTTCATTATTTGTAAAATAGTACATTTTTCTTAATGCAAATTTCTCTAATGTCTAAAACCTTTTCAAGACAGTCTAACAGACTTTTAAAATGTTTTCAAGACAGTTTAACTACATTTCTGATTAGCAATAACTACAGCTAACCCTGATTGTCAACCACAAACTCACCATTGCCTATCCACAAGATATAAGAGTTCAACACCTACATTAAAAGAGTATTTTCATCACTTATTTGTGATACCAAGGCAATGGAAAACCATGTAACTACATAGCAAACATTGTACCAATTCTCAGGAATATAATATCTCGCATGCTTTATTTCCAACCAAACATCCAAAATATTAATATTTCCATGTCAAAACTTCTCAGTTGTTCTATATTACGATGATTCAAAGTCTTAAGAGCAAAACTGATTACATGGAAAGTAATTAATTTTTTTATAGTCTTTTGCAAAAGTTAAGTCAAAGATCATCACAATTATTTGCATAAAAGTAAGTTGGAGACTAAATATCTAAAATTTGAAAAATAAAATAACTAATGCTATGAAAGGCTTCACATGCCTACTTGGCATTTATGAAGTGACAGAAAAAAGAAATCAAGAATTCTTTTTTCTTTGAAAGCAATTGCATTGCAATTGCTCTTTAAATAGCTATTAAGGAATCAAAATTGCATTTAAAACTCACGTATGCAGAACAACATGGAGTGAGAATATTTACATCACAATTTGATGTTGAATATTTCTATATATTAATAAATATCGACACAAGTAACATAACCCTTTAAGTTTTACTTTTAGAAGTCCAAGGGCTCCACACTTCAGTCCACATGAATACAAAATAAATACAGAAATAAAAATGTAAATAAAAGCGATTTACAAGCAGTAACTTCAGAATGCAAACCTAAAAATCTTGATGGTTAAGACTCCGTTTACACACAGGGTAATTCCATAAGCTGGTTACAAGTTTACAAGGGAGTCATCTAAAACTCCCGAAAAAGTTAAGCACAAGATGCAGTTTTGACTTTCATTTCACACACGTTGGCATTACTTAAAATACTCTAGTGGCAAAATTTGTAACTAATACCCCCACTCCACCCGAAATCGTCAATCCATCGTTCAAGAAAAGTTGTACGAATAATAATTGGGGTGACAAAAAATAAATATAGAAGTTTGGAAAAATGGGTCGAAAGTATTTTGTGGCAACGTGTGATAGTTGTAGTGATTAATGTAAATTTTATCAAGTCTCTTTTCTTTCCTTTACGAGGCATGAAGATATTATTATTCAATTCTAGTGGAAAAAATGTGGCATGAATTGACAAAGACTGTGCTGTTACCATCACTTTGTGACGTGATGAAGGATATTACTTTTGAGCAGTTGCTGACAGGTACTGAGAAGGCAGCTTGATTTGCATTGAAAGATGTATGCGACAATTTCTTAGAAAACGTAATACAGGGACAGAACTGTTACAAGGCTTTAGGTTGCAACATATCTCTAGAAGTACATTTTCTTCATTCCCATTTGGATTTCTTTCCAAGTAATGTTTGAGATGTGAGTGACGAACATGATGAGAGATTTCATCAAGAAATCATTGTCATGGAAAGACGATAAAAGAGAAAATGGTCACCAAAGCTTTTGGCGGATTTCTGCTCGACACTCCTACAAGAAGTTTCACCGTAAATAGAAAGTTTCCAGGAAAGGTTTTAACTTGTAAGTACGTTTCACTTGTTCAGCTTTTTCGAAATGTTTTCATTTTATGTTTTGTAATACAATTAATTATACAATTTTTGTACTACAAACAATGTTTGTTACATGATCTGATATTTACGGAGACGATTGCAAGTTTCGCGCAAGTGGTATATGTGGGGCATCTTTTCCGGAAAAGTTGGTACGTGACGGAACATTTCTGATTTTATTTTCGCAATCATTGTATGTGATTTAGAAAAGAACACATACTTTCATCTCGCGGCAAGACACAAAAGTTCATGTTTGTTGCACCGTGTAATTGAACATTGCTCATTATTAACAAGCTTTCCCGATTTTTATTTTTATTTTATCCCGACATTATTTTTTGACACTTCCTGTCCCGGTCGCCAGCGCCGAAAGAACGTTTTCAAAAATTGTGATGAAAAATATTTATGAAGTACGGTAGCACAAAACCATCTGTGTAATTTAGGGGCCCATAAATTACGTAATGCCGAAGAGGGTAGAGTGGGTTTGAGGTAACGTTATGCTGCGTTACATAGGGGTCATATATTAGTCATAAGATGTTATTGGTGTCACTGATTGGGGAAGTACATCTAAAAGATTTATTGTTGCTAGTATTGGTTCCAAAAATGGATTCATTGAGGAGGCTCAATTAATATTTAAAGCCAAATCAACAACAGGGGATTATCATGGTCAGATGAACTCAGAAAATTTTGAAAGATGGTTTTGTACAAAAATACTTGACAATCTGCCTCCTGAATCAGTAATAGTGCTGGACAATGCATCGTATCACAACAGACAGGTAGAAAAAACCCCATGCAGATATGACACCAAAATAACCATGGTTCAATGGTTAGAAAATAAGGGCATTTCATGTGATATGTCCATGAGAAAAGAAGCACTATTTAAAAAAATTAAGGAAAATAAGCCTGCTCATAAGACATATGTTGTAGATGAAATTGCAGCAAAAAAAGGCCACACCGTAATTCGCCTGCCCCCATATCATTGTGATTTGAACCCCATAGAACTTGCATGGGCTAAAATCAAAAGATATGTCAGAGAGCAGAACATTTCAGGAGATATGTCGGCAGAAAATTTGCTTAAGCTCACTAAATCAGCTTTTGCACAAGTATCACCATCAGACTGGGAAGGTTATTGTAGACATGTGCAAAACCTTGAGGTGGAATATTGGACCAATGATGGCATTTTAGAAATGTCCATTGATGACATTATTATTAACACCTCCTCACGGTCCAGTGATGAGAGTGAAGATTTGCATTCATCAGAAAACTCTGATTCTGATTAATTTGACCATTACCCGATTACGACACCAAACCCGGACTTGACATTAAAAACCTCGATTATGACTAACTTGCTCTCAAAAGGTAGGGTGGTTGGGAGGGCAAGTGGGGAACTCGATGTGTAGACACCTCCACGTGGTGAGTTCTGGGTATTTTCGACAAAAATGCTTGTCAAAATTAGCGAAGATCTACACTATCTGACTGCTTAAATACATTTTCATTCATCTAGTGTCCCTGCTGTTGCCTTCCCAGGGCGATGACCTGGCCGCACAAGATGCAGGTTTGACTTTCATTTCACAGACGATGGCATTACTTAAAATACTCTAGTGGCCGACTTCGTAACTAATACCCCCACTCCTCCCGAAATCGTCAATCCATCGTTCATGAAAAGTTGTACGAATAATACTTAAAATACTCTAGTGGCCGACTTTGTAACTAATATCCCTACACCACGCAAAATCGTCAATCCATCGTTCAAGAAAAGTTGGCCGAGTAATAGTAAATTTTATTGCATTTCTATATCAACACATCTCAGTCAATGAGCGGTGACGACAACAAAGCGCGCAAGCAGTGATGGGCAATGCCAACAACGGGTACGTTTTCTTATCAATTCTTGCTAAAAGCGCCATTTTTGCCATAAATTGTTCGGTTTTCAGTTTGTATTGTTGTGGTTTGATGAAAGTGGGCGTTCTTTATGGAACATAGTTGCTTATTTCGAATACACACAATTATTTTTCACCATGTCCCCAAGATATTTTAACTTCATTTTTAAATGTTTCATTTTCTTTTAATTGAAGAGTTACAACAAAACCATAAGTAGTTTCTTCATAATTCATTAAGAAATTAAACAGTTAAAGATGTCTTGGAGAGCAATAAAGCAGAAAGTCTATTAAAACGTTTCATCTTTGCTGCCAGGTTTTTGGAAAAAAATAAAAGTAAACGAACGAAAACTATTATAAACATTTTCTATTTCCAGCACATCATACAGTAATGCAAGGAAAAATTCACAAATAAATGGAACATCCAGAAATAAATGCCAACCAATGTATCCCATTATGAATGTATTCGAAACAACGATTTCGTTACCTTGTACAAATGTTTTATTTCCTCATCGCTTCAAACAATTAATTTTTAAATATAGTGTTAATCCCTTTAATATCCGTAGAAATGTAGTATCTTACAAATAATGCCTTGGTCCTAGAGCATTACATTCTTTAAATACAAAAATTATTGAATATTCGAAACAAAATTCAGATGTAAACATAACAAATGTCACTGGCTTCAATTCTTTCGTAATTTCGAATTTAATCATTAAATCAAAATATTTCGATCTGAAACAACGGAAAAACTGGAGCTTTTAAGTGCAGTGCAGAGATGCCTTATTAGGTGAAATTACTGCAAGTGGGTCGAAGTGTGGTGACCATTGAATCCAAATATTAACGTTTTCGATTGACGTGTTTCTGATTTACAATAACCATTGATTATCGCTATTTAAAAGACACGAAAAGGAAATAACCACTAAATAGAAAATCTATAAACATGAATAAGTGATATAATAGCCCATTTTTATTTTGCATATTGTAATTCCAAGAAAAATAAATTCGGCAATAACGCGCACGTATCCATCAAGTTAAATCTGAGAAATTAGTGTCTAAGCCCTGAAAGAAACGCTTAAATGAATAAATATCCCAAATGAATCACCTTGATATTACTTCTGGAATTAATCAATTATATTGTTAATTAAATCAATTAATAATAAATTATTAATAACCCGCGTATACTATCACTAGATATTCACTTTTTAGGTGGTGTTATTTGGACTCCACAGTTGTATGACATCTTAAACTAGACAATGTTATAATTTTATGAATGATTGCCTAAATAATACGGCAATGTAAGAATTGTTTGCCTCCGGTATGGAGGAATGATGAAATCCATTATACCGTAGTATTGATCTACATTACTCGTACATCAATACAATGAGAATACAAATTGTAGAATTAAGTAAAGTAAAACTGCGAGAAAACAAAATTAGAATTAATATTGACATTTTAAATAAAAAATTATAGTTAAAATTAAATTAATTATTTTTTAAATATCATTAAGTTTTTTCGTGGCCTGAAGGTGGTTATGTATATATATCATCTGAACATTCATTTCAACCAGAAATAACGCAAAAACTACTAATTTTTTTCAAAAAAATGTACATGATATTTTTTGAAGAGCTCATTTTGTACAACAGACTTTGTCTGAGACAAAAATCTTTAACTCCAATTTTGAAGTTTTAATGTTTTTTTTCCAATTTTCGAAAAATCGGAGAAGTGAACAAAACTGAGATCTGCACCATTCTCTTAAATGTCCTGTGCACCATTTAACAACAAAATTTAATTAAAAAATTCGGAGCCATATTTTCAAAATGTCCTACGGGCTCTACGTAAAGTACCCCCAAAATTAACATTTCGTTTTCAAATTCCAGGGTCTGCGACATCAGCTAGAATGATTGACGAATATCAGTTTGGAGCAAATCGGCGGAACGGTTTATGTGCTAGCGTTGTGCACTGACGGACAGACGTTTTGCCGTCAATCGGTTTTTCGGTATGAAGGACCCACAAAACATGGATTCTGGTTACACCACGTGTTAGAGGAATTTTTCTCCCTATATTTAGCAATCGGATTTATCGGCTTTTACCTTAACAGGACCCGGCAATAAGAGTTTTAGTGTCGAAAATTCGCCGTTTGCCGGTGCAGTATTACAATACTTCCTTTTCTTACGTTAGTAAGTGCGAGAAAGTAGTTTAAGCAAAAAGTATTTTCTCAACACGTCCAGTCGCTACCTTTTCTTTTTGAAAACAGTCGAAGTAAATATTATTATGTCCTGAGCGGTGAATTTCAGGTGCTGCTGAAATGAATGAAACATATAATTCCACGTGGCCTTTAATCGGTTATGAAAAGTGCCAACAAATTTCTAGCCACTCTATCATTAGCGTAGAAGTGACACCTTTCGAGCATTTTTATAACTGTCGGCTTTTTAAATATATTTTAGAAATGTGTATTGATTATTATAATTGAGAGATATATAACCTACATTATACTTTAATAATCGTTTGGAAAAAATCCAAATGTTCATAAACACAGTCCCAAAATTTTTCACGGAGTGGAAGAACTTTCAACACTTAAATTATAATTTAATATGATTTAAATATTATTTTTTCAATGTATTGTAATGTTTCTTTTGATGAGTTAAAACACACTCGTGTAATATTTTAACGAAGATGTTTATTTTATTTCTTAATGATACACTAAAATACTTGATTTATTTACAGATAGGATTCACAGTCCTTGTGTTTTTCACTTGGCTATTTCCTTACACGGGTCTCAGTTCACTTGATTATTTATTTACACTGTTCATTTCTTCTACACTGTCGCACTTCCCACAATTCACAGCGCTGGTTACAGTTCACGCAGCACCACCTAGATACCTATATCTAGGTGGTGTTGGTTCACGGCGCTGATCACAATCCTCTGCACTGCTGTTCCTACTATTCACCACTGTTCACCGCAATGCACACTTCACAGGTCAGCTTCCACTTGAGACTTCCGGCTGAATGCGTACTCACACAAACGGACTGACTGACTGCTTATTCACCGACTACATACGATGAATGCTACTACTACTACTTCCAGCGGCCGCCGGCAGCGGCGAATTTATACGTGACCGGCGCCCGCCTCGAGCCACCGAAAACTTGCTCCACATTTCTACGCGACACGCGAATAACCCGGAACCGTCCAGTTCGGGGGGGGGAAGGGGTAGCGCGTATATATATATATATATATATATATATATATATATATATATATATATATATATATATATGTATTGCACTTTTTTCATACTTAAAAAAATGTTTGCTGTTTCCTATACTGAATTCAAATTTTGATGGTTGAATTTCAATATTCAAGTCTCACTCATAAAATATAATTTGTTATCCCTAATGATTTAATATTAACATTTTTTATGAAACGTACTTTCAATATATTTTACTTGGCAAGTTTGAATGAGCATTTTATGCCATTTCTTTGCAATATAATTGGCACATTACTTGATATCTCTGGTGGCAGAAGAAAACAGTTGATTCGATGACTTATGTAATATTTGGGATGAACTTATACGTAAAAAAAAAATCCTGAAGAAGATGGCTTAGTTTTTACACAAATAAAGTCTTGAAGATTCACAAAATTTTAGTGGTTCATGCATATTACAATGCTGTATTTGTACAACACGTTCAGGTATATAAATGACAACTTATTTCTTGAGAGTTGTTTCCTTCAGTGGGTTGTTTATATTATTGCAAGAATGTGAGACGTCTATACGTTTTCATATCACATCACAGCGTCACAGCAGACGAAGTGTCAACGGACTCGAAGTATATGGTGAACTAGAATTTATTTAACAATGCATTTGAAGTAAATCAACTGTTCGCGGTTTCATCCAATCGGGACCTTGAACATCCCCATAGTGACGTCACTGTGGCGACATATAAGTTTCCGATTGGATGAAATTGCAAGAGCTGATTTACATCAAGTGCACGACGAAATAAATCGTACTATAGCTCTCGATTACTACGGTTATATCTGATTCAACCACAGGGTGATACGAATGTTTTATCACGCTTTATAAGAGGTTATGGGTGAACTCCCACACTAAACATTTTCAGGCTAGTTCTCGCACAGGCACCGCTATACAACCTTAGATAAATATATAGAAAAACTTTGATACTTTGGAGGCCACGAAGGCGGGCAATGTGTTGTTCCAGACACGGAGTATATACCACGTGGACTCGCGCGTTAAAATCCGCCGAGATTTTGAGTGTGGGAAAGGTAATTGGAGTGACAAAAAAAATATAGAAGTTTGGAGAAATGGGTCGAAAGTATTTTGTGACAACGTGTGATAGTTGTAGTGATTAATGTAAATTTTATCAAGTCTCTTTTCTTTCCTTTACGAGGCATAAAGATATTATTATTCAATTCTAGTGGAAAAAATGTCGCATGAATTGACAAAGACTGTGCTGTTACCATCACTTTGTGACGTGATGAAGGATATTACTTTTGAGCAGTTGCTGACAGGTACTGAGAAGGCAGCTTGATTTGCATTGAAAGATGTATGCGACAATTTCTTAGAAAACGTAATACAGGGACAGAACTGTTACAAGGCTTTAGGTTGCAACATATCTCTAGAAGTACATTTTCTTCATTCCCATTTGGATTTCTTCCCAAGTAATGTTTGAGATGTGAGTGGCGAACATGATGAGAGATTTCATCAAGAAATCATTGTCATGGAAAGACGATAAAAGAGAAAATGGTCACCAAAGCTTTTGGCAGATTTCTGCTCGACACTCCTACAAGAAGTTTCACCGTAAATAGAAAGTTTCCAGGAAAGGTTTTAACTTGTAAGTACGTTTCACTTGTTCAGCTTTTTCGAAATGTTTTCATTTTATGTTTTGTAATACAATTAATTATACAATTTTTGTAATACAAACAATGTTTGTTACATGATCTGATATTTACTGAGACGATTGCAAGTTTTGCGCAAGTGGTATATGTGGGGCATCTTTTCCGGAAAAGTTGGTACGTGACGGAACATTTCTGATTTTATTTTCGCAATCATTGTATGTGATTTAGAAAAGAACACATACTTTCATCTCGCGACAAGACACAAAAGTTCATGTTTGTTGCACCGTGTAATTGAACATTGCTCATTAACAAGCTTTCCCGATTTTTATTTTTATTTTATCCCGACATTATTTTTTGACACTTCCTGTCCCGGTCGCCAGCGCCGAAAGAACGTTTTCAAAAATTGTGATGAAAAATATTTATGAAGTACAGTAGCACAAAACCATCTGTGTAATTTAGGGGCCCATAAATTACGTAATGCCGAAGAGGGTAGAGTGGGTTTGAGGTAACGTTATGCTGCGTTACATAGGGGTCATAGGTTAGTGTTACGTGATGCTGATATTTATTTTTAAAACCTTTCAACATTTGCTGAAATAATTTCTTTTATCGAGTCGTATACTGAAACATTTTCATATTAACAAATTAAATTAAAAGTATAGTAAATAGAAGTAATATTCTACAAATTGCTACAATAAATGAAAATATTTTACATCAATGATATATTGATTGAATCTTTTAGATTATAAAGAAAATATTGAAAACGAATATGAAGTATATTCTAAAATCTAACTCGAGTAGCGCAGTAGACTCGAGCCTATGCTTCATCCACAACGGCATGTGCATGGCTTGTTAAACATTTTCTGGCTATTTCTATCATTAAAAATTGTCCCTAAACTTATTGGTATGCGCAGTCCGCACCACAACTAATACTCACGTTAATTATAATAAATTTTAAAGTATAGCACATATACAATTAATACAACTCGTTTCTGCTTTATAATTAAGTGTTACTAATTGGCATTGAGGGAGGGGGCTTGTTGCAAGCGTTACGTTATTATTAGAGGGGGGTTCAAGCGCGCGTTAAAGAGGGAGAGAGAGTATTCAAAATACTCCAAATTTGAGTTACGTAATTTATTGACGACCACTTACGTATTTTATCAATGAGTACCAAGAAACGATGTGGTTGAAAAATAATATTTGTACTGTCATTGATAAATTTGTAAATCTGAAGAAAGGATAAAAAATTATATTTGAAATTTATATCATGAAATTGCAAAAATAATAATTTATTTTCTGTAATAATTTATTGTATTAAATGTTTTTCTTTTCTCGTATACGTACGTTTGTACGGAGTAATGGACGTAGTACAGAGAACGTTATGCAATGCAGAAAATCAATTTCAGGATTTCAACGGAAATACACGTTTTGGGGTCCCCTGTTACCGAAAAAGTGTTGTTTTTTTCAAAATGTTCGTCCGTCCTTCTGTCTGGTGTATATGAACAACACTAGCGCCTAAACAATGCGTAATTGTTTTTCCAAATTGAGGAACATAGTGTCGATTTGGCTTGAGCCTAAGATCCGCGATTTTTAAAAATATTCGATAATTTTTGGGGGTACTTTCCATGAAGTCCCAGGGACATTTTCATTTTTTTTAAACGGATCCAAATTTTTCCTTAATTTTCTTATAAGGATAAAGGGAAATACACATATAAAGGCGGCATAGGTCTGTTTTACACTCTTAACTCTGAATTTTGGAAAATTGTAAAAGTATGGAATGTTTCGGCAACTTCTTACAAAGACAATATTGAAGACAGAAATTTTTCCTTCAAATGAAATTTGTTGTCCATAATTAGTTCTTTAATTAACGTCATGCACATTTTCTTGAAAATTTTTGTTTTCGCGCAATATGTGCAATTTTAATAAATTACAAAAACAAGATTTTCTCGAAAACAGCTGCAGCTGTTTTCTTGAAACTACCAAATCAGATGATATAAACATCGTATTGTTCTATTCTTTATTTTTCACAAATTGCACAAATGTAATGTTTTTGACCAGTTTCTCACGCCATTAATATTTACATTAGCGGCAGTTTGTTCAGGTTTTTGCATTTATTAGTACATGTGCTTTAAAGAATGTCATATAAAGTTTATTGAAAACTCAAAAGTTTTCTGCGAAAGCGAGCTCAATATACCGCATTTTCAGATATGTTAAAACGCTATTCTCTGAAACACAGCTCAAAACGTTTTTTTCAAATCTTTCGTGGAGATAGTTTAAACTGAACAGTTTTAAGGTGGAATAAAATTAATGTTGCTGTATTCTTTTGTTTAAAAAAAAAACCACACAAATGTAATTTTTTGAAATATCTTTTACGCCTTTAATATGTACATTTCCAGCAATTTGTATACATTATTGTATTTGTGAGTGGAAAATATTAAAATGACTTCCAATGAAGTTTTTTGAAAACTCCGTGAAAAAATATCTTCTTGTCTCTCGCAAAATGTCGGGTATGTATTCAGACTGTGTAAAAAAATCAGGCCTTGGAACGTCGAAGATGAGAGAATTGATTTTATTCCTAGTGGGGTAAAATTTAATATGATTGTCGACTCTGATCCGAATTGCCCCTAAGCAAAGAATGTTGGGAACAGCTTAAAAGGAGCCGAGTTTTGTGTAACTCGTACATCTCAAAGATTTTGTTCTCTTATGGAAGTAAAGTGCCTTTAAATATTTTGGGTGCTTTTACAACCAAAATTCGACTGACTAATGGAAGACCTGAACTGGAAGCTGAAGTATTTTATCTTGGGTGGAATAGATGAAGCGCTTCTTGGAAGGAGGGCAACGACAGCGATGGGAATTCTCAAGATTTACAAAGGAGCAGTGAAAACTCGCAATGTTACATCGAGGAATTCAGCGAAATTGTTGAGGGAATTGGAAAACAAGAATTTTCATCTGAAGATTTCAATTGACAACTCAGAAAGTCCAATTGCTCAGCCAGTTCGAAGACAACCGTACAATTTGAAAGGTCAGCATAAGTTGATTTTATCATTGATGGAGGAAGATACCGTGAAGAAACTTGAGTGTCCCACCCCACCCACTTGAGTGTCACCGGTACATATTGTACCAAAGGACAGAGTAGAGGTTATGTATGGATATGAGAAGAGCTAACCAGGCAGGTCTCGCGCAACTATTCTTGAACGATGACGTTGTTTCCCCTCTCTGGTCCAATAAACAGAGGAAGGTGAAAGCTCGCAGCGAGCACTGATGACAACATTCCGAACACATCTTCACTGGCGCAAAATTGAAACAATTTTTTTTGAAAACGAGAATATCTATCCTTTATTTTCTCCAAAAAACTAATGAAATGACCGAAGCAGGTAAAGATCTATCACCGGAGATACCTCTAACTCCTTAAAAAGTTAGAACGCAAATTATTGAGAACGTTGCGAAGGCATGACTGATCTCCAGAGATTGGCATTGCTTCATAAAATCTAGTGGCCGATTCCGTAACTAATACCCCCTCTACCCGCATTTCTTCATTCCATCGTTCAAGAAAAGTTTCGCGAGTAATAGAGAACGTTGTCCAATTCCAACAACTGAAGAACGTTTTACAAGACCTGAATGGACCGACAATATTTTCAAAACTATCCTTGAAGAGGAGCTATCATCAAGTGGAGCAGGATGAAGAATCGCGTGGTATTACATTTATCACTGAAGCAGGAATTTTCGATATAAATGTTTGATGCATGGAATTTCTTATTCACAGGAAATGTATCGTATTATGTTTTACACGGATGTGAGTGCGTCCCTGTTTTCATGGATATGGTTCATGGCTGAATCATACAAGTACACGAGACAAGACTGAAGCTGGTTCTGGAAAGATTTAGAGAAAGGGAATTTTGAGACATCACATCTCAGAAAAGGCATCAAACTATCGGAAACTAGTCAAGAAACTAAACGTCAATTTCGTCGACCGATGAATGTAGAAATAAAGATTTTTTTATTAATTTTTGGGGACGTTTCATTTCCGGTTTGTCTTCAAGGAGGAACATAGTTTTCAAATGGGGAAAAAGCCAAGAGGATACAATTCAGGAGGTGCGACAGCCATGTCAATACACCGAAATGAAACATGTAAAGTGATTTATTGCTCATTAATTGCCACAGTGTTTGTAATTGTTTGGAATTGCCACGTATTTTCGGGTCGCAAACAGGTGTGAGCTGGCTTGTCGTGACGCCAGCTCACACATAAGTGAAATTCGGGTTGTAGCTCGGCATAAATACTCAGGTATTTATTGGTAATTAATTTCCACAATTTGGAATTAATTACCACGTATCTTCTTGGCGAAAACGGGCGTGAGCTGGCTTCAGAACACACATAAGTTAAATGCGGGTCGTCGTTCGACGGACACCCTCATGATTATGTTGCTAATTAATTGTCACAAATTGGAATTAATTGCCAAGTATTTTCGTGGCGAAAACGGGTGTAAGCTGGGTTTCAAGACGCACACGAGTTAAATCGGGGTCATAGCTCGACGGAAACCCTCAAATTATTTGATTATTAATTGCTAATTAATTGCCGGGTATTTTCGTGGCCAGAACACACGGAAGTTAAATTCGGGTCGTAGCTTGACGGAAATCCTCAAATAATTTATTGCTAATTCATTGATATTAAATTGCCACAGTTCGGAATTAATTGCAGTGTATTTTTGTGGCGGAAACGGGTGTCCTGGCCCGGGGCCTGACTAGGGAGGGCACACGACAGTAGCAGGTTCAGGGGGGGGGACATGGGGGGTCTTCCCCCAAAAAGCTTCGAGTTTTCGTTTGTTACCTTCCTTTATTTGATAAAATTGATATAAATATTTGTTAGCATTTTGCAATTATTTAAAAAAATATTGTATAGCACCATATGTACGTAACAAAAACAATATACTATATAATAACAAATATATTACATATCATACTTCATTCATGTTGTTTGGCTTGACATTCACAATTGTATTTTACAAAAAAAATCAACTGTTTGAACTACTATCGAAGGTGAAGCATTAATCCAGAAAGGACTGTTTCTTCGTAACGACAAAAAAGAACCAACTTACATAGTGCCAAATGGACAGAGCACCATCGATCTAGCTTTCTCAAGAGGCTGCACAACTGGGTACGCCACACTGTTCAGATTCTCAGATGCGGTGACCATAAGGAAACATCTGTTAGTCAAGTGTTCCTTTAAACATAATATACAGCAAATAATACAATGCACAAGACTATCAAGAAAGCCCCAAAGCAAAGTAGTAGAAAATGCAATAGATGAGCTAGAAGAAGCAAATACATATTCAATAACAAGCTGGACAACGCCACCAAAATAATTAAGAAAATAATTGGCAAGGCAACAGCAAGTACAAAACCAAAAGGGAAATTTGCACAAAAATGGTTCAACGCAGAATGTTATGAGGAACTCCTCTCAAGCAATGATCGCCATCAATGAAATCAAATTTATTATTCTCTTGGACATGAACACAGCTGTGAAACTTTTTCAAGCAAACGTCTTACCAGTCATTACTTATTGTATTGGTATGGTAGTGATATCTGGGAAAAATTCACAATAAGAAATCTATACGACCTGGAAAAAGTGAAAGCCATGTTTCTAAAACGAGCAATGGGCATATCTAAACGAACAAGATCTAGACTGGCATATGTACTTTCCCAAGAAGCATTCCTAGTTGAGAAGTTCAGACTGCAATTCCTCCTACCGAATACAAAGAGAAGAAATACAGCCAGAGTTCTACACTACCGAGGCAATGTGTAACAGAAACTAGGTGTCGGCAGGCTACGAGATGCGTCACGAGGTCCGCAGTTTTCACCATTTGCTGTGCAAAATGAAAACTTTCCACGACCCAGGGGAAACGTGCAAGTGCAAACTCTATCGAAAGAGTCTGCGATCGATACCACATCTAGCAGTGTAAAGAAAGAAGGCTGTCAATCAACCAGTATGCATGAATGAACAGTAACTGTGAGACTTAGTGATGGTTTTTAACTGTAATATTTATTTTCTTTTTTTGTCTTACTCTTTGTAGACAGCACACATGTGCATTTTTCAGTGTAATAAATAAATTATCAACCGTGCCCCCTGATATGATCCCTGTGATTTGGCAACAATGGCTGTCAAAAAAAGCAATCACATGACTGAACACACTGTACCAATATGGGTTGAAATGGTACATTAAAATGATTGTATCAACTAATAAAAATGTTAAATCATATTTTTGTTTTGTTTTATAAACAGTTCTATCAAAATTATATTAATATTAATAATGTTTTATCAAAATTATATTATAAACCCTGGTACTACAGGGGTTAAGAATTATTATGGAGTAAAGAAAGGAAATAAGTAAAAATTGTATATTATAGTTTTTATCTGGCGATTGAGCCACATTATGCCCTAAAATGTTGTAAAATTTTTAAAGAAGTTATGTAAGTGCTGACAAGTTTGTTTTACAAATAAATAATATTACAATGTGTGTAAAAAATTGAGGTGTACCATTATTAACAAAAAAATAAAGTCTCCATTACAAGCTAACAAAAATGTTATCAATTGCCATAATTTTGACAAATTTCCAGTTCATTTCTGTGATATGTATCACCGGAATTCATTAGAAAACAATTATGTTTCAAGTGACTACCTCAAAATGGCCAAATTTTGAAATAATGTTAAAACTTTGACCATCAATATGTTACTTACAGTATATATTTGATCTTTCAATCTATTTTTTGGCTCTAAAAAACCTTTAAAATTCCAATCTATAGTTAAAGTAAAAAAAGAGTCAAACAAAACGAGAAAAAGTAATTATTACAACGCTTTACTTACATGAAAGTAAGGACTGCAAGCAGATAGAACGAGCCTGTGAGCTTGCAGGCTCTGACCTTCGGCAGATATAGTGCAATCAACAAAAGAATTGTTATCTAATAAACTTTTAAATTCTGTAGCAAGTTCACTGGTGTGGTCTTCCCAACTTACAGTCACAACTGATTCAGCCATGCTTGAATTGCACTGAAACAATGCAAAAACACATTTCCTTAAAAAACTTATAACAAGAATGTAACTACAATATAAACTGATCTATATCAACCCATCTGAATACAATATAAGTATTTTAGGTTTGTCCATTGGACATTAACATGCGTTTGTATATCTACACTTTGTATTTATACACTGTTTTGTTCTTGGTAATATTTCTGCATGTTTATTCACATATCACTGATCTTTGTTGTCTTCTCGTCACAAGCACATTCTGTTGGCTTTCTTATGCTCGCACAGGGAGCAATTTCAAACACAGCATGTATGCGAAAAGTGGAAATCTATAATTCCCCAATGCTAAACTGAAGACAGTGACATGTCTTTCACATATCAGTATGTGATAATGGTCTTGTTGCGCATTTTGCACTTACATTGAAATACTGGCTCTTGATATTTTGTTACTGCGGAGTCTGTGGTAAAAACTGTGTACAGTGAATCGTGTAATCAGATGTCTAAGTTCATTCTAGTTGGCCCATTTGCAAGAGCCAACGCAAGAGACTTATATGATCTCCTTGTAGTACCCCTTTATCTGCTGTATCGGACTTGACCTCTCCATCTGGTTATCTATTTGGGCATAGTTGACGGCAAGGATTTATTTATTAGTCTTGTTAGGTGATATTCCATTCCTATGACTTTTTGCCAGTTGATCATGCTTTACTGTAATAGAGGAATACTGCACATAGTTTTCTCTGATGAACCCCGAGTGCTTCGTCTGTAATTTTGAAAGCATTTCACAGCTTGTATTGTAGATCGTCCTTTCCGTAACCGGAATTTTTTCCTCCGGTATTCGGTCATGTTTACAAAACTACTCACTAACAGACTCACAATATTAACAGATGCAAATATTTTTATTGGCAACAAATAATACACATACGCTATTTATAAGCAGTAATAAAAATACCACCACGTACTCTGGCGGTGCAGGTTATCATCCACAGTGCATTATTTATATACAAATTTCTTAAGTTTAAAACGCAAAGTACACAAAAAAATTAGCAGCTCTTGGCTCGTGACGGTTATCATCAGGATTGCCAAACCACGTTTCATATCATAGTGTACGTCCTAAACCGTACCGTATACATTAGGCATTTGCATTATATACTAGCAGAACAGAAGAATACCTTACACAGTGGTGATACGTATACAGCAGTTACATAGTAGTATGGAGTTTATAACGCAGCTAAATGCCTTATAACCTCGACGTGACTCACTCACGCATAAAAATATACGTCGGTTTTGGGTTTTGATATAACGTGGCGCGTCAGGGTCTATCTTCTTCAGGTCTTCTCGTAAAATACGTAAAATACTCTCTGGTCTTCTCGACGGAATATATAGGAATATCTCACGGCATTTTGCGTCTTTCTCCGTCGTGCCGCTAGATACCGTTCACCTCGCTCGTTTTGCAATAAAGTTCCGTGGCCTCGAAGTGCAATGCCGCCACACTTGAACCATCCCTATCCTTTCGGACATCTATGGCTGAATGTAACATAGAAAATAAACAAGGCGAGGAAAGACAATAATTGTTCGGCGGGCTTTCGACGAGCTCCGCAAGCGGCTGCTCCTCTACCGGTCGAAATTGCGACTCGAGAATGTCCGCGAAAAGCCTGTCGAGAGTGAATCCGTCGTCGACCTTGGCGCCGGCGTCGGCGGTAGTGGCAGCAGCCGACGGCGATGATGCCGCAATCGATTCAACGATCCGTTTTGCATCCGAGGAAGTTCTGCGGGAAGAAGAAGCGCGCACGTTAACGCAAATTCGCTCCGTTGAGGGCGTAGCAATACGCAAGCGCTTGGGCGCCCCCGCGTCGCGCTGCAACGCGCCCCCGCCACCCTCCGAAGCAGTGAGGAAGCCGCTGCCGATAAGTAACGGAGCACGCGACGACATCGCGCTTTAAATCGGCGCAAAAGGCCTGGCCTCGATATTATTTCACTCTTAAAAGGACTGTTGATCCCACGGCAGCCGACGCTCTTGGCAGGTGCGTCAGCCCTCCGCGGCGGCCAGGTAGCGAATCCCACCATCGTTCACCATCTGGTGCAGAGAGTATTTGTACTGCGATTTATCCAACTCTGCCCCTGGCAGGTATCGCCTATTGACGGTTTTATCCAATTGAGAGCTTCAACATTACCATAGCGGCGAGAGCGGCAGGGCGCAGCGCGGGATCAACACAGGCCTACTGGCGACGACCCACGAGACCGAGCTGAGGAGGGCCTCGACCCCTTGGAACGCCTTCCCATCGACGCGCAACTGGGCCACGACAACTCGGTGAAACACTGCGGCACTCGCGCGTCTGGCGGACTTCCCTCATATGTTCACATCATGATTCAACCTTTCTTGATAAAATTCAGGAGAAACATTCTTGGAATGAAAAATATATATTTTGAACAAACATAACATAATCTAACTTACTTTTCAGAAGAAATAATTGAAGAAAATATTTACCTTAGTATGCCCTGTTACATTTGTTGTGCCTGATTTAAAAATTGTGAAGAAAAATCCAACATTTGCACAATTTATTTAATAACTTGTTTTCTCAGTTTTTATGTTGTAAATTCTTTGACTATGTTTTTGTACTAGGGTGGTGGTTTTGTTTGGTTATGGTTCGTTTCGTAAAACGTTCGAGTATCTTGTGTACAAATGTAAGCTTACTAAAACTACTTAATAAATGTAATTCAAGAATTAATTACTGAAAATATGCAAGTGGTTATGAGTCCAGGTGCGTCTTGACTTGAAGGAAAGTAACTTTAAATTAAATATCGACGAGTGGTTAATAAGTGAAGTCGATATCAGTTTCCTATTGGCTTGTAAAAACATTTCGAAATGGATACAAGATTGATAAACATTGGCTGTTTGGAAGGAAAATCAAACTGGAGTACCTGGAAATATAAATATGGTGTTTGTTTACGAGGTATACCTGGATCCCTTGATGTGGTTGAAGGCAGGGTAGTGAAACCCAAAGAACACGAAAGTGATGCAGATGATGTTACGGGTGCATACGAAACTGCAAACGCTAAATTTCTCAAGACACACAGTAATGCAATGATTGTCTTAACAACAAATATGTCTGAAGATATTCTACAGAAAATAATGCGTCTAAACTCTAATCGAGATGTTTGGCTAGAGTTCAAGAAAAAAAATTAAATAAGTTCAAAATTGTTTGACGGTGTTTCAGAAGACAAGGTTTATGATATGAGTTTGCAATTCGTTGGGTTCAAGAAAAATTCATATTGCTACACTTATATCTAAACTGAAGAATTTGTGATCTCGATTGAAGGAAGAAATGGCTAAAGATACTGAGAGTAATTCAAAGGTACCTCTTATATTTTTGATCTGCACAAATTTGGGAACATTACCAGAAGAATATTTTCTATTGAAATCTAGTTGGATGCTTATGTCAGAAAATGACGGGGCAGTGGATAATCTAACAAATCAATTAGATGCCTATGAAAAAAGCTTTATCCAGCAAAGGAGATGAATGTATGTCTTAAGAAGTGCTTGCAATCAATTTCAACAAGCAATATTCCAATCAGAAAAAGAAACTAATATGTTATTTCAAAAAACCTAACCATATAGTTTTTAAATGTAGAAAATGGATTGAAGATGGAAGGCCACCAGAAATAAATGATGGAAGAGGTAAGAAATCAGAACCTTCTAATTCTTTGAATGAAAATGTTTCAACGTCTTTTAATGTCTTTTCCATAAATACAAGTTTGGTATAAACAATTTTTAATTTTTTACATACAACTATTTATTAAGGAAGACAATTTGATTCGTAATTATTTTACAGATGCATTTATGACATTTTTCGATTATTTTATGGATTTGTTTTGTAGGGGTATGCCTCCTTCCCTCATGAATGGGAACCCTAAGCAACTGCTTATTTTGAAGGTAACTCCGTCACTGCTCTCCCGGAGCGGGGGTCCGGGAGTTGAAACATCATCTTCTCCGGCCAATCCCAAGCGCCACTGGCTGAGGCGTGCACTTCATTTCCGTCCTTCGGCGTGTTCCCGCTTGTGTTGGCAAAACTGGTTTGGGTCGGATAACGCCTTTCCACACTCGTCGCAGTGATACCAAATTACTCCGTGTATGTAGGCTCTGTGGTAGGCAAGGCCTCCCGACTGACGGAAGGTCTTGCCGCACACGTCGCACGCGAACGGGCGCTCGTCCGTGTGCGTGCGCAGGTGCTTCGCGAGTATCGCCTTCGCGGCGAACGCCTTGTCGCACACTGTGCAGCTGTACGGGCGCGCGCCCCTGTGCCTCCGGCAGTGGGCGACGAGAAGTCTGCGCTTATCGAAGGAAGCGCCGCACTCGTCGCAGCTGTACAGCGACTGCTCCGCGCTCGGGCAGCGGTTGTGGGAGGCGAGGTGAGAAGACGAGGAAGACGCCCTACGGGCCACTTCGCTCGAGCCAGGCGCTTGTCCCGGGTGCCCGTGCAGCTCCGACTGCTTTGGGAGCCTCTCGCCCTCCTGGGATTGGCGACTCCACAGCGGTGATGCCAAGTCGTTCTCAGACGGCCCGACTGCCCCTGAACACACATCCAATGACATACTTAAATTAACGATCAATCGTAAAATAGGCTTAGGGCCGTATTTATAGTTGACACATAGTGAACTCTTATGATGACAGTTTCGTATTAAAAACCCCACTGAGCGGCGCACTCAGGCAATACTTGGCTACATAATATTTGAGATTGCTTTATTTGTTACTAGATACAAATGAATACGTAACCTAAAAGAGTAGAAATAAAAAAGGCAAAACATTTTCGATTTTCGAAAAATTAGGATATTCAACGAACATGAAACCTTCATCATTCTCTTAAACGTCTTTTTTGAAAATTTGGAAAATATTCCACGTGTTACATGTAAAACACCCCCAAAATTAAATTATGGGTTTACAACTGTACATAATAGCTTTGTTCACAGACGGACGGAGGGCCACGTTTTGCCGTCATGCGATTTTTTCTGTATCAACGACTCACAAAACATAGATTGTAGCTACACCACGTGTAAGAGGATATTCCCCTATTTTAGTAACTGGTTGTATCCCTTTTCCGTTACCCGACGTCACCGTGAAAATGTCGTTTGCGCACGGTGACGTCGCGTTTTTTTAATGTTCTAACAGGGCGGTCAGCGATCTGACTTTTGGGAATTCAAAGATCCCCCCTCCCCTGGTTCTTCAGGTTCGAGGAAACAGTTATTTGAGGTTCTGTTTACAACTTTTTTGTGTTCATTACTTAACACTACTGCGTTACTCACGCTCTTTTCTCTCGCAACCGAGTACTAAAGCGTAGATTTTTTTTTTACAAAAACGAGCTTTGATAAGCTAGCGCATATAGCAAATAGAGCTTTGATGAGCTAAGATAACTCTGATTTTTCTGTTTTGCAAGGAAACATATTACTACTTCATATTTAACCATTTTAAGTATTAATACTTAAAATGGTCGATTAAGTATTTTTTAGCCGGAAACTCGATCTATGGACTTGTTAACGCAGGGTTTGAGGTACCGTATTTCATTCATCTGTTTTGGAAAAATGCCTGTCCTACCGTGAAGAACATGTTTTTAACAAGTAGGAATATTTTTTTCAAAATTATTAAATAGGCCAATTTTTAAAATGATTAATTAACTTATTAATCACTATAAACATTAACTTAAACAGGGCTCACAACTGTATATTACTTAACATTCATAATCTATTTTCAAAGTTACACATATAATGATAATTTTCTTCTGATTCATTACACGGGAATATGGAAAAGTACACTTAATAACACAATGATTATTGATTTTCGTCTTTAATAAAATTTTTGAATTTTGGGAATTAATCTTATTGCTTGAAATATCCCACGCATTTTAACTTCAGGAATTTTAAATACGGCATAATCGATTTTGCAATACAATTTTTAAATGATTATCAGTAAATCATGTGTTTCACATTAACTTAAGTTTTAAAAGTTCATTTTTTTTCAAAACAGTGATTTTGTTTTTATAATGAACACATTTATAAAAGATATCTTTAATGATTTGATTTTATCTGTTTCATTTGCGTTTCATTTTTAAAGTATTAAAACATTTAAATGTTTTCGAACTTCTGACGCATTCAATCACTACGTTCTTTAAGTTGGAGTCTCCGTAAAACGAGATCTTTTTTTTTAATTTGAAGCCTGTGCTCTTCTACGGAATAAAGTAAAATTCCCTTTGAGCATCATGGCCGTTTCAATCGGAATAGGGAACTGGTACCATCAATGTCATCGAAAAGACCAAAACTGGGCGGTTGACCTCCCGGTGAGACATTTGTTGAAAATCTCGTCCGTGCACGTGCTACCCACACATTTTTTATTGATTAGCGATTCCCGTCACGTCAACTGCTAAGACCATTGTCTCGTAAGTGGAGGGCGTCTTGTCCTCGAGCGGTGGTCATCTTTCCCTCGCTGGGTGGCGAAATCCGGCGCCGATCTTCCGTCGGCGAGCGGGGTTTGCCTCAACCACGACCCCCACTTACGAGGCACCGCCCCATCCGGGACAAGATATAAGATCCCGACCGGTCTTCCGGTATGTGTAATTGTGTTGCTACCCACGTTGGTGCTCTCTGGTGCTCTGGTCTACCTATGTTGCACCTATACACGCAGAAGTGTTAGGAGTACTGTGACCTGCAAGTCAAGGACTTCACAATTCTAAAGCATACACATGGTATTTTTCATACATACTGCGTTTTTAACTTTCGACATTATCGCGTACCTATTTGAATTGTTCACTTAAAAAAGTGAACGATACAAATCTTCATTGTACTCAGAATACGTTGTATGCATCTTAGTACTAAAAGTTGGCGATATATTTGAAAATAACAAAAATCCCGGTTTTCAAAACAAATTCCCGGTTTTTGACAGTTTTCAAGGATTTCAGGTCCGCTGGTTATCCTATTTAAGTAAAGACCAACTTTACGTACGCGCCTACATTACGATAATAACTCATAAACACACTAGAGTGCATCGCTAAACAATCATCCGCTGTCAGATGTTTAGTTAGTTTTGCTTACGTACGTGTCGTGTCCACGTTGATATGTTGACGAAATAAGAAATTACTTTTTGTATTCAATGATGGTACAAAGATGGTCATGCGTTAATAAACAATGAGTGGAATGAACACTTCAATACTGTTCCACCGACACGGAAGGCGGTATCCATTTTTCGGAAATGTTTTGCGGCAAATGGATCAGTAGGTCATTATTAAGTGGGGAGACAAAGGTTAAAGCATTACAAGCTATTACGGAGTCCTAAAAGGTCTACTCGCAGATTTCATAGGTGTAGCGTTGCAGAGGGAAAACAATTTGAAACAATGTACAATAAAAGATAAGAATAACTCATTATTGGGAAGTGACTTTTGGCCCACTCTGTATAGGAGAGACGGAAGCTAGGTATTACAATTTTAATTTCTTTAAGTTTTGAAGGTATATGGGCCATAATTTAAAACTTCTAATAAATGGAACAAATAGAATGGCTCTTTGTATACATTTCCGTATAGCTATATATACATAATATTTTTAATGATAAGTAAAAAATTTTATGCAGCAGTGCACTTTGTCAAAGTTGCACAAGTTGTGAATACACTGGTATACATTGTGACATATGTAAAAGAAACTAAAATATTGTTATATTCAAATATAACAAACGTCTCTACAATGCTGATTCATTTAATCTCAATTGTTTTCAACATACGAATAACAGTGGATATACACATAATGTACTTCATTTTTAGTACAGTTTACATGAGCTCATTTCATGCGAGTAAGAGTTATTCTCTGCACCCAGTTCTCTCCACCCTTTGATGTTTGAAATGGTTCTAAACAAACAAGACAGACACTCATCTTCAGAGCTCTCCGATTTGTCTTATTTTTTCGACATATTACATCTAGATCTCTGCTCAGAAACATAGCATTTTGATAAGCTTCTTTTTTATTTTTCCTTTTTTTAGTGTAGGTCTTTTCTCTAATCTTCCTTGTTGCTGTAATCGAATTCCTTATTTAAAAGGAGTGCTAGTTAAAATGCATGATTTCAAAGTTTTTGTCCTCTTACGGTTATTCCTCGAGATCCGATTTCCAAAGGACTAACCGCTGATGTGGGTAACCTATCTTCTACCACAGAAACAGGGATATTGCCCTTGTCGTTAGCAGCCTGGCCTATTGCTTTTTTACTGTTACTACCCCAGTTTTATCTCAGTTCCAAATGTCATTTGCCTTGAAACCATATTTATCAAAAGAGGCCGTGTCAACATTGTTTATTGAACTTTGTGTTTTCATTGAAAATAGTAGCTTCAGGAAACGATATGAAATTTTAGTGTCACTGCTTATACGTCATCGAATCAACACTTGCAGTCTTTTTCATTATCCAATTTTCTGGCACTTGAATTTTGTTCTCCCGGCAAAATCTAATGGTAAGCTTCGTAATTCCTCACTACATTGCCTGGAATTAAAATTACTGTCAAACAATACTGGGGCAAGTAGTAACACTTTTTTACAACGTGACCCTTAGAACCTGTCACAACTAGCCCCGAGTCACTAATATGAATTTACGTTTTTATTTTAGGTTATTTTGCCATTCATAGGAACTAATTAAATAGCAAATTACAGCTTAAAAAGTGAGTTTTTCAATGATACGGAGTAGTTGAACATACTTCTAATTTATTGTTGCAAAGGTTGACTGAAATTTTACTTCAGTACGTGTAAAACACAAAATGTTCGTAAATAAGCAAATCAAGCAACGGTTCCCGCAACAACTCATAGAGCACACTGAAGCAAAGGTTGGAAACTTGCATGTAAAGTATCGCGAGGTGAGCTCTATTTGATCGGTCAGTAAACACGATGTCACAACTTGCCCATGTTACAACTAGCCCGTCTCCCTTAATTAGGTCAGTGGCGAGGCAAGGCATTTTTGCGTATTGGGCTCTTGTAATAACGAAAGACGAGGAAAAACTATGAGTGTCGGAGAGCTGCAAGGTGTCTGGTGGACACAATTTTTACGTAACTTCAGTTGTCTAATCCAATAACCTAACGCAGGGTCCTTCTATACCGTCTAAAGCATTTTTTGCAATTTATGTGAATCAAATTGTTTTTTACTCGAAGCATGGCATAGGTAATATTTTCCAAAACAAGTCAATACTGTGAGGAGTTCTAATAGCTTGTTTTTCTAGGACCCGGAAGAAAACCCCCAGGTACCCCGAAGCCAGCGATGATTAAGCGTGCCAACAGCCGAGAAACATAATATGAATCACTGCAGACAGTCGAGTCACCAACAGTGGCGGCGAGTTCTCATTTCGATGCGCTACACACGACCAGAAAGCGCCGAAAGCTACATAAAACTCACCTCTCCAAATTCTGCGTTCTCAGGGAACAGAATGGATGGATTTTGAATAAATGGAATACATATATGTAATATATATTATTCAAAAGAAATTATACACACACACATCAATCCTTATCAGCAGTGGTTCGACAGAGGTTAGTACAAGCCCCGCATTTGCTCAATGGATCAGGGATACGACAAAAACCTGATCGAGATGGGTTAAATCCCGTGGCCGCGTTATGAGCGCTGCGCAAGCTTAGCTTGGTGATGGGTTTGCCACCTTTCTGCTTCCAAGCCTGCAGGCCAGTTCATTCGAGATGCCGCTCCTTCCGGCATATAAATGTCATCCATTTTGTCTTGAGACCGTTGATCGTTTTCCTCGTCGAGATCAGCCCATTCTGGGCCAGTCGCTGCGAGGAGCGGAGTTCTTCTGGGTTGCTTTTTCGTCTGTCCTCACCTTTAGCCCGTCCGGCCACGGAGGCCCTGCTGGTAACCGCGTTACCGCCGACATAGCCCAAAAGATAACGAGACCAAAGAGTATATATCAGAGACGGCACTCAATGTTAAAAGGAAAAGCCTTATTTGCCCAACTTCCGGTGCCGTCACATTGTTCTGTATAATTTCTATTGGGTAAACGGACAGCCAATAGCGAAGAAGTAACCGGTAAATTTGAAATAAACCAGCGACGCGGGAACTTTAAAATTTCACTCCCATACTTTCCTCGCCTTAATTTATTAAAAAATTCACAATAATAATTATAAGGATTTTATGGAAGAAAAAAAGTCAAATTAGGATAGTAAAATCTAGTATTTATTGAACATATTGATATTATACAATTTCGTAATTTCATTAGTAATAACAATTTTGAATTACAGAAAGTAATAAACAGTACACCTGCATAATTGCAACTTTAGTATTTGCTTGTAGATATGCCAAATTAATACTATGGAATACTACAAGCATTATAACCAATAAGCATTATAACCAAGCATTATAAACAATAAGAATAGAATTGAAAAGAAACAAATGAAAATACTACCGCACGTTTGCCCAGGTAAAAGAAATAGTTATGATACAAGGGGTAAAAGTGCCATTTTATTTTGTGAATTACTTAAGCCATTAAGAACACGAATTACATAATTATGTGCTGTTACATTAAGATCAATATTATCTAATTAGGTCACATGAACGTATATTGTTTTCTTTGTTACTTTCACAGTTTTATCAGAACATTTGAGCATTGTCCCACTTTTAGCAGTAGTGCAAAAAATTGAGCTTTTAGCATGCTCTGCATGCCTTGAAAGAACCGCTTTTACTAGTTGCGACCTAAAAATGTTTTTCATTAGTCAATAAATATTTGACAAAATTATTTAATTTACCCGTGCTAATCTCACACATGCACAGTTCAGAGCCTGGCTTTTTTATAATGGGATCCACTGTGAAAGTACATTCACCTTTAAAACAATGATTCACAAATAGTGGAATTCCACAATGCTTATGCACTAGAATTTAATTCTGAAAATGGATTGTCAAAGTGCAATTATTTGATTGCACCAGGATCCAAGCCTGGGACCTTCTGATAACTGGCAGATGTCCTAATAACTGAGCTATAGAATCAAACATTGCATTCACGACTCACAACAATTCACAATCTAATAAGGATCAGGATTCAAATCCAGAATGTAATTGGCATGACGATGAACAAAACACAATGATACACACATACTAGAATATAAATTAAATCAAGATTGTGTTTGTCATAAGAAACTATTATTGTCAGAACAGTATAACAATACATAAGCAACCAATAACAATACTAATAATAAAAATTAATACTAATAGGAAAGAAACAAATTGCAGACTAGACATTAAAGAAATTCTAAAATTGCATGAAAATAGCCTCTGAAACAGAAACTCAAAACCTTTGTATTCATAATATTCAAATAAAGTTTCTTAACATAGCAAGAGGCATTCCAAAATTGAGAAAATGATCATGCTTTACAGAATTAATTTTATCTTTAAATTTTATTTAATAAGAACTTTCCAAATCAGATGTGGAAAATACAGTTTATATAATGGATCTGTACCCAATGACAGAATACACACTGATATCAAAACTCTCATTGTTCATACCTTTATGCGTAAAAGAAATATGTTCAGAAACTTTGTGCACAATGAAGCAAGTTATTCACTGCATATAACAATAATTCTTTAAAATTATCTCTGTGAGTTCTGACTCCTCAAAGTGAACATTAATTTAAAGCCACTTAGGGTCAAACTCGTAGGGTCTAATATCCATGCTTCAAAAGCCATCTCTGGAAGAGGATCTGAAAAGCAAAAAATGCCGTTAAGAAAGATTCTATGTCCTCAAATGAATGTTCTGAAAACAAATCTGTATGAAAAAGAAAGACGTTTCTTTTAATTCACCATCTAGAATTACGGAATTAGAATGCACAGGAATATCTTGCACTTACCACACACCGAAGCCGCAGATACATCTCCCAGAATGGCTTCTTGCACCTGTCCAAAAGTTCAAGGATCTGTAATCACCAAAAAAAGTTTTTTATTTACTATAATTTGCCCTCAATTGGCACTAATAACTGTATATCGAAAGGAACATACCATGAGAAACATCCATAAAAACTTGAGGTGACACCTCACATGGGTGAAAAAGATCTGAAAATGGAGACAAACTTGAAATGTATCCCATCTTCAATAAATGCAACAAAGTAATAATTGAGATTCTTAAAGATTATAGCAAATATTTACCTTTCACAAGGCTAGAATAAGCATCTGCTGCACTTGCTGTAGCAGCATGTTCAACAGCACTAGAACCTGTATTAATCAACAACAAATTATTGCCAATACATTATGCTTTCAATAGCATGCTTCTTTTTGCATTTTACAAGCATACAAGAGACTTACCATTTTCAGTTTGAAAAGCTGCCTATGTACAAGGATCTGAAAATTAAAAAGTGCTGGTATCATAGTCTCCCATCAAACTATATATTCTACTAAAACTAAAAAAAATATATTCTATTCAAATTATATTCTAGTAATATTCTATTAAAAAAGTCTTACCAATTACACCCATAGCTGCAGTGGGGGTCACCTCGCTTGGTCCAAAGAAGGGATTTGCAACTGAACATGAACATTAAAAAAATTCCACTATTTGTTACGCACCCATCATCTTCTCGAAGCCAAAATGCACGCTTCAGACTTCAAACAGCAGTAAATCACTTCATTTCTCTAATTCACTGACTGCGATATGGCATTAACAGCCCTACGAACAGCACGTGAATACACAACGATAAGGCGACGAGGAAGGAATCCAACGGTAACCAACCGGCTCGTTTGCGAAACAATTTCAAAATGAATAAGTAGTACACATATTCTCCGCTTGAGCGAGTTGGTGTTGTACAGATGTATATGGCGTCGCTCTGAACTCTGATTGGCTACTGTATGGAATTTGAATAAGGACCGGATGTGCCCTATCCAGTGTCACACCACTGAACGAGACCACACAAGCTCCTCCAACAACGGCAAGGTCATACAATCCCCGGGGGGAATTTGTTCACATTATTGAATTTATGAGTACATGTGCTTTAAATATAAATGTTATCGAAATGTTTTCTGTAAAAATGAGCTCAAAAAATTTTATTTTTCAGAAACGCTACAACGGTTTTCTCAAAAATTACTCCAAATATTTTCTTCAAACTCTTCCCACGGTTAGTGCTAATTGCGCTGTTAAAAAGAACAAAGTTTATTTTGATGTATTCTTTTGTTGTTTTTCAAAAATTGCCCAAATGCATTTTTTACTAACGTGAGAAGAGATAGCGTAATCGTGCGAACGGTGAATTTTTTACACAAACACTTATTGCCGAGCCCTGATAAAAAAAGTGGATAAATCCAGTTACAAAATTTAGAAAAAAACTCTTTAATTCGTGGTGTAGCCAGAATCCATGTTTTCGGTGTCCTTCAAACAGAAAATTCGATTGACAGCAAAACGCCCGTCTGTGCACGCTTGCGCATAAAGCGTTTAGACGATTTTCTCGAAAATTGATATTCCCCAATCGTTCTGACGCAGCCCCGGGATTTTGAAACCGATATTTTAATTTTGTGGGGTACTTTACATGACCATCATACATTAAAAAAAAATCAATAGTGCGAAGGACGTTTAAGAGAATAGTGTAGGTCCTTTTTTGCGATACTACCCCCATTTTTCGAAAAATGCAAAAAGAATCCAAACTACAAAATTGACGACAGAGTCTGTTCGTCTGTGCACAACGCTAGTGCATAAACCGTTCAGCCAATTTTCTCGAAAACTGATATTCTCCAATCGCTCTAGCTAAAAAAATAATTAAATAAAATAAAAAATGCTATTTTTGTATTAAATTTTGTTGATGAATAGTGCAAAGGACGTTTAAGAGAATGGTACAGGTCTCATTATCGTTCACATTCCCAATTTTTCGAAAAATTAAAAAAAAATAAAAAATAAAAATCAAACTTCAAAATAGGACAAAGATTTTTCTCTCAGACACTGTTGTACAAAATTAGCTCTCTGTAAAATGTCACGTATACTTTTTTCTAAAACAAGTAGTTTCTGCGTTATTTGCGATTGAAATGTACGATTTTTCTCACTAACCGCTCTCATTTTTTTCTTTAAATTTTCTTAACTTATTGAATAAGAGACGATAAAAATATGCTGCTAGTCATATTTTCGGGTGTTCGATAGTTTGATTTAAAAAAAATTAAAACTACAAATTTGAAGATAGAGATTTTTGCCTCAGACAGTCTGTTGTACAAAATTAGCTCTCAAAAAAGGTCATGACAAATTTTTTGAAAAAAGTCGTTTTTGCTTTTTTTGCGATTAAAAGTTTAAAATAATTCAAAACGCCCCCAATATTTCTTTAAAATTTCTCCGCATGTAATATAGATTTCGCGATATGGTATATTGCTTCCTCAGTTACGTTTCATGTCAATGCAATTGCCATTTCATGTTCACACATGTAACACAAGCAATAGGGTTAACATTTACATTATTGAGATACATTCATAACGAAAAAAAATTCAAAAATTTCGAAGTGGGCGACTGTTTGACGCTAAATTAAAAAAAAAATTATATTTTCAAAATTGAACGTACCGTACTTGAAATTTTTTTTGATAAACACTTTTCATTAAGGAAAAAAACAAAACAAAAACTCAACAATGGTATTTGTAGGAAGTCTTCCCCCAAAAAATTGCAATTTTTGCAATTTTCAATACACGCTATCCGAGGTCAAAATTTAATTAAAAAATTTGGGGCTGCTTTTGAGAAAAAAGTTTAAACGAAATTCGAAGTTGCATATATTTCACTTAAAGCTAATCGAAAAGTATTAAAATGTTCGAAAAATTGTACACGAACTTCAACTATCTTGCAGGAATATATTGTATTAAGGGAAAATATATATATATATATATATATATATATATATATATATATATTTTCCCTTATAAAATATATATATATATATATATATATATATATATATATATATATAAGGGGATATATCTATTTTTAATATATTGGATGTAGGAAGACTCCGAAAAAATTCTGAACTAACGTAGTTTTCGAAAAAATCAGCCTTTTAACGAACATGAGACCTGCACCATTCTCTTTAACCGCTTTCACACTATCCAAAAACAAAATTTAATCCAAATCGAAGGCGATATTTTTTTGAAAATGTCCCAGGGGCTTTATGTAATGTACCCCCAAGACTGCAATATCAGTCTCAAATTCAAAGGTCCGCGACATCAGCCAGATCAACTAAAGAAATTCAATTTTGAGAAAATACGCTGAACGGTTTCGCCGCTAGCGTTGTTCACAGACGGACGGTACGGTTTTCCCGTCATTCGATTTTTCGGTATCAAGGACCCACAAAACGGATTCTAGCTTCACGTGATGTAGGTTTTTCTTCTTAAGTTAGCATACGGATTCATCCACTTTTTAATTATCAGGGCCCTTTAATAAGAGTTTTCTGTAGAAAATTCGCAGTTGTTCCGTTCAGCATGACAGAACTTTCTCTCTAATCCGTAGCGAGAAAATAAAAATCTTGCATACTTCCCTCTTTTTTCTTCACTTTGGTAACTACTCTCTTTGCTTTATTTTCCTTCGATAACGTAATCCTAGTCACGGTGTATCCTGGTCAATTAGTTATCGCAGTAAAACTTGCCTAAGCCGCAATCCTTTAGGTCCAACATTTTCTTCCTCCTTGTACAGATTTCAGACTTATTTGGGTTTGCAATAAAAACTGTCAATTCAGAATACGCAATCGTTCAAAAGTGGAATAGGTTGTATGAGTAGACAGGATACATTATCACAGCAACAGTAAGGTGTAAATATTGTTTATCTTATCAAAAACTGTATTTCAAAAAAAAGTAAGACGTCATGGGAGAGACAAAGAAAATGACATACAAAAATCATACAGAAATGCAATCACAAAGTCTGAGAAAAATAACTCTACATAAAGTAAGATTTTAAATACTTGTAGGAACAGATAAAATCATCTGATGAGTTTGGCTATTTGCCGAGGTGCTACTGAATATTGTGGCAACGACCTATAATCAGCAAAGTAAAGAAAATATTGGCGAAAAAATTACTCCAAAATTTGCCTTTTAAATCTGAACTAATGAAAAGCAATTTTACAGATGACTTACGTTATATTTAATATTAGTTTAAAGAAATCATTGCGCATCTGCCGAGAAGATTTAAGAGCTGCGCTACAGATAACTTCCTTTGCATCTTGAAGTTTATTCAGAAAATTAGGGCAATCGTTTTGCGTGACAAATGCTTCGAAGTCATTCAGAGCAATTGGAGCGTCTTAGAATATCTTAATTCTTAAGTCTCTGTCATTTACTTTCACGTCATTGTCAACTTCTTCTTGCAGTCTTTTCTTCTTCCTGCAGCCGGTCAAACTCTTTCCCAACCTCTTCATTTACAAGGAAATCTTCAAAATGTATTAAATCATGTGCGGGAAACGCCGTACATGCACTATAACACAAGTCAGAAATTGCATCAATATTTTCTTCACCATTATTAAAACTCTGTTCTGTGTTGTAAACGCCGACGTTTCCCCACCACTGTCTCAGGAAGGATGTTGTTCTTGTCCTGTTTATCCAGTTTACTGCATCGAGGTTTTTCGACTAGCGTTTATCTGAGCGGAGGTGGCAGTGGCATATGCAAGACTCATGAAGTGGCACATGAGTCTCCTCGACAACATGCGTAACAGAGCTCATGTACTGTTGCACTCGAGAGATAACGTTGTCTAAGTGGAATTTTCTTGGGTGATAGCTATCTTCAACACGCACAAATGCCTGATCGTACTTGCGTTATTGCCCGCTTTCCGAGTGTCTGCGCTTGTGATATTTCAAACCACTGGAACTACTGTAGGACTTTCCGCAAACGTCGCAGGTAAAGGGGCGCTCTCCCGTGTGCGTGCGAGAGTGACTGTTGAGGGTACTCGAATCGGCGAATCTTTTACCACACACGTCGCAATGAAACGGTCGCTCTCCCGTGTGCGTGCGAATGTGAACGACGAGATGGAAGCGCCGGGTGAAAGAAACTCCACATTCGTTGCACACGAACGGGCGCTCTCCCGTGTGAGTGCGATTGTGGACGATGAGATTACCCTGCTGAGTGAAAGAAACTCCGCACACATCGCATGTGAACGGTCGCTCTCCCGTGTGCGTGCGATAGTGTCTGCCGAGGGTACCCGATTCGGCGAATAGTTTACCACACACGTCGCATCTGTAAGGGCGCTCACCCGTGTGCGTGCGACTGTGAGCTAGAAGATGGGAGCGCTTGATGAAGGAAGCTCCGCACACGTCGCAGCTGTGCTTTCTGTGGTGAGAGGGCTTGAGGCGGGCGAGGCTGTTGGACGACGCAAGCGCCTTCCGGCCCTTGGCGCTCGGGACCGGCTCTTCGCCCTGACCCTCGGGCAGCTGCAGGGGCGCCGTGCTCTCCCGCGCCCCACGACCCCACAGCCGCACTCCACTCCGCTGCGGCGTTGCCAGGTCGTTCTCCAGAGGGAGTCCTTCTGTTCCTGAACAGATATGCATTGTGTCTTATTACTCGCGCAACTTTTCTTGAACGATGACCTTGATTCCCCCTCTCTGGCACAATAAACAGATGAAGGCAAAAGCTCGCAGAGAGACCTCATGACAACATTTCAAACACATCTGCACTGACGCGAAGTAGAAACAATTTTCTTTTGAAGACGAGAACTTCTATCGGTTATTTTCTCCAAAATTCTAAAGAAATGACCGAAGCAGGTACGGATCTATCACAAGAGATACTTCGAACACCTGATAAAGTTAGAACGCAAATTACTGACAACATTACGAAGGCGTAACTGATTCTCCAGAGATTGGCATTGCTTCATAAAATATAGTGACCGATTTCGTAACTAATATCCCCACTCTACCCGCATTTCTTCAATCCATCGTTCAAGAAAAGTTGCGCGAGTAATACCAACATTACATTGTTCTCTTAGTTAAGGTATGTAGAGTTTTGAATGTTTCTGAAGCAGACAAACCATTGAGGAGAGATATCTCTACCCTATGAGACAAACCGACCGTACGAGCTCAAACGTCCTTCTCTGGTGTTGGCTAACTACAGCTTACCGCTGAAACAAAAATCTTGCTCAGTAAAGATGTAGGAGTGCGAATAAAGTCACGATGGGCGACAGGGCTGCCTCGGTGGCACAGTGGCTGGGAACGTCTCACCACGCACAGCCAGATGCGAGTTCGAGTTGCGTTAAAGGTGTGGGCGTTTTAGTGGCGCGGTTAATATCTCATACATACCATCGTGACCAGCGATCTCACATTTTAGAATGCAGTTTCTTTTCACGTTTGAGAGTACATATTTTCAAGGCTTGAGATTATAAAATTTCGATGATCTACTTCTCATTGTTACTTTTGTGTGTGTTCATGTTAACTACGCTATATTACTCGCGCATTTTTCTCTCGCAACCGAGTACTGGTATGTAGAATTGTATTTTAAACCTTGGTGCTACAACAGCACATATGTTCCGGCATTATTTCTGAAAATTTGCAATTTTTTCAAAAAATTGGAGAATTTAACGAAAATAGGAACCGCAGTATTCTTGCAAGAATCCCTTTTTCTAAAGACGGAAAAAATAAGAAAAGATGGAGCTGTTTTCAAGAAAAAAGTTAATTTTTTTAAATTGCCTATACTTTGTGCCAAATTACAAGAACACTACTAATATTTTCTAAAATTGAACATGAACTTATTTATAGATGCCTTTAAGGAACAGATATCACTAAGGAAAAAAATCTCTATCTTCAGTACACATCAGTATCACAGTAGTAGGAAAATTCCCCACTAAAATGGAAATGTAAAGTTTTTAAAAAATCTGGAATTTCAACGAACATGAGTCATATACCATTCTCAGTATGTTCTTGACGCTTCGTGTAAAACTAGCCACAAAAATCTAAAAATCCGTTTGAAACTCTCAAAGCCTCGAGTTCATTTCGATGGGAAGATATCTGTGTTGATGAAAATGAGTTTAGGCGGCAGAATGGACCACGGACGCAAGGCCAGGGAGACAAACGTGCCATACGGATGGACGGACAGACAGACATGCCATACGGACGTTTTGCCGTCAATCGGTTTTTGCGTTTAAAGAACCCACAAAGAAGGATTCTGGCTACACCACGTGTTAAGAGTATTTTTCTTCTTCTAAATCTAGCATCTGGATTAATTAATTTTTTCGTCACCACACCACGTGTTAAAAAAAGTTTTTTTTGTATTTACCAACACGATTTATACATTGGGTGGTATGAATAATAGTAAGCAAGTACTCTTTGCTCCGAGTTTCCGAGATTCTACTCAGTTTTGTACGAATAAAGAGGGTAAGAAATTGCTCAGTCTCTGAGCACTTGCTCCAACTCTGAGCATAATCTCAACTGGCGAGCAAATGCTCAGAATTGGTATGAATAAAGTTAAGCATTTACTCTCTAGAGTGAGCACTTGCTCCAAAATTTCGGAGGGACCTTAGTAGCAGACTCACTTTTGAAAAGTAAGGTTAAATTGGCCGATTTTTTACCGTGTGTTGATATGCATAGGCAGTGGACTAAAGAAAATTCAAGATTAAGCGAAATTCTCGTGATATAGACTATTAGAATCTTTGCCGATTCGAAAAGTACAATGTATAGTTGGTACGATTTTTATCGGCATTTGCTTTCAGGCGCTTTTTCATATTGCATATCTTCTATGTTAATTGGCCTTCGCGCTTTTCTACTTGGAATTTTTCGGGGTACTGTTTTTTGAAACTTTGTAATGTTTCGTTTCGGCCACAGAGTACTTCCGAAAGCTGGCTCTTTTCAAAAATAAGTTTATATTCACTTAGCATTTCGGTAAAAATTAGCTGGGCCACTAGCGCCTGTTTTTCGTTACTGCTATTCATATTCGAATTTAAAGAATGAGACAACAAACCATTGCTCTTTATTCCGCACAAATGTGTGCGCGACGCGAGTAACATATGTAACATCTTTGTTGCTCAAGATCCCAATTTTTAAAACTCTTAGCCTGCACTATCACTTGTTCACGACGAGCAAATGCTCGCGAGACATGAGTAAGTTCTTCGGAGACATACGAAGTTTTTATTCATACGAAATGGAGCTTCTGCTCAGTGCCGCGGAGTAGACTCACTTTGCTCCGGATCAAGTACTCATGAGCAAGTGCTCATTTTTATTCATATAACCCATTGTTTCGTTACCAAGGCCCGGCAAGAATTTTTCTGCCTAAAATTCTCTGTTTTCCATCGCACGATAACATACCTACTTACCCCCCCCTCTCTCTCTCTCTCTCCATATATATATATATATATATATATATATATATATATATATATATGGCACCTAAGTTGGCCACAGCAAATATCTCCGAAACGGTTTGAGGTATCGGAATACAGTTTGCGCCAATTTGTAGCAGATGATGGGGGAAATAACACATATCGTTTTCGTGTATGTACCATTTTTAATTGCGAAGATATTGACGCCACTTTATTTTTTTAAATGGAAGTATATATTTTTTCAGCAGCATTATAAAGGTCTCAAAGAGAGGAATACAATGATATAAATATTGTTAATATTTGAAGAGAGACTTTTGCAAAAATACATAATATAGTCGAAGAGAAGTTGGGAGAGCATTGTCGATGGAAATGACAATGGAACATCGCCTCTTCTATCACAGTAGTTTTTTGTCAGACAAGAATGTTCTGGAAAATAAATGACACACAATTGACAAGGATTGTTACTTGGAGAAAGAATTAACGAGTATTAAAGAAGTTGTCACAGTTACCTCTGTCCAAACGAAAACTGACCCTTTCCTTACGAATTCTGTGGCCTTTAGCTACGTGTTTCTATTACATCCAGTGCCTGGCATCCGCCTGCCGAAAAACTGTTTCGGAAAGACACGAATGACGTGGTTTCTGAGAAAATGCAAAACTCATTTTTTTTACACTTTCTCTTCAAATATTAACAATATTTATATCATTGTATTCCTCCCTTTCAGACCTTTATAATGCTGCTGAAAAGATATATACTTCCATGTAAAAAATATGTACATATATATATATATATATATATATATATATATACAGGGTGAGGCACCTAAGTTGGCCACAGCAAATATCTCCGAAACGGTTTGAGATATCGGAATCCAGTTTGCGCCAATTTGTAGCAGATGACGGGGGAAACAACACATATCGTTTTCGTGTATGTACCATTTTTAATTGCGAAGATATTGACGCAACTTTATTTTTTTAAATGGAAGTATATATTTTTTCGGCAGCATTATAAAGGTCTCAAAGAGAGGAATACAATGATATAAATATTGTTAATATTTGAAGAGAGACTTTTGCAAAAACACATTATGTCAAGTAGCACGTAATAGACGCGGATGCACACGTTCCTTAGACTTTTTCCTTGTTTACGGAAAGTGCGTTTGACATTGCTTGTAGCCAGATTCTATCTTTCCAACTTTCAACATCCGACCTCGCGTTCGCGAGTCAACACTGCCCACGGCTGAGGGTCGTGAAGTGATACCGACGTCTAACCGTCCGAAAACCTGCAAGTGACAATTTTTATTAATTAAATTTAATAAAAAAATCAAAAATTAATTTAGTTTGTCACAAATTTATCACGAGAATTGAATATTTTCTTTATTGTACTGTAGATATACTATAAATGAGGCAGAAAGTAAAACATATTGTTCTTTTGTAATTAGAATGGCATACTAAAAATGTATTCAATGGTAGTACATTCTAAAACTACCTGCATACTACATCTATTGCAGTAAAAAATACATTATGAATTATATGTTAGGAAGAGGAACATAGGAATGCAACAACGTAATAATTTAAGACAATCAAATACCAAATTTACATTTTATGAGTGCGTCCAAGTAAAGTGTAAATTCGGTCGTTTTCTGATTATCTTAATTGATTGAACAATACGGGACATTCTGCATTGTGGAATACAAATTTTATTCCTTTGACAGCAAGTTATTTACACAGAATAAGTTTGGTATGCTTCAAGCCAGTGCAGTAACATAAGAACTTAAATACAAGTGAGCAAAACAATGAAACACAGTATTGATAAAAATAAGACCTTTAGCACGCATAAAAGAAATTTACATTCCATAAAATAGAACGCGGGGTAGTCTTTACGTCATGTGCTCAATATGTTTACCGTCCACGGCAATACACATTTGCAGTCTCCTTTCCAGCGACCGACGCACGGATTGGAACGTTTCTTGCGTTATCTTGCCGCAAGCTTCTGTAATGCGCCTCTTCATATCTTCTGGAGTCGAAGGAATGTTTGCGTATACAGTATTTTTCAAATTTCCCCACAGAAAGAATGCAAGTGGTGTGAGATCGGGTGACCGAGGCGGCCATTTCACCGCACCACCTCTTCCTATCCAGCGACCTGCAAATGTTTCATTTAGAACTGCCCTTGACACTTCAGCAGAATGTGCAGGGCAACCGTCGTGCTGATACCACATGCCAAGACGCAACTCCAAAGGAACTTCATGTAGCAACGTTGGCAAGGTCTCTTTGAGGAATTTAGAATATACTTGACCTGTCATTTTTCCTTCAATGAAGTACGGCCCGATGATAAAATTATCAATGATCCCGCACGCAGACGTTCACACTCCACTGCCGCTGATTTTCCACTTGACGGATCCACTTTGGGTTCTCCGTCGCCCAATAGTGCATGTTTCTTAGGTTTACTTGTGCATGGTTTGTGAAAGTCGCTTCATCGGTGAAAAGTATTCTGTTTACGAATCTTTTGTCGTCTCTCAGTGACATAAGGATAAATCTACAAAATTGAACACGTTCATAATCACCTTCATGCAACTGCTGGTGAAGGCTAACGTGGTACGGATGGAATTTGTACCGGTGAAGTATACGAAGAACACTTCTCTGACTTATACCTGAGTCTCTAGCAATCTCTCGCGAACCCACATGGCAGTTTGCAGCCACACATGCCATAACATCTACTGCCTTGTCCTCACCGGTAGCAGGTTTCGTTCTCTCACGTGCTTTTGAATTCCAGTCACCGCTTGATAACAGACGTCGGCATATTCTTACCAAGGTTTTTCTTGACAAACGCTTCCGATTCGGATACCTTTTCGCGTAGATTTCCGCTGCTTGCTTTGCGTTCCTTCCACACTCACCGTAAATAAGAACAGCGTCGAGTTTTTCTTCGTTTGTAAATTTCATTACGAAAGCCAACGTTGAACTGAAAGTGTTGAAAGATGTTTCACCTTCTCACAAGTTGCTACAACTGTGAACTCCCGCTCGTGAACAGTTTAGCGACCAATTTCTCTCTAGAGCAGAGCGCTGTGGCAGAAACTTTCCGCCTGCCGAAAAACTGTTTCGGAAAGACACGAATGACGTGGTTTCTGAGAAAATGCAAAACACATTTTTTCTACACTTTCTCTTCGAATATTAACAATACTTATATCATTGTATTCCTCTCTTTGTGACCTTTATAATGCTGCTGAAAAAAATATATACTTCCATTTAAAAAAATAAAGTTGCGTCAATATCTTCGCGATTAAAAAGGGTACATAAACGAAAACGATATGTGTTATTTCCCCCATCATCTGCTACAAATTGGCGCAAACTGTATTCCGATACCTCAAACCGTTTCGGAGATATTTGCTGTGGCCAACTTAGGTGCCTCACCTGTATATATATATATATATATATATATATATATATATATATATATATATATATATATATATATATATATATATATATATATAGTACGGAGGTGCTCTACAGCTGTCGCCGTTTCTCCGCTCTCAGTCTCAATGCCTCCCTATTTGACCATAGATCTTGCATTTCTCTTGCCATCATGGCCTCTAGCACTCCCTGCTGCCATGCAAGTCTGGGTCTTCCTCTCTTCTGTCTTTCTGTCGGCACCCCTTTCAGGACTCGTTTTGGCCATCTTTCATCTGTCATTCGCATAACATGACCGTACCAGACGATTGCTTTTTTCTCTATTTCGGCAAGGATTTCTAGATTTCCTTACATCCATTTTCTTTCTTATGTCGTCGTTTCTGATTCTGTCACGTCTGCTATAACAGCAACTTCTACGCCAGAAGTCCATATCAAGGGCCAGCAACTTCCCTTTTGTTCTTTTATCAATCTCCCAAACTTCTGAACCGTACGTTGTAACACTGAACTCGCGAGGAGTAGACGTCTTTTAGTAGGGTTAATGATGGTTTTGTTCCATAAGACAGAGTTTTTACTTCCTGTCACGTTTCTCCCCATGCTTATTCGTCTCTCAATTTCTTCATGGCTATTTCCCTTATTGTTAAAAAGTACACCAAGATATTTATATTTGTTTACCCCTTTCATTTTTCGTCCATTTTCCACAAGAAGATCTTCTATTTCATTTTTACCAACTGCCAGGTATTCAGATATGTACCTTTCTTTTCTTACAAAATACTTTCGTAAGGGCGAGAAAGTAAAAAACGTGCTTTAACTTTTTATTGCATGATTTTTTTATTTTTTGCTTGCATTAATTATACTTTTTTCTTTCATTTCTTTTAAGTAATGGAAAAATAATAAAAATCAGAAGTAAATAATACTTGAGAAAAAACACAAACAAATTGTTACTCTTGAGTTGCATCATACAGTATGGGTTTAAAATTCTGCTACTCTGCCTATTGTTTCTTGATAACAAACAGAAATAAAAAAATAATCGAAAATGTTGAAATAGAAGAAACAGATTAATTTTAAGAAGAATATTTTATAATGAATTTAGATAAGAGTATTTTAGAATTTTTAATGGTTTTCTAATTGAATTGAAGGAAACAATTTTTTCTCCATTTATTCAGGTATCTCTTGTGTATAGGTATACTCCAAGTTTGAGAAATAAGAGAACCTTATATTTTTCAAGAATCTGCTCATCCATTTTCCACAAATATCATCCATTTATGTTCACAAATTGCTGACTCTAATAATTCACCCTCATTGTCATATAGCAAATTCAAAAGATTTATTATTTTCCGTTCTGATAAATTCTCCTAGTTCAAAGATGAGATCTATAAACTCATCTGAAAATAAACTTATTTCAATAAAAAAAATTCAACATAAAAACTATATCACAAAATGACTGGATCGAAGATACATTTTACAGCGTACCATACATGCATGTGTTATACCTGTGTTATATAACAAAATATGCTACATTTCACAATTTAAAACAATGTTCTTGCTTTTCCAACAGTTTATGAAGGTTCAGTTATGAAGTTCCAATAGGTATGAAGCAATATCGATTGTATTTTATTTCAAATTATTTCCTGAAAACGCTTAATTTCTGATAAACAGAAACGGTGCCACCAGGAATTTCGCTTCAGGATGCCACTAGTTTACTACTGCTTCAACTTGCTATCTTATCGCGTTTGCTGCTTAATGCATGTTAAGCAGCAAACATGATAACAGGATGTAAATCACGTGTAATATAAAATAATTCATAATTAAATAATTAGAATGCATTTATGACCTAAAACATTGTAACACCTGCGTTACACTATGCAATAAAGGGTTAAAGAAAACAGATGTTTGCTTTTATACAAACCATGTTACAAATAAATATTTAGACACCACTTAAAATAATTAAGATAGTTCCCTATAACTGAATAAGAAATTTCTAGGATATACTTTCAATTAAATTATTTCTTAATATTATACTGAAATAAAACTAAACATTAAACATAATTGAACATATTTGACTAAATACGTAATGCAATATTTAAAAGAAATTACATCTCAGAAAAAATTTCACCTTAATTTTTTGAAAAATAATTAAAACGTTCTACAAAAACCTAAGTAAGTGACATATAAATAAAAACAACCTATTAAACAATTATATTTGCTTGAACATTTTTTTAAGGGATCTCTGAACTTTTGGAAAACGTGAAGTGGTATATTTAGAATTTAGATTCATTATCTAAAAAAATAAATAAACATTTTACAAAAATAATCAAATAATTAACTCAAATACTTTTAAAAATCTAATGTTTCATCTGCAATGTTGCGACTGCAAATGTCACCACATAATAGGCCACTTAGGGGCAGTCATTCCTAAATTATGTAAAGCTTAAGAAGGGGAGTGTTACACTGCCACACAGGGGGGTATATGGTGTTAGTTTAGTGTTTAGTCCTCCTTTAACTTTCAAAATTTGCAGAAAGAATGTTTTCAGTTTAATTTTTTTAATCAATAAAATATTAACAAATTAAATTCTACAATTTTAATAAATTAAAAGAAATGTATAAATTGTTACAATAAATGAAAATAAAAAATTCATCAATGGAGAAATCATGGAATCTTTGACTACCAATAAAATATACGAAACTGATCTCTACTGTAAGAATTCAATTAAATCGGCACAGCATACTCTTGCCACTGCCGCATCCACGACACGCGTCTCCACAACATGTGGTTGGCACTTTCCTCCCATGATCCCCTCCCTCCCTTCGTTCAATAATTGTCCCCAACTTCCAGCTACTCTGATTGTTAGTTTTCCATTACTTCTTTAATAAAAGGTTTACCAACCGTTTTCCAGCTTCAACATCTCTTAAAACATGGTTTTGCTTCATTGACTGCCTTCTATTTGTTTCTATTATATATGGCTTAAGAAATTATCATAATACAAATAATTGCACAAAACTAACTTTAAGATAACAATTAGTCTAATATGAACATAATTTGGAGAAAAAATTAGTTTCATTTTTTGGAACTATTATTAAACTTACACATTTAAACAAGTTTTCAAAAACAAAATCACAAATTATAATTAGGCTCAATTGAATATGGCTATATAGCTAGGGTAAAAAATTCACAACTGTCGACACTCAAACCTACGATTCCTTGGTGAGAGCCTTACAAGATAATGGTAATGCTGCCTGGCTCAGAGCTAACTACCAGTTTTCTTTCTTGTGATGAAATTCGAGCTGTCAGTGTTAGCAAATGAAGTGTGTAATATTTCATTGTCAGCTTATATTGTTTTGTACTTTTGTTGTTTTTCCTATTTCTTTTATTTTATCAATGTGAATGCTATTTCTTTTAGTTCATCAATGTGAATGATGTGAAATTCACAAAATATGACCCAATTTGTTACTTATTATTGTGTGTTTTGTAGATAAAAGTAAAAAAAATGATAATAAAATTCATAAATAATTTTGTAATCAATTTGATCTTTATTATACCAATGAGTCATGGGTGAATACTTGGATATTGACCTCCAATTGACTTTTGACCATCATGACTCCCTTCAAAATGCCATTGATACAAACCCCATTGGTGTCGATACAAAATCTGTTTGGAACCTCAGCTGTCGGGCATATTCTAGGGAAGTGCGCAGACAGAGAGCCATTGACTGACGCAACCTGCCCTTCCCTAATCGTTGCCTTCGCATTTCCCCTTACACACACTTATATTTACATGTTCACATGCAAGCAATACTCTACCTCTCGTAACACGAGATCAGTCAGGATTTAAGCACTTGATCCAGTTGGGGTGGTGGCCCGCATGGGGAGACACCTGGATAGAAAAATCACCCTCTAGCTGACATGGAAGTTCACATTAGATAACCAGTGGGAAGAAAACACAGCTTCATTCCAGGATTAAACATTCACTACACTATCAGGACTAATGACCATAGGGGCTACTAACTAATGACATGCCCAGAAACATTAATAAAACAAACATACAAACAAAGGCAGGGCAACACAACAACAAAATAAATTTACAATAAAATGCAACCATGTGTTGTATCTTTGTTTCATGTTATGCATTTGTTACTTCATTACCCAAACATAATAATGTTAATGAAAATGTACGTTCCTGGTAATGGTTAACAAGTTTATCTTAAAACGGGGGTTTGGATTACCAAAAATTCACATAATGAATGTTCTACAATTTGATTTTTCAAATGATGAAATTCAGCAATATAACCTACTCACCATGTAATGAACAATATAACCTACTTTACTAATTACTTATTAATTTTTTCATCGACAATTAAATAATTTTTCTATGGGCCTGTATTATTCCCTAACTTTTCCTATAAGAATTACCTTCCGACATTTTCAAGTTCTCCAGATGTGCATCAATCCTGAAGATAGGAATAAAATTGTTAAGGTATTCTTCTACTTACTTGAGCGTTGGTCAAGATTGTGTTCAGCACTTGCAGGTCCTGTTTCTTCAACCCTTTCATTCATAGCATTTCCAAACTCATCAGGATAATCCATAGGTTCTTCATTCTCTTCATCAGTCAGCTGTTCACTTTTTGGCACCAAAATCACAGGAAGCGAAGATTCACTTTCCTCATCAACATCTTGGCCTGATGACATTTGATCACCCAATTGCATAAGCTGCTGCTGTGAAGATGGCAATTCTGATGGTCTCGTATTCCCATGAGAGGTCTCATTGTAATCTTGAAATAAACAAAACGGTAAGGTTTTAAAAGTAACCAATTCCCCTGAAGACTTTAATGAAAAAGAATGCCTTATTTCAGAAGGGAAACAAGGTTTTTATTTTTATACAAACACCACTCAAACCTTTACCATGTATGTCACATATTTCCAAATCAAATTTTTATTCTTTTGCATTACATATAATCAAGTGAGATATTTCATTTGAGACTAACCATGAGGCAATTTTTAACTGCTTCTACACATTTTTGGCTTGGATGAGAAGTTGAAAGCAAATGATTTGCAGTAGCCAGCAGTAAAAACTAAACACACATCAATGATATCACCATAAACCAAAGGCAACTTTGAACTTCATTTGAATACAGCATTCAATCCTCAATAAATGTTTATAATACTCTACAATAGCATACAAACACACACGTTATTTATGTTAGTTAATTGTACAAATAAAACTCTCAAAGACCTGTTGCACATACTTATATTTGCGCACCACCTTTAGAACTGAAATTAGTGCCATTTCACAAAAGTATCCTAAAAATAAGGGAAATAATCAGAAATAATTTACACATTATGTTGTCATTATTGTTATTTGTGTGATGTATTTCTTTTCTTATAAATACAAAATTTTCTTCACATGCAAAGAAAATTTACAATTCGGTTGTGTTTAATTAGCAAGGGACAGAGGGGAGAAAGGAAGAAAGAAAAAAAATTAAAATAATTCTTCATGTGTACTTGGAATTTTATTTATTTAGTTAATGCCAAAAACAGTTAAAACTGTGTGTGATGTGCTCTGTTGCAGACAAGTGAATTCTGTGCATGTTTTCTTAATTTTCCCTCCCTAATCCATATACACATTGAATTCAGAACACATATGGAAATGAGTGTTTTTGCTACGAATTGATATAAAAATATTCACTCCAGTGTAATAAAAACTATATCCAAAAAGAATCAGCTATCGATTTGGGCTATTATCCCTCATCATGACCTTTGTGACTTAATCTTTCTAACACAACAACATGGAGAATGACAATTTGAATACGTATACTATTTCTTACTGAAGTCTAGAAGATGTGCACAGATAGTGAAGTTACATGTATGTCCAGAAGGAAAACAAAGGGCCACCTGAGCATTTACTCAAAGAATCAGCAAAACTTGATGAAAATTCTGATCAAGACGGATGTCATTGACCACAAAGCTGAGGTACAATACTTGTTACAATTTGTTCAGAATTTTATTCTCCAAATGGTAATTAATAAATTCAAAATCATTTTTAAAATTAATATAACTAATTATATAGAAATAATTACGCAACAAAAAATATTTTTAACTTGGCACTTAAACTTGTGTATCACTGTTAATTGTTGAATGTTATCTGTCAAGGTGTTGTAAAATAATGTACATGAAAAGAACATTAATTTTCATAATGACCTGTTGATACAGACACTTGATGAATATGATTACTATGTTGATTGTTATAGTTGTACACACATTGGCATTTGCTAAAACTATATTCCCATCCTTAAGGACTCATTTTTGACAAAAAACACTGACTCATAAACCATGAGGCCAGGTAATGGTACAATTCCTAAATTAACAAAAGGAGGCTTACAAGAATTATGTGGTTGAAAATTGCTTAGTACTTGCACTATTAGTTTTTAGAATAGAAATGCTGGGAGCTATAGGGAGTATTTCTCCAGAAGATTCTGCTGTATCTCAGGTAGAAATGAACTTTCACAATTTTGTCAGAACTTTGTCACATTCACAATTTTATCTGAACTTATAGCACTAGTGCGACAAATTGAACATTTAGACTAACTTCCCATGCTCTAAGAGTAACTGCATAAGGCTATCTATAAGATATTTTATTAGTACAGGAGGACTAGAATGAAATGTCATTTATTTCTTTTCACTTTTGAACAATGCTGATTAGAATAGAAATTATTTTAATGTTGTGACAAAATTCAATGACTTATTTTTATAAATCTTTTTTGTTGTATTTTTTGTGGATTTTGACTAATAAGTTCTTTTTTACCCTTTTCAGTAATTTTCAATGTTTTTTTAAATTTTTTTTTATTTTTTTTTATTTCATCAATTTTAATGGTAGTTCTTCAAATAATATTTACGAGATGCAAACAAATGTTTTGCACAGAAAATTCCTGAGTAGCCTATTGAATTCCTTTGCTCAGAAATTGTAATGACAGCTGTTGTGAGTATGTAATCTAAGGTTCTTGCAATGCTTATTAGCATCATTTGGCCAATTTTATTAGCAATGTGTTGGGTCATCGAACTCCACAGCCTATTGATCAGAATCATACATTATGCAACACATCTGAGCAAGTTTCAATTTGTTCAGAGTTTACCATAAAAATTACTGTGGAAATGAGTGGGTGTGTATTACATAATAATGAACACTAGAAAGGTAAAAAAAAAAACTCTTCTCACAATTAATCTCTTTTCTTTCAATTAACTGATGATTAATGACAAATTAATGTTAACATACTACTACTAAATATTAGTTAACATACTTGGGATCAGGTTCAAATCCTCTTCAACACACACAGATGGAGGTCCGCTATCCATATTACTTGTGAAATTCCCTGACATGGGATCATCTCTTTTAATATTAACCAACTTTTCAATTCTTTCTTCCAAAAATGCAGAATACCCAGGTTCATTTTTCACTGCTATTTCCATGGCTGTAGAAACATCATCACACCCTTCAGGTCTCCATTCTTCTTGCATAGGTGTCATCACTGATGTTGACCTCACTTTGTCCCCGAAAGCACTAAATTCTTTTACGGGAACAGAAAAGTTTGTGGGCATATCATCAGCATAGCCTTCAAAACGGTGAGAATGCTTCCTAGAATTATTTTCCTCCTGGCTAACATTAACACCTTGAACTTCACATGTGACTTGATTCTTCTCAGATGGATCTTGAGGGACATTTTCAGTAGTACTGCTAGATAGGTTCTTATTTTTCTGAAAGAAGCAAAATACATATTCTCTAAGTTTTAGAAAATTTCAAGTAAAATAATACAAAATGGACTGTTGCTTCGAACATACATAATCCTGACTAGAAACATTTAGGCCCTTGATCTTTAGGGATTGAGCAAGAGTCAGAAATGATTTCAAGTTGCCTTCTGGAATTTGGGCCTCCCCTCGGTACACAAAATCAATCACAGCTTTCAGTGTCTCAAATGATGTATGCAAGAGGATGACAAACGGATGATTTCCAGTTTCCTCACTAAACAGCTCCTATAAAAAACAATAAAAAAGAACACACAGAATGATAGCATTTCTTCTCTAAAACATTACAGGCTCCATAAACACCTTTGAAACAATTTGTGATATTTGAAAATAAACATTAACAGCAATGTACATGGCATAACTTCATTACTTGATGATATTTAACAAGCAAATTGAAAGCAATATTGTTCTTCATTCCATTAAGACGCAATCATTGCCAATAAACATAAGTCAACACTGGTTGAGATTGAATCACTTTTCCATCTGTAGAAAATTCTTTGCATTGACAACCAAAATAAATGCCAGAAAAGAGATGACTATTTTACTGCTAGTTATCAGAAAATGTGTAACATTAACTAAACAATACATGAGATTTCACGTAAGCTGATAAAAAAAAGGCAACCTGTCCTTCTATTTACTTAATACTATAACATTATCTGCTATTTACTTCATTTACAATGCACGTACATGCTATTAAACTTATAGTAATTAATAAAATGAGTGTATAGAAATATAAATGCATATACGGTATGTTCAAGACAACAAGCTACAATACAAGCAAGCACATAGACACATCTGACGTTTATATTTTTTAAATTTGTAATATGCTAAGACCAAATGTTTTACATGCAAAACATTTAATTTATTCACTTAGAGTAGTTTATAGATTGTCTGTTCAAATAGTTATAGATTTTAAGTATCCGTGATATTATAGCCAACCATAAATAGAAACAGGAATTAATAAAAGATGGATGAACACAGGTAATAAAAAGCATGTTTTATTCTAGAACTGTGGTAAGTTTTGCAACTTTTTGTGTCGCTTCTTCAGGCACAATCTGTGAAACAAGAATTTTTAACTAGATTAAATATTAAAGTGAAACATAAGAACCAAAATTAACAATTACCCATAAGAACAGAGTACAGGTGGTTTTGAGGCTCACCTTGTGCCATTGCCACAAAAATTCCTTTATAAAAAGTTATTGAAAGTTAATAAAATATTATGCTCATATTATGTGCAGACAGTCATAAATATGCCAAGGTGATCCATTGTCTCAGCTTTCACTAAAATGGAGGACCAGAGGTACGTGTCAACTATGGCACTAGCGACCAAGATACAATGATGAGGTTGGGGCCAGTACGAGGGGCTTTCAGTAACCGGGTTGAAAATGGCAACATTAAAACAAACTCAAAAGGTAAGATTTTAATAATGACATTTAATATCTAGACATGAGGGAAAAACTAAGTTCAAATTATGTAAAACTTGGACTCGTTATTTGATTTTATTTAAGATGTGATTGTATGCCTCGGTAAAAATATGACTTTCTAACATTCTATTACAAGTATTATTTTTCTTCATAAAAAAGGTTTCTGATATTAATAAGGCATAGGATCTTGGTTCATTGTCAAATATGCGCGTATTATCAAAATCAAAAATGTGTGACAAATTCAGCATATATTTAGATATTGTATTAAGCTTATCTCTGGTTTCTTTTATGTTCACTCAATCTAGTTCTAATTTCAGTTTAGTTTGCCCCTTGTAGGTTTTTCCTTCCTCCCTGTAGGTTTCTTGACATTGAATACCATAAACAACATTTTCGAAACGTAATTTAGGAATTTTATTTTTAACATTGATAATCAGATTCTCTTTATTTGTAATATGTCTAGCCATAACCTAAATATTGTCCCTCTTTAAGTTCTTTTTTTCCTTGTTGGTAACATTTGGAATGAAAGGGAGATTAATCTGTTTTTCACACCCGCCCTTTGCGCCACTCCAGCGAGGGGGAAATTCACAGTGCAAGGGACGAGGGGTGTTTAGGGGATTATGAGGGGAACCTTTCAGTGGAAAGGGGTGAGCAATGTTCATAATTTAGTACATACATATAAAAAGCAAAGCGTGGGTGATTTAAATAAATTGTAAAAAATACACTTCTAAAATAATTTTGATGATTCCTAATAAAAAGTTAGAGGGAAGGGAGCAATTTCACCCTAGTATCTTGTCGAAACATCATCAGGAAATGGTGTGAGGTGGCACGTAAATCATATTTTTGTCTACGTGATTTTCTGTGTCGGAGTAGCTGATGAAGTGGTTAGCTACATTGCTGTCGCGCAAGTAAGTTTCTTGCATTCTTCAGATTCTTTTTGATTTGTGTTTTTGAGTGTCGAGTGTCTGTGGAGAATAAATATGACTTTTTTTATGCGTTGCACCAAAGGAGTGTTTGGCTGTCATTGAATGGGTGCAAGAATGTGGTTTGATTGCTGCAGGATTTAAGTGTCCTGTGTGAAAGTGTCCGATGAGGTTGGCCAAGCGAAAAGAGTTGTGCGATGGTTTCTAGTGGAAGTGTATATAGAAAGGGGCCACTCCTCATGCCTGGAAGTGTTGCGTGTGGAAGGGGCCATGGTGCATGGGAAGTTGAGTACAATTCAAGTAATAGTAATGATTTATCTTTATAACCAAACAGCCATAAAAATTGCCTACTGGTAAATTTTATTAATTTCTATCGGAGAGCTTAGCGTAATTTGAGGGAGTGCTTAAGGAGACTCCCCCCTTACCCATCCCCCTGCCACCAAGCTTCTCTAAGGGTGTACCGTGTACTCTACTTTAACCATTAATAAAATAACGTTTAACTTACTTGAAAATAAGGACTGCTTGCAGATAAAACCAGTCTATGAACTTTGAGGTTTTGACCTTCAGCAGATATAGTGCAATCAACCAAAAAATTATTCTCCAATAAACTTTTATAAACTGTTGCAAGTTCGCTGGTATGGTCCTTCCAACATACTGACAAAACTGATTCAGCCATGATGAAATTTCCCTGAAACAATTCAATGATAAAGTGAGTAAACAGAGATATCTCTTCAAGAGAGTTTATGTTGTAACTACTGAATAAATAGAATATTCTTTTTATAAATAGATAAAGTATTCTATCTATAAATAGAGAGAATATTCTGCCGCTTTCAATGGCATTTTCCCACGCTGCTGGATTCATATGTGAAAAAATTAAAAATGCCTATCTGAAAGATCAGACATGTATTTTTGGAAAATTAAAATTTTTTTCATGAATCAGGGTTTGCAATTATTATTTTTTAATCATACATATGAAATATTCTTTATAAATTCAGTACAATACAAAACTATGTGACAAACGTGCAAAATACTATTCATTCAAGAATGAAGATAACAGAAAGAAAGACATCAAATAAATTTCTACACCAAAATAGGAAAAATTAACTAATTGAAAACAAAAATAAAGTAGAATTTGCAAACAGTCAATTAAGCTCAAGGAAAGTAGATGAATTTTCATTATTTGTAAAATAGTACATTTTTCTTAATGCAAATTTCTCTAATGTCTAAAACCTTTTCAAGACAGTCTAACAGACTTTTAAAATGTTTTCAAGACAGTTTAACTACATTTTTGATTAGCAATAACTAAAGCTAACCCTGATTGTCGACCACAAACTCACCATTGCCTATCCACAAGATATAAGAGTTCAACACCTACATTAAAAGAGTATTTTCATCACTTATTTGTGATACCAAGGCAATGGAAAACCATGTAACTACATAGCAAACATTGTACCAATTCTCAGGAATATAATATCTCGCATGCTTTATTTCCAACCAAACATCCAAAATATTAATATTTCCATGTCAAAACTTCTTAGTTGTTCTATATTACGATGATTCAAAGTCTTAAGAGCAAAACTGATTACATGGAAAATAATTAATTTTTTTATAGTCTTTTGCAAAAGTTAAGTCAAAGATCATCACAATTATTTGCATAAAAGTAATTTGGAAACTAAATATCTAAAATTTGAAAAATAAAATACCTAATGCTGTGAAAGGCTTCACATGCCTACTTGGCATTTATGAAGTGACAGAAAAAAGAAGTCAAGAATTCTTTTTTTCTTTGAAAGCAATTGCATTGCAATTGCTCTTTTAATAGCTATTAAGGAATCAAAATTGCATTTAAAACTCACGTATGCAGAACAACATGGAGTGAGAATATTTACATCACAATTTGATGTTGAATATTTCTATATATTAATAAATATCGACACAAGTAACATAACACTTAAAGTTTTACTTTTAGAAGTCCAAGGGCTCCACACTTCAGTCCACATGAATACAAAATAAATACAGAAATAAAAATATAAATAAAAGCGATTTACAAGCAGTAACTTAAGAATGCAAACCTAAAAATCTTGATGGTTAAGACTCCGTTTACACACAGGGTAATTCCATAAGCTGGTTACAAGTTTACAACGCGATGTACGCGAATGAAAATCGATTTCCTCCTGGAAAAAAATAATAACAGTAAGGACTTTATAACAGAAACATAACGGTAGGAAAATACTAAGTTCGCCACCGCTTATACTACATTCACATTCACCGCTTCGCTCATATCCATAGAGGAGAGATACAACTATAGTGCGCATGAACCTACTGCGCAGGTTTCAACATGCGGTGGGCGCAAGACACGTGACTTTGGGACACCGGTCGTTTGTTTTGCGTTGTATTGCGTGTACCTTTGCGTGCTGTTTGTTATTTCTGGTGCTACAGCGTAATTATTTGGGGGCCTACAAGTTTAGCTAGGATCATCTGGAAATGTTTTTCAGCTGCATACGAAGCAAAGGCGGATTTATCAATAATCCTTCTGCTAAGCAATTTGCTGGGGCTTACAAGCGATTACTGGTGCATCACTAGATTTCTTCTTCTGCCTTTGCAAATTGTGTTCCACAAGATGAAACAACTATATTAAATGTTAGTTCACGCCAGTATGCAAGTGTGTCACAAGTGAATGATCCTGAACTGTGCATTGAGGTGCCAATTGACCATATGTACTTGCCATCAGTAGACAATCTTCAAACTAGATTGTCTCCCAATGTTGTGGACATTGTAACGTACATTAGAGGATTTGTATTTAAAAAAAATGGAAATTTCACTTGCTTGTGTTGACTGTAAGATAGTTCTTTGGCGGACTGATAGTGACGAAGAATCATATTCCTTCATTCAGAGGAGGGATAATCATGGGCTGAAATACCCTTCTGCAGATGTGTGCAAAATAACAGAAGTAGAAGAAAGAATACTTTAAGGGAGAGGTGACGTTTTCAAAGGCAGCTTACAATTGTAAATAGATGTTTGAGAGAATTTGTAAATAATTCCGTTTTTTGTAATTTAACTTATCATATTATTGGTGAAGAGGCCATGCTGAATCATAGGATGGATTTGATTAAGGCAATATTATTTAAATGTATTGAAATTAGATTAAAACATATAGGAAGAGAAAATACTGAAATTCACCATAAAAATAGAATTAGATCAGTTAATAATAAAATTATTTTATTTAGAGGGGATTAATGTGTATGTATTTATTGGTGTTAGTAGTATATATTATATATTTACAGGTGTAAGTTATGTTTGTAGTGTTAGTAGTATATTAGTGTTTATATTTTGTATGATTGTAAGTATTTGATTTTTATTAGTAAATTCTTTGACAATTATGTATTTCAGCTTCCAGGTCAAAGACCCCCATTTCGATCAGGTTTTTGTCCAATTTCCCTGATCCATTGAGTTTAAATGTAGCTTCACTATGCGTACGTTTTGTTGAGCATTCCTTTTGCTTGTAGTGGTAGGAGTAGAGCCATGTTATAATACTGTTTTGTCAGTAATACAAAAAAAAATTAAACCTGCTGATTGTTTATCGATGCAAATAAGTTTTGTATAATTTGGGAGGGAAATGTCTAATAGCTATAGTTGAAATGTTGGGAAGAGATTTTTGAGCACCAGAAAATGTGTGCAGATGGTACTTCTCCTCTGTATGTCACATACAGTATTTAATGTTTTTGACTAAATAAATCAAAATATATATAAAAAAATTGTTTGTTTCCCCCTCTACAAATCCTTGAAATATTTTGATAACTTGCTGTTATGTCTGATGTGGATTATCAATAGCAGAAGATGTCTAGCATTGAATAGTAACAGAAACTTGGATTAATGCCTCCCATGGAGTTAATTTATTTTACAATTTTTTTTAAATTTATTTTCCTATGTAATAGAATCTGTAAAACAGGTGTAGTGGGGTACGCAGTTGAGAGTGACAAGTTGGACAAAAATCGGAATTTTCATGCACTTAATTAAATAGAGCAGAATAACTTAAAGTAACTTTTCTGCTATAAGCAACATTCTTAGGGCTGTGTAATAAATGCGAAAATAACGCTACAGTGAAGCATGTTAGATACTTATTAAAGTTAGTACGAGACGGGTGTATAACAGATGTCTCCCAGCTATCCCAAAATCACGTGACTCGGGTGAGAGAGATGTTGATACCTGGCCGGGCCTTCTGCGCATCCTTGTGCGCACTCTAGTATATCTCTACTCTATGGCTCATATCAGCTTACATGAATTGACAGAAGATCGCCATGAATAGTGATCACGAGCTTGCTCTCATACACAGATATTGTGATAAAAACATGAGAGAAAACCAAAGATTATTAAGGTGGAGAAAACTCCACTTGACAGATATGATCTGGCTATGATTCACGAAGTTCGGATTTGTATTTCCACCATGCATAAGGAGACTTGTGCTATACTTCGATTAAAATATTTAGTCCGTTGACACTTCATCAGACTCCCAAGTCAGCCAATCAGGAGCTCGAATATTACTGTACATATCGCACTGCTTGATAAGGTCGCGATCATGCGACATCTAGCAACACGACCGAGAAAGACGTGAGATATTTCATCGGCTTCTGACCAATACCTACTAGTACTCTTACAATACCTCTTAATACTAGTACCGACTTAGCGGGAGTTAAGTAGGTATTGCTTTGACGCGCCATATTACAAAATTCCAAGTATAGTGACGTTAAAGCTCCCGATAGATATGTCCAGAATGACATCACAACGTTTACCGGGAAAGTGTTGGGTGGTAATCTCTGCTGTACGCCCCTGTTGCAGGGGTAAGCGAGTTCAAGATATTTTTTTAAGTTTTTAGTTGAACTATGCGGTTGCCGAGGTGCGTATGTCTTATCGTATTTATTTGCAATGATATTTGCTTTCTTTCGGTTTATTTAGCTTCTGGGTGCGAATGTTGTCGATAAATTGGATTTAAACTAGTAGTGATAATACAGCACACACTTTCTCGCCCCTTAGAAACGGTTATGTATTACTCGCGCAACTTTTCTTGAACGATGACCTTGATCCCCCTCCCTTGTGCAATAAACAGTTGAAGGCAAAAGCTCGCAGTGGGCACTGATGACAATCTTCCAAGCATTAAAACTTCGTTGGCGCGAAACAGAAGCTAGTCAAAGCCAATTGCTTTCATAATGCAGAACCCCTGTTCAGATTTATTGTCAATACCGAAAGAAATTCCTGGGTCAGGTCCAGGTCATTCAAGGGAGTCATCTAAAACTCCCGAAAAAGTTAAGCACAAGATGCAGTTTTGACTTTCATTTCACACACGTTGGCATTACTTAAAATACTCTAGTGGCCGACTTTGTAACTAATATCCCTACTCCACGCAAAATCGTCAATCCATCGTTCAAGAAAAGTTGGCCGAGTAATAGTAAATTTTATTGCATTTCTATATCAACACATCTCAGTCAATGGGCGGTGACGACAACAAAGCGCGCAAGCAGTGATGGGCACTGCCAACAACGGGTACGTTTTCTTATCAATTCTTGCTAAAAGCGCCATTTTTGCCATAAATTGTTCGGTTTTCAGTTTGTATTGTTGTGGTTTGATGAAAGTGGGCGTTCTTTATGGAACATAATTGCTTATTTCGAATACACACAATTATTTTTCACCATGTCCCCAAGATATTTTAACTTCATTTTTAAATGTTTTATTTTCTTTTAATTGAAGAATTACAACAAAACCATAAGTAGTTTCTTCATAATTCATTAAGAAATTAAACAGTTGTAGATGTCTTGGAGAGCAATAAAGCAGAAAGTCTATTAAAACGTTTCATCTTTGCTGCCAGGTTTTTGGAAAAAATAAAAGTAATGTTTCGGCAACTTCTTACAAAGACAATATTGAAGACAGAAATTTTTCCTTCAAATGAAATTTGTTGTCCATAATTAGTTCTTTAATTAACGCCATGCACATTTTCTTGAAAATTTTTGTTTTCGCGCAATATGTGCAATTTTAATAAATTACAAAAACAAGATTTTCTCGAAAACAGCTGCAAACGTTTTCTTTAAACTACCAAATCAGATGATATAAACATCGTAATGTTCTATTCTTTATTTTTCACAAATTGCACAAATGTAATGTTTTTGACCAGTTTCTCACGCCATTAATATTTACATTAGCGGCAGTTTGTTCACGTTATTGCATTTATTAGTACATGTGCTTTAAAGAATGTCATATAAAGTTTATTGAAAACTCAAAAGTTTTCTGCGAAAGCGAGATCAATATACCGCATTTTCAGAAATGTTAAAACGCTATTCTCTGAAACACAGCTCAAAACGTTTTTTTCAAATCTTTCGTGGAGATAGTTTAAACTGAACAGTTTAAGGTGGAATAAAATTAATGTTGCTGTATTCTTTTGTTTAAAAAAACCACACAAATGTAATTTTTTGAAATATCTTTTACGCCTTTAATATGTACATTTCCAGCAATTTGTATACATTATTGTATTTGTGAGTGGAAAATATTAAAATGACTTCCAATGAAGTTTTTTGAAAACTCTGTAAAAAAATATCTTCTTGTCTCTCGCAAAATGTCGGGTATGTATTCAGACTGTGTAAAAAAATCAGGCCTTGGAACGTCGAAGACGAGAGAATGGATTTTATTCCTATTGGAGTAAAATTTAATATGATTGTCGACTCTGATCCGAATTGCCCGTAAGCAAAGAATGTTGGGAACAGCTTAAAAGGAGCCGAGTTTTGTGTAACTCGTACATCTCAAAGATTTTGTTCTCTTATGGAAGTAAAGTGCCTTTAAATATTTTGGGTGCTTTTACAACCAAAATTCGACTGACTAATGGATGACCTGAACTGGAAGCTGAAGTATTTTATCTTGGGTGGAATAGATGAAGCGCTTCTTGGAAGGAGGGCAGCGACAGCGATGGGAATTCTCAAGATTTACAAAGGAGCAGTAAAAACTCGCAATGTTACGTCGAGGAATTCAGCGAAATTGTTGAGGGAATTGGAAAACAAGAATTTTCATCTGAAGATTTCAATTGACAACTCAGAAAGTCCAATTGCTCAGCCAGTTCGAAGACAACTGTACAATTTAAAAGGTCAGCATAAGTTGATTTTACCATTGATGGAGGAAGATATCGTGAAGAAACTTGAGTGTCCCACCCCACCCACTTGAGTGTCACCGGTACATATTGTACCAAAGGACAGAGTAGAAGTTATGTATGGATATGAGAAGAGCTAACCAGGCAGGTCTTATTACTCGCACAACTTTCTTGAACGATGACCTTGCTTCCCCCTCTCTGGTCCAATAAACAGAGGAAGGTGAAAGCTCGCAGCGAGCACTGATGACAACATTCCAAACACATCTTCACTGGCGCAAAATTGAAACAATTTTCTTTTGAAAACGAGAACATCTATCCTTTATTTTCTCCAAAAAACTAATGAAATGACCGAAGCAGGTAAAGATCTATCACCGGAGATACCTCTAACTCCTTAAAAAGTTAGAACGCAAATTATTGAGAACGTTGCGAAGGCATGACTGATCTCCAGAGATTGGCATTGCTTCATAAAATCTAGTGGCCGATTCCGTAACTAATACCCCCTCTACCCGCATTTCTTCATTCCATCGTTCAAGAAAAGTTTCGCGAGTAATAGAGAACGTTGTCCAATTCCAACAACTGAGGAACCTTTTACAAGACCTGAATGGACCGACAATATTTTCAAAACTATCCTTGAAGAGGAGCTATCATCAAGTGGAGCAGGATGAAGAATCGCGTGGTATTACATTTATCACTGAAGCAGGAATTTTCGATATAAATGATTGATGCATGGAATTTGTTATTCACAGGAAATGTATCGTATTATGTTTTACACGGATGTGAGTGCGTCCCTGTTTTCATGGATATGGTTCATGGCAGAATCATACAAGTACACGAGACAAGACTGAAGCTGGTTCTGGAAAGATTTAGAGAAAGGGAATTTTGAGACATCACATCTCAGAAAAGGCATCAAACCATCGGAAACTAGTCAAGAAACTAAACGTCAATTTCGTCGACCGATGAATGTAGAAATAAAGATTTTTTTAATCAATTTTTGGGGACGTTTCATTTCCGGTTTGTCTTCAAGGAGGAACATAGTTTTCAAATGGGGAAAAAGCCAAGAGGATACAATTCAGGAGGTGCGACAGCCATGTCAATACACCAAAATGAAACATGTAAAGTGATTTATTGCTCATTAATTGCCACAGTGTTTGTAATTGTTTGGAATTGCCACGTATTTTCGGGTCGCAAACAGGTGTGAGCTGGCTTGTCGTGACGCCAGCTCACACATAAGTGAAATTCGGGTTGTAGCTCGGCATAAATACTCAGGTATTTATTGGTAATTAATTTCCACAATTTGGAATTAATTACCACGTATCTTCTTGGCGAAAACGGGCGTGAGCTGGCTTCAGAACACACATAAGTTAAATGCGGGTCGTCGTTCGACGGACACCCTCATGATTATGTTGCTAATTAATTGTCAAAAATTGGAATTAATTGCCAAGTATTTTCGTGGCGAAAACGGGTGTAAGCTGGGTTTCAAGACAGACACGAGTTAAATCGGGGTCATAGCTCGACGGAAACCCTCAAATTATTTGATTATTAATTGCTAATTAATTGCCGGGTATTTTCGTGGCCAGAACACACGGAAGTTAAATTCGGGTCGTAGCTTGACGGAAATCCTCAAATGATTTATTGCTAATTCATTGATATTAAATTGCCACAGTTCGGAATTAATTGCAGTGTATTTTTGTGGCGGAAACGGGTGTCCTGGCCCGGGGCCTGACTAGGGAGGGCACACGACAGTAGCAGGTTCAGGGGGGGGGGACATGGGGGGTCTTCCCCCAAAAAGCTTCGAGTTTTCGTTTGTTACCTTCCTTTATTTGATAAAATTGATATAAATATTTGTTAGCATTTTGCAATTATTTAAAAAATATTGTATGTATATTGTATACCATATGTACGTAACAAAAACAATATACTATATAATAACAAATATATTACATATCATACTTCATTCATGTTGTTTGGCTTGACATTCACAATTGTATTTTACAAAAAAAATCAACTGTTTGAACTACTATCGAAGGTGAAGCATGAATCCAGAAAGGACTGTTTCTTCGTAACGACAAAAAAGAACCAACTTACATAGTGCCAAATGGACAGAGCACCATCGATCTAGCTTTCTCAAGAGGCTGCACAACTGGGTACGCCACACTGTTCAGATTCTCAGATGCGGTGACCATAAGGAAACATCTGTTAGTCAAGTGTTCTTTTAAACATAATATACAGCAATTAATACAATGCGCAAGACTATCAAGAAAGCCCCAAAGCAAAGTAGTAGAAAATGCAATAGATGAGCTAGAAGAAGCAAATACATATTCAATAACAAGCTGGACAACGCCACCAAAATAATTAAGAAAATAATTGGCAAGGCAACAGCAAGTACAAAACCAAAAGGGAAATTTGCACAAAAATGGTTCAACGCAGAATGTTATGAGGAACTCCTCTCAAGCAATGATCGCCATCAATGAAATCAAATTTATTATTCTCTTGGACATGAACACAGCTGTGAAACTTTTTCAAGCAAACGTCTTACCAGTCATTACTTATTGTATTGGTATGGTATTGATATCTGGGAAAAATTCACAATAAGAAATCTATACGACCTGGAAAAAGTGAAAGCCATGTTTCTAAAACGAGCAATGGGCATATCTAAACGAACAAGATCTAGACTGACATATGTACTTTCCCAAGAAGCATTCCTGGTTGAGAAGTTCAGACTGCAATTCCTCCTACCGAATGCAAAGAGAAGAAATACAGCCAGAGTTCTACACTACCGAGGGAATGTGTAACAGAAACTAGGTGTCGGCAGGCTACGAGATGCGTCACGAGGTCCGCAGTTTTCACCATTTGCTGTGCAAAACGAAAACTTTCCACGACCCAGGGGAAACTATTATTATGGAGTAAAGAAAGGAAATAAGTAAAAATTGTATATTATAGTTTTTATCTGGCGATTGAGCCACATTATGCCCTAAAATGTTGTAAAATTTTTAAAGAAGTTATGTAAGTGCTGACAAGTTTGTTTTACAAATAAATAATATTACAATGTATGTAAAAAATTGAGGTGGACCATTATTAACAAAAAAATAAAGTCTCCATTACAAGCTAACAAAAATGTTACCAATTGCCATAATTTTGACAAATTTCCAGTTCATTTCTGTGATATGTGTCACCGGAATTCATTAGAAAACAATTATGTTTCAAGTGACTACCTCAAAATGGCCAAATTTTGAAATAATGTTAAAACTTTGACCATCAATATGTTACTTACAGTATATATTTGATCTTTCAATCTATTTTTTGGCTCTAAAAAACCTTTAAAATTCCAATCTATAGTTAAAGTAAAAAAAGAGTCAAACAAAACGAGAAAAAATAATTATTACAACGCTTTACTTACATGAAAGTAAGGACTGCATGCAGAAAAAACGAGCCTGTGAGCTTGCAGGCTTTGACCTTCGGCAGATATAGTGCAATCAACAAAAGAATTGTTATCTAATAAACTTTTAAATTCTGTAGCAAGTTCACTGGTGTGGTCTTCCCAACTTACAGTCACAACTGATTCAGCCATGCTTGAATTGCACTGAAACAATGCAAAAACACATTTCCTTAAAAAACTTATAACAAGAATGTAACTACAATATAAACTGATCTATATCAACCCATCTGAATACAATATAAGTATTTTAGGTTTGTCCATTGGACATTAACATGCGTTTGTATATCTACACTTTGTATTTATACACTGTTTTGTTCTTGGTAATATTTCTGCATGTTTATTCACATATGACTGATCTTTGTTGTCTTCTCGTCACAAGCACATCCTGTGGGCTTTCTTATGCTCACACAGATGCGAAAAGTGGAAATCTATAACTCCCCAATGCTAAACTGAAGACAGTGACATGACTTTCACATATAAGCATGTGATAATGGTCACAACACTTGTTGCACATTTTGCACTTACATTGAAATACTGGCTCTTGATATTTTGTTACTGCGGAGTCTGTGGTAAAAACTGTGTACAGTGAATCGTGTAATCATATGTTTAAGTTCATTCTAGTTGGCCCATTTGCAAGAGCCAACGCAAGAGACTTATATGGTCCCCTTGTAGTACCTCTTTATCTGCTGTATCGGACTTGACCTCTCCATCTGGTTATCTATTTGGGCATAGTTGCAGGCAAGGATTTATTTATTAGTCTTGTTAGGTGATATTCCATTCCTATGACTTTTTGCCAGTTGATCATGCTTTACTGTAATAGAGGAATACTGCATATAGTTTTCTCTGATGAACCCCGAGTGCTTCGTCTGTAATTTTGAAAGCATTTCACTGCTTGTATTGTAGATCGTCCTTTCCGTAACCTGAAATTTTTCCTCCGGTATTCAGTCATGTTTACAAAACTACTCACTAACAGACTCACAATATTAACAGATGCAAATATTTTTATTGGCAACAAATAATACACATACGCTATTTATAAGCAGTAATAAAAATACCACCACGTACTCTGGCGGTGCAGGTTATCATCCACAGTGCATTATTTATATACAAATTTCTTAAGTTTAAAACGCAAAGTACACAAAAAAATTAGCAGCTCTTGGCTCGTGACGGTTATCATCAGGATTGCCAAACCACGTTTCATATCATAGTGTACGTCCTAAACCGTACCGTATACATTAGGCATTTGCATTATATACTAGCAGAACAGAAGAATACCTTACACAGTGGTGATACGTATACAGCAGTTACATGGTAGTATGGAGTTTATAACGCAGCTAAATGCCTTATAACCTCGACGTGACTCACTCAGGCATAAAAATATACGTCGGTTTTGGGTTTTGATATAACGTGGCGCGTCAGGGTCTATCTTCTTCAGGTCTTCTCGTAAAATACGTAAAATACTCTCTGGTCTTCTCGACGGAATATATAGGAATATCTCACGGCATTTTGCGTCTTTCTCGGTCGTGCCGCTAGATACCGTTCACCTCGCTCGTTTTGCAATAAAGTGCCGTGGCCGCGAAGTGCAATGCCGCCACACTTGAACCATCCCTATCCTTTCGGACATCTATGGCTGAATGTAACATAGAAAATAAACAAGTGAGGAAAGACAATAATTGTTCGGCGGGCTTTTGGTGTTGTTTACCGCAATTTTCATGCAAGTATTGGCGTTATGTCTACAGCAGCATATCTTTCGGGCGCTTGTACGTGGCCGTGAGCCCCGGCTCATACTAAGTTAAAATGTTAATAATGTCGTTATTTGCAACTACATTTTTAAAGATCTCTTCGAGGAGTGGTAGATTTAAAGTTAAATGTTCTAGTAAAAGTTCTGATATTCTAATGAAACGTGGCGCGCGCACAGTGTGCTGCAAAGTCACGCATTTTGAACTATTTGCAACTTTTCAAGTGCGTGTGCACCGCTATTCCCCAACTTGGACAGGCGTAGTCCACAATGGGCCTGATAATGGCTTTATAGTGCAGTAGGCTTTTCGTCGTGGACAGTTTGCTTCGCTTATGTAATAAGCATCGCAACATGCCCAGGCGTTGCCACGCTTTACTCGCAACCGCGTCCACGTGCTAGCGGAAAGTCAAAGGGGAGCGTGATGCGAAGAGAGATTCTACTGGTTTGTACTGGCTGTTATATACTCTCTGACGCCATTCAATGCTTGAATTGCATAGCTCGAGCGGCTGGTCGTGTTTATATCTACGTGTGAAGGGCACAGCCATGCTCTTTTCCATGTCGACTTTAACGCGCCAGCCACTCCTGGATCAATAGCAAATGTTGATCCAAATACTTAACGAGCAGGTGGATTCTTTTAGACGTGACTATTACAGCCGTATTGTCTGCGTACATGGCGAGCTCGGTCTGGGTGGAAGTTGGTATATCGCGCACGCACAGGCCTGAGCCCTGGGGGGATGATACTGCCCGGAGGCACGCCCGTATTCGGCAAGAGGTGAATTTTGCGTTCAGAATCGTCACTTGAAACGGTTTGTTTTCAAGGTAGAAGGGAATGAGGTGCGTGATGTAGGAAGGAGATGAGTTTGGCGAGGAGGCCGTCGTGCCAAACCTTATCGAAGGCGCTGGCTACGTCGAGGAAAACGCCGCCTGTGAATCGCCACTCTTTAAAGCTGCGCCGAGTTCCGTCTACTATGCGCACTAGTTGATGCATGGTGCGCCTTGAAAACAAATTGCTGATTATAAATTAAAGCGTGCTTTTCTGTGAAATTTAAAATGCTCTTAAAGAGAATTTTCTTAAAGAGTTTGCCGAGCGTATTTAGAGGGCTGATAGGCTTATACGACTGCGACAAATTCTTATTATTTCCTAATTCGGGGAAGTTAAGAACATTAGCATGTTTCCATTGCGCCGGAAGTAGCTGAAAAATAAAAATTGCGTTAAACAAGCACACAATGTAATTATGGCACTTTGCGGGAGCTTTTTCAGAACGTCATTGGTAAAGCCGTCTGGTCCCGGTGCTTTTCCGCTCCGCAGGGCGGCGATGGCGTCCGCTACTTCTGAGGCATCCGTGAGCTTCGGCTCGCCTTCGGGGGCGTGCAGGGCCGCTGCAACAGTGCCCAGCACGCTTTCGACGTGCTCCGCAAGCGGCTGCTCCTCTACCGGTCGAAATGCGACTCGAGAATGACGGCGAAAAGCCTGTCGCGAATGAACCCGTCGTCGACCTCGGCGGCAGTGGCAGCAGCCGACGGCGATGATGCCGCAATCGATTCAACGATCCGTTTTGCATCCGAGGAAGTTCTGCGGGAAGAAGAAGCGCGCACGTTAACGCAAATTCGTTCCGTTGAGGGCGTAGCAACACGCAAGCGCTTGGGCGCCCCCGCGTCGCGCTGCAACGCGCGCCCGCCACCCTCCGAAGCAGTGAGGAAGCCGCTGCCGATAAGTAACGGATCACGCTACGACATCGCGCTTTAAATCGGCCCAAAAGGCCTGTCCTCGATATTATTTCACTCTTAAAAGGACTGTTGATCCCACGGCAGCCGGAGCTCTTGGCAGGTGCGTCAGCCCTCCGTGGCGGCCAGGTAGCGAATCCCACCATCGTTCACCATCTGGTGCAGAATTTGTACTGCGATTTATCCGACTCTGCCCCTGGCAGGTATCGCCTATTGGCGGTTTTATCCAATTGAGAGCTTCAACATTACCATAGCGGCGAGGGCGGCAGGGCGCAGCGCGGGATCAACACAGGCCTACCGGCGACGACCCACGAGACTGAGCTGAGGAAGGGCCTTGACCCCTTGCAACGCCTTCCCATCGACGCGCAACTGGGCCACGACAACTCAGTGAAACACTGCGGCGCCCGCGCGTCTGGCGGACTTCCCTCATATGTTCACATCATGATTCAACCTTTCTTGATAAAATTCAGAAGAAACATTCTTGGAATGAAAAATATATATTTTGAACAAACATAACATAATCTAACTTACTTTTCAGAAGAAATAATTGAAGAAAATATTTACCTTAGTATGCCCTGTTACATTTGTTGTGCCTGATGTAAAAATTGTGAAGAAAAATCCAACATTTGCAAAATTTATTTAATAACTTGTTTTCTCAGTTTTTATGTTGTAAATCTTTGACTATGTTTTTGTACTAGGGTGGTGGTTTCGTTTGGTTATGGTTCGTTTCGTAAAACTTTCGAGTATCTTGTGTACAAATGTAAGCTTACTAAAACTACTTAATAAATGTAATTCAAGAATTAATTACTGAAAATATGCAAGTGGTTATGAGTCCAGGTGCGTCTTGACTTGAAGGAAAGTAACTTTAAATTAAATATCGACGAGTGGTTAATAAGTGAAGTCGATATCAGTTTTCTATTGGCTTGTAAAAACATTTCGAAATGGATACAAGATTGATAAACATTGGCTGTTTGGAAGGAAAATCAAACTGGAGTACCTGGAAATATAAATCTAGGGTTTGTTTACGAGGTATACCTGGATCCCTTGATGTGGTTGAAGGCAGGGTAGTGAAACCCAAAGAACACGAAAGTGATGCAGATGATGTTACGGGTGCATACGAAACTGCAAACGCTAAATTTCTCAAGACACACAGTAATGCAATGATTGTCTTAACAACAAATATGTCTGAAGATACTCTACAGAAAATAATGCGTCTAAACTGTGATCGAGATGTTTGGCTAGAGTTCAAGAAAAAAATTAAAAAAGTTCATAAATTGTTTGACGGTGTTTCAGAAGACAAGGTTTATGATCTATGTTTGCAATTCGTTGGGTTCAAGAAAAATACATATTGGTACACTGATATCTAAACTGAAGAATTTGTGATCTCAAGAGAAGGAAGAAATGGCTAAAGATACTGAGAGTAATTCAAAGGTACCTCTTATATTTTTGATCTGCAAAAGTTTGGGAACATTACCAGAAGAATATTTTCTATTGAAATCTAGTTGGATGCTTATGTCAGAAAATGACGGGGCAGTGGATAATCTAACAAATCAATTAGATGCCTATGAAAAAGCTTTATCCAGCTAAGGAGATGAATGTATGTCTTAAGAAGTGCTTGCAATCAATTTCAACAAGCAATATTCCAATCAGAAAAAGAAACTAATATGTTATTTCAAAAAACCTAACCATATAGTTTTTAAATGTAGAAAATGGATTGAAGATGGAAGGCCACCAGAAATAAATGAAGGAAAAGGTAAGAAATCAGAACCTTCCAATTCTTTGAATGAAAATGTTTCAATGTCTTTTCCATAAATACATGTTTGGTATAAACAATTTTTAATTTTTTACATACATCATTTTATTAAGGAAGACAATTTGATTCGTAATTATTTTACAGATGCATTTATGACATTTTTCGATTATTTTATGGATTTGTTTTGTAAGGGTATGCCTCCTTCCCTCATGAATGGGAACCCTAAGCAACTGCTTATTTTGAAGGTAACTCCGTCACTGCTCTCCCGGAGAGCTGGGGTCCGGGAGTTGAAACATCTTCTTCTCCGGCCAATCCCAAGCGCCACTGGCAGAGGCGTGCACTTCATTTCCGTCCTTCGGCGTGTTCCCGCTTGTGTTGGCAAAACTGGTTTGGGTCGGATAACGCCTTTCCACACTCGTCGCAGTGATACCAAATTACTCCGTGTATGTAGGCTCTGTGGTAGGCAAGGCCTCCCGACTGACGGAAGGTCTTGCCGCACACGTCGCACGCGAACGGGCGCTCGTCCGTGTGCGTGCGCAGGTGCTTCGCGAGTATCGCCTTCGCCGCGAACGCCTTGTCTCACACTGTGCAGCTGTACGGGCGCGCGCCCCTGTGCCTCCGGCAGTGGGCGACGAGAAGTCGGCGCTTATCGAAGGAAGCGCCGTACTCGTCGCAGCTGTACAGTGACTGCTCCGCGCTCGGGCAGCGGTTATGGGAGGCGAGGTGAGAAGACGAGGAAGACGCCCCACGGGCCACTTCGCTCGAGCCAGGCGCTTTTCCCGGGTGCCCGTGCAGCTCAAGCTCCGACTGCTTTGGGAGCCTCTCGCCTTCCTGGGATTGGCGACTCCACAGCGGTGATGCCAAGTCGTTCTCAGACGGCCCGACTGCCCCTGAACACACATCCAATGACATACTTAAATTAACTATCAATGGTAAAATAGGCTTAGTGCCGTATTTATAGTTGACACATAGTGAATTCTTATGATGACAGTTTCGTATTCAAAACCCCTCAGGCAATACGTGGCTACATAATATTTGAGATTGCTTTATTTGTTACTAGATACAAATGAATACGTAACCTAAAAGAGTAGAAATAAAAAAGGCAAACCATTTTCAATTTTCGAAAAATCAGGATATTCAACGAACATGAAACCTTCACCATTCTCTTAAACGTCTTTTTTGAAAATTTGGAAAATATTTCACGTGTTACATGTAAAACACCCTCAAAATTATATTATAGGTTTACAACTGTACATAATAGCTTTGTTCACAGAGGACTTTGGACGGAGGGCCACGTTTTGCCGTCATTCGATTTTTTCTGTATCAACGACTCACAAAACAGATTCTAGCTACACCACGTGTAAGAGGATATTCCCCTAATTTTAGTAACAGGTTGTATCCTCCTTTTCGTTACCCGACGTCACCGTGAAAATGTCGTTTGCGCACGGTCACGTCGCGTTTTTTTAAATGTTTTAACAGGGCGGTCAGCGATCTGACTTTTGAGAATTCAAAGATTCCCCCTCCCCTGGTTCTTCAGGTTCGAGGAAACAGTTATTTGAGGTTCTGTTTACAACTTTTTTGTGTTCATTACTTAACACTACTGCGTTACTCACGCTCTTTTCTCTCGCAACCGAGTACTAAAGCGTAGACTTTTTTTTTTATTACAAAAACGAGCTTTGATAAGCTAGCGCATATAGCAAATAGAGCTTTGATGAGCTAAGATAACTCTGATTTTTCTGTTTTGCAAGGAAACATATTACTACTTCATATTTAACCATTTTAAGTATTAATACTTAAAATGGTCAAGGAAGTATTTTTTAGCCGGAAACTCGATCTATGGACTTGTTAACGCAGGGTTTGAGGTACCGTATTTCATTCATCTGTTTTGGAAAAATGCCTGTCCTACCGTGAAGAACATGTTTTTAACAAGTAGGAATATTTTTTCAAAATTATTAAATAGGCCAATTTTTAAAATGATTAATTAACTTATTAATCACTATAAACATTAACTTAAACAGGGCTCACAACTGTATATTACTTAACATTCATAATGTATTTTCAAATTTATACATATAATGATAATTTTCTTCTGATTAATTACTCGGGAATATGAAAAAATACACTTAATAACACATTGATTATTGATTTTCGTCTTTAATAAAACTTTTGAATTTTGGGAATTAATCATATTGCTTGAAATATCCCACGCATTTTAACTTCAGGAATTTTAAATACAGCATAATCGATTTTGCAATACAATTTTTAAATGATTATCAGTAAATCATGTGTTTCACATTAACTTAAGTTTTAAAAGTTCATTTTTTTTCAAAACAGTGATTTTGTTTTTATAATGAACACAGTTATAAAGGATATCTTTAATAATCTGATTTTATCTGTTTCATTTGCGTTTGATTTTTAAAGTATTAAAACATTTAAATGTTTTCGAACTTCTGACGCATTCAATCAGTACGTTCTTTAAGTTGGAGTCTCCGTAAAACGAGATCACTTTTTTTAATTTGAAGCCTGTGCTCTTCTACGGAATAAAGTAAAATTCCCTTTGAGCATCATGGCCGTTTCAATCGGAATAGGGAACTGGTACCATCAATGTCATCGAAAAGACCAAAACTGGGTGGTTGACCTCCCGGTGAGACATTTGTTGAAAATCTCGTCCGTGCACGTGCTACCCACACATTTTTTTTATTGATTAGCGATTCCCGTCACGTCAACTGCTAAGACCATTATACAGCATTGTAGGCTTTCACGGCCGGAGTCAATATTCTTCATGTCTTCCGGGCTGATGGGCCGTGGTCCAATTGGCTTAGAGATACCAAACGTTTCGCCCACGACTGCGGTGGGCATCTTCAGTGGCGAGGTCTCGGGCAAAGTGTCCGGGACGGTGGCTCGTCTTGCTGCTTGTCATTGTATTGCGGGCATGCACAAGTGCTCATCCCGGCTCGAGTTTACTAATTGGCGTGTCGTGCTAGGAAAAAGGGGAGAGGGGTGGGGGGGGATCCTCTCGCTACCCCAGACGAGCTGTTGTTCGGAGAGGGAGGATGGGTAGGGAGGGAGAGAAGAGAGGCGGAAGAAAAGAGTTGTTAGGCGTATTGGTAGTAGGCGAACGTATGTAAATGTTTATCTGGTGCATTGTGCCTGAAGTGGCGGGTGAGTAGAACAGTTTATTTATGGAGGGTGATGTTGAAGGATATCTAGTGGATGTCGGAAGAATGCTGTATGCTTGGGGGGATTTGTGAGAATTTTTTGGTGTGGGGACATGAACGGAGTGAAGTAGGGGTTTTGGATGGCGGATAAAATATTTTTAGTCGCGGTGTCGAAAATGTTTTGTCGAATTGGCGTCATTTCTAGTGTTTGTCTTAGTCTATTGTAGTTAGTGAAAGGAGGTGGTCTGAATGCAGTCCTTAGAAATCTATTTTCTAGTCGGTGAATTTTGCCGTAGTTCGTATTACTAGTGGTAGCCCAAGTTTCGCAGTTGTACTTAATGATTGGTTTTATGTAGGTCTCGTAAATCTGAAGTTTGGTCTTCGTTGTTGTCTTTGGGTGTGAAATGATTGGGGAGAGGGCATTTAGATTTCTGTGGGCTTTTTGAACTGTCATGTCAATGTGTCTGGTCCAGAGTAGTTTTCGGTCTAGTATTATTCCTAAATATTTGGTGTTGTCGGTCCAGTTGATGGGAGTGTTGTCAATGGTGAGGGCGGGTGGGTTTAAGTCAGTCTTGTTTCTGTTAAAAAGTATGGCAGTGCATTTCTGAGGGTTCAATGTCAGGTTATTGTCTTTTGTCCATGCGGCGATTCTGTTTAATGTGTCCTGGAGGGTGTATACGGAGGCTGGATATCGTTGTTTCGTCACTGTCAGTGCGGTGTCGTCAGCGTAGATGTAGTCGTTTATTTTAGTGGCGGTTGGTAGGTCGTTGGTGTATAGAGAGAAGAGTGTAGGGGATAGGACCGCTCCTTGAGGGACGCCAGCGGTGATAGGTCTTTTGGAGGAGATGGCTTTAATATGACTAATGAAGAATGAACGATTGGTGAGGTAATTTTTCAGTAGGGGAAGAAGAAATTTGGGGATGTGTGGTGTGATTTTGTAGATGAGGGTGTTGTGGTTGATGGAGTCAAAATCTTGGGAGAAATCGAGAAATATGGATGGTACAGGTGGTATTGGCGCTCTGTTGTTTTGTTGAAGTCTGGTGGCGATGTCACATGTGATTCGTAATGTCTGTAGTCCTGTCGATCTGTTTGCCCGGAAACCAAATTGTGTTTGTCTTATACGTTTGTCAATTAGTGGAGTTAGTCTCTTTAGAATTATACGTCCAAATGTTTTTCCTAAAATTGGCAGTATGCTGATGGGTCGGTAATTGTCAGGGTTGTTGCGTGATTTGTTGGGTTTAGGGAGCATTATAATTTTAGCTGTTTTCCAGATTTCAGGGAAGTAACTAGTCGTTATGCATGCGTGGAAAAGTTTGGTTAAGAAGTCCGTGGCGTTTTTGGTCAGTCGTTTAAACGCTATGGCTTTCACTCCGTCGGGGCCGGTCGCTTTGCTTACGTCCAGTGAGTGTAGTTCGTCTTTTATTTCGTCTACGGTAATTGTCCAAGGTTGTTGTTGGTGTGGTGGGAGATGAGGTGTTTTTAGGAAGTATAATATTGTCGCAGATGAAAGTGGGGTGTTTGGAGAGGTAAATCGTGGTTGTAATTTGTCAGCGAAAAGTTCTGCCATTGTTTGTGGGCTGTATGTCAAGTTTCCGTCAGGTAAGGTGAGAGGGGTGATGATATTTGTCTCTGTCTTGAGTTCTTTAATTAGTGTCCATATTCTTCTGGGGTGTCGTGTCATTTCGTCAATGTCGTTTGTCCATTTTTGTTGGTCGTAGGTAACGAGTGTTTCGTGAAGTACTTTTTTGTAGTTTTCGTAGGTTCGTCTATCTTCTTGTCTTCTTGTTCTGTAAAAAGTCTTTTGAGCCTTGCGTTTTTGTCGAAGTAGTTGTAAAATATTGTCTGGTAGTTTAGGTGTCTTGTCTTCGATGTGGGTGGATGATTTAGATAATGAGCGATTGATGTGAAGGTTGAAGTGTGAGATGGCCTGGTCAATTTCTTTGGGAGTTGTGAGGGAGTTTGGGAGTTTTATCTTTTTGGAGATGAGGTGTTTAAATTTTCTCCAGTCTGTGGTGATGGTTTTGTGGGGAATGCTGATGTGCAGGGATAGAATATCAAGTGTGAAGAGGATAGGGAGGTGATCGGAGGTGAGTTCTTGATTAGGATGAGGCGTGCTGGTTATGATGTTAGATGAGTGAATGATGAAATCGAGAATGTCGTGTGGTAAGCCTCGTACGAGGTGAGTTGGTTCCGTCGGTGCCGTCAGAGTAAGTGTCGGTCTGTTGTTCAAGTACGTTTCCAGTTTATGTCCGTTAACGTTAGTGTGTCTGCATCCCCAGGTGGTCGATTTGGTGTTTATGTCTCCTGCTATGATGCAGATGTCGGAGGTAAGCATGTCAAGGTCTTGGTCTAGGAGTGGGTTGGTTGGTGGTTTATAGATGGAGGAGATGGTGACAGGGCCCGTGGGAGTAGCTATTTCGATTCTAGTATTTTCTATGTGGGTAGTGGTAAGGGTTGAAAGTTGGTTGTGCGGTATGTCTTGTTTAATGCATATGGCGGTGCCACCTCCGGCCGTAGGTCTGTCTGTTCTGTATGTAACGTAGTTGGGGATTGAGATATTTTGGTGGGGTTTGAGGTGAGTCTCTTGAAGTAGTAATATCCCGACGGAGTAGTCCTTTACGTATTGTCGAATGTCAGCTAGTTTCCAGGCTAGTCCGCCGTTCGCGTTCCATGATGTGATGTTTGTCAGTCTATGTCTCGTTGCCATATTAAGCGAGGTCGCATAGTTTTGTCAGAAATTTGATAATTTTTGTCATGGTGTCGTCAGGTCCTTTGATGATAGTAATGAGCTCTTTTGCGGTGGATATGAGTTTGGGTATGTTAAAAGATTTTAGGAGGGCGAGTAGGTCTTTGATGTCGCTGAGTGTGGATGTGGAATCTGATGAGATTGGGGTTGTGGTAGGGGAAATTTGGGTAATGCTGGCGTAGGTTGTGTTGGTTTGATGGCGGGCGCTTTGTCCTGGGCGGTTTGGGATAAGGGAGGGGAATTGGGTGTGGTCGAGTGTGTTTGGTCGTTGGCTCTGTCTTGGTCTACTATTTGTCCGGGTTGTCAGAGCTGTCTGTCTGTCCTGTTTGGCTTTTTGGAGGGCCGGGCAGTTGGGTGAATAGGCAGGGTGGTCAAGGTTGCAGTTTGCGCATTTAAAAAAGTCATTCGTACAGTCAGTGTAGTGGTGGTGGTCGCCGCATTTGGCACAGATGGTAGGTCGGTGGCAGTAATGTTTTGTGTGAAAAAGCATTTGGCAATTATCACACCTTGGTATCCTGTCAGTTTGTCTGTAGTCTTCCAGGGTCACGATGTGGTGCAGTATGCGTTTGACGTTGCTTTTGATGGTAGTCGAGTCTTGTTTGTTAATTTCCAAGATGTAGAGTCCTAGTCCTGTTAGAGTGTTGTCGGAGTTGCGTCTTTTCATCTCAGAAATGTGGTGAATTTTGAATGAATGGGCCTGTAAGTCAGTGAAAATGTCTGTCGGAGGGATGTTTGGGGATAATCCCTTAATGACTAGTCTGTCGTGTCTTTCTTCAGTAGTCTTGTGATGGTGGTAAGAAATGTTGGAAGTAAAGTACTTTGCCCTGAGTTCTTGTGTCAATTCAATTTTGTCTAGTGCGTCAAGTAAGGTTTTGTGGGCTTGTTGAGTCTTGGGGTGAATAATTAGTTCTTTCCGCGTGAAAGCTGTTAGGGGTCATGCGGTTCAGGTCTGTCAAAAGTAGCGTTGCGTTGGTCAGTCCAGTGTTGTCAATATGTATTGTACCAATTTTTGGTCGTGCAGTTTGTGGAGTCGAAGGTGCATGGTTTTGGGTCTCAGTTGGTTGACCGGTAGTTGTCTGTCCGTCAGGTTCATCGGGGGAGCTCAGGGGGGGAAATCTATTGCCAGTAGCGGTGGGAAGGGGAGTGTACTGGCCGGGGGATTTGCAAGCATACTTCCCGGTGGCTGGTTGGAAGGAAGGGTATTGAGAAGGATTTGGTGTTGGTTGGGGAGTAGAGGATGCTAGGTGAGGTGTATTGGCATAGTTAGGGATGGCAAGGAAAGATGACTTGGGGACTTGAGAGGAGAGTGAAGGAGCGCCTGACACGCCAGTATCGCTCACCCGAGTCGGTGCATCGGCGATGCCCAGGGATGGTCTTTTTGGCGGGGCTGAGCCGCCGCCTGCAGTTCCTCTCTTCTGCTTTTGGAGCATGTATTGCTCGCGCGCCTTCGCGAGGAGTTCATCCCAAAGTTGGTTTTGCTCCTAGTCGTCTTCGGGTGGTAGTGGAGTATTGATATACTCCATTGATTCCATCTTGGACAGCAGCGGCCCCTCGGCCGCTGCGTGGAAATGAAGCGTAGGCCTTTGGTGTTGTTGGGCTGACGGTAACAATTTCTTGCTCCGCTACGCTAACAATTCCTTGCTCTTTGCTCTGCTCAGGGCCCTGAGCAGAGATGTGTTCACGCTGGAGATTCAGCAGGTGTGAAGCGCGCGAAATCTCAACGCGAACACGGCTCGGCGGGTGTGGCTGAAAAACGAAGAACGTAGGAGTCTCGTAGAACTATACGCTCTCGTCTCGCCTATTGCTGTCGTGGGACGGTGGCTGACTGGCGACTGACGCCGCGATGGTCTCGGCCGCTTCATTTATAGGCCGCGGTTGGGGGTAGTGGAGGGGGCGGTTTCGCGCGCTGGCTTCTGATTGGCTGTCGCTGCGCGAACTGGTTTGCGATTGGGTATCGACCGAAATGGAAGTTTGGCAGGGGTTATCATTATTGTACGGTTTTACCTTGATGTTTTGGAGTACGGGATGCCAGACAGAACTAATTTTGACTCCTTCTTTCCTGTTAAAATTGTTCGGGTGTATGAAAAATTTCTATGGCTTCCCGTTGTAAGCGGGCGTGATAGTGGTTTATAAAAGATAAAATCTCGGTGTTGTGGAACAAAATGTCGTGTTCTTTTCCCGAAAGAGCATGTTCAGCCACAGCGGATCTTTCAGTGTAGCCGAAGCGACAGTTCCGTTTATACACCGTAAGGCGAGTGTTGACAGAGCGTTGCGTTGTTCCTATGTAAACGGAACCACAGGAACAGGGAATTCTGTACACACCTGCTGTCATTAATGGATTTCTTCGGTCCTTTGCTGAACGAAACATGTTGTGGAGCTGAGTAGTAGGCGTGAGAATTGTCTTGATTTTGTGTTGCTTCAGTATCTTGCTGATGCGGTCCGTCACGTTTTTGAGATATGGCAGTGTAATAGTGTTGGTTACCTCGTCTTCGGGGCGGCTGCGTGCGCTCTTGTTTGGGTGTAGTGCTCTCTTTACTTCTTGGGATGAGTAACCGTTGGCTTGAAGAACATTCTCCAGATGACCGAGTTCTTGGAGCAAGTTGTTGACTTCGCATATGCGTCTGGCGCGGTGGACAAGTGTCTTCATCATTGCCCTCTTTTGGCTTGGGTCGTGGTTTAACATTTTATTCAGATATCGGTCTGTGTGGGTGACTTTCCGGAATACTTTATGGCCTAGGGATCCGTCTTCCTTCTTATTGACAAGTACGTCAAGAAAGGGCAGTTGTCCATTTTGCCGGATGCGGCGTCAGTCGCCAGTCAGCCACCATCCCGGACACTTCGCCCGAGACCTCGCCACTGAAGATGCCCACCGCAGTCGTGGGCGAAACGTTTGGTATCTCTAAGCCAATTGCACCACGGCCCATCAGCCCGGAAGACATGAAGAATGCTAAGACCATTGTCTCGTAAGTGTAGGGCGTTTTGTCCTCGAGCGGTGGTCATCTTTCCCTCGCTGGGTGGCGAAATCCGGCGCCGATCTTCCGTCGGCAAGCGGGGTTTCCTCAACCACGACCCCCACTTACGAGGCACCGCCCAAGCCGGGACAAGATATAAGATCCCGACCTGTCTTCCGGTATGTGTAATTGTGTTGCTACCCACGTAGGTGCTCTCTGTTCTACCTATGTTGCACCTATACACGCAGAAGTGTTCGGAGTACTGTGACCTGCAAGTCAAGGACTTCACAATTCTAAAGCATACACATGGTATTTTTCATACATACTGCGTTTTTAACTTCCGACATTATCACGTACCTATTTGAATTGTCCACTTAAAATGGTGAACGATTCAAATCTTCATTGTACTCAGAATACGTAGTATGCATCTTAGTACTAAAAGTTGGCGATATATTTGAAAATAACAAAAATCCCGGTTTTCAAAACAAATTCCCGGTTTTTGACAGTTTTCAAGGATTTCAGGTCCGCTGGTTATCCTATTTAAGTAAAGACCAACTTCACGTACGCGCCTCAGCACATAAAAACCCATATTTGTTATACATCCGTTGAAGTGTTCATAATTTTAAAAAATCTTAGAAAAAGGCGACTTCTAACATACTATCCAAAAATCTGCACCTGAAAAGGGATCATATGTACAATGCAATACTCGAACTTTCATCAAACAACCAATTTAATCCTTTACAGATTTACAGTTTCATTAAGCATTTTAACACTGTACCATTCACATTTAATTTCTGGCCCTAACAAACACACGCAAGAAGTACAAATAATATTAAGTTGTCATGCATTAGAAATTATAGTGATTTCATATCTAAAAATATACTGATTCGCATTTCCAAATTCAATTTACAACAATACACAGGAAAATTGAAACCCATTCATTGTATTTTGATTTTCCGATTTTGATTGAAATGCAAATGCTTGATTAACTTTTACTCCGCAATTTCTGATACTTGATTTATTCTCATTCTCCGTGCATTACTGCGCGTATGTATAGATATCACACGACATGGAAGAAATAACCTTCAGTATTTATGTGTACAGACAGTTTCAGAACATCTATTTTTTGCCGCCCCAGGACACCATTTCTCACACACTCCACAGCACCATTTTGAAGCTGTAGGCCACTAGTTACTATTATATTTCTTCAATAAAGTAATGCCAGTTACCGCGAATTACACGTTCACTTTTTTCCTTTTGTGAGGCAAACATCGGAAAATCAGAATACGATCTTATAAGCCTGAGGCACGCCTTGATGTGGTCACCAACATGGCGGTAGCTTTTACCTTATCGTCGCTCGTCCGCGTGAGTCCGCATGTGATACGTCAAACCGCTTGCATTTCTAAACTTCTTTCCACAAACACCACAGATAAAGGGACGTTCTCCCGTGTGCATGCGTTTGTGATCGGCGAGGGTGCTGGACCTGGCGAATGCAAACCCGCACACGTCGCAGGGATACGGCCGCTCTCCCGTGTGCGTCCGTTTGTGACGGGAGAGGTGGTGGGCGAGGATAAAAGCCCTTCCACACACGTCGCAGCGGTAAGGCCGTTCGCCGGTGTGGGCGCGCAAGTGAGTGGTGAGGTCCTTGTTCTGAATGAAAGTCTTTCCACACAAGTCACAGCGATACGGTCGCTCTCCCGTGTGTGTGCGCCTGTGGTAGATAAGGTCCTTTTTCTCCATGAAGGTCTTCCCGCAAACGTCGCAGATATAAGGACGCTCTCCCGCGTGCATACGTTTATGTCGGGAGAGGTTTTGTACTGTAATGAAAGAGTTGCCGCACACGTCGCAGCGATACGGTCGCTCTCCCGTGTGCGTGCGATTGTTAATGATGAGGTGACTGGGGCATATGAAGGAAGCTCCGCACACGTCACAGCTGAGCTGTGGCTCCCTGGTATGCGTGAGACTGTGACTGGAAAGGCTACTGGACGACGTAAGCGCCTTACCGCCCTTGGCGCTCAGGACTTGCTCTTCGCTCTGACCCTCGGGCAGCTGCAGCTCCGAATGCGGCAGTGGCGTTGTGATCTCCTGCGCCCCACAACCCCACAGCCGCATTCCACTCTGCTGTGGCGTTGCCAGGTAATCCACCGGCGGGAGAGCATCTGCCCCTGAACAGACAGGCAATGTCTCTTAGCAACAGTTTTTGGGTTCCTTTGCGGCCCAGACGTTCGACAGCCCCTTGAAGACATCCCAGAGAATTCTTAAAACCTTTTCTAAATAACAGTAATTAATTACGAAAGTTTTATAATATTTGAGGAATTATTAAACCGTATGTGCTTGAAAACTTTTGACAGTTTGTCCGATGTGGTTAATATACTTAGCGGTATGCTAGGTATAAGCATTTTATACCGGGTGAGCCAAACGTCATTACCCATTATTACTTCTATTCTATTATTTTTAATCCCACATAATTTTTAATTTCCCGCCTCAGACATACATTATGATAATAACTCATAGACACACTAGAGTGCATCGCTAAACAATCATCCGCTGTCAGATGTTTAGTTAGTTTTGCTTACGCACGTGTCGTGTCCACGTTGATATGTTGACGAAATAAGAAATTACTTTTTGTATTCAATGATGGTACAAAGGTGGTCATGCGTTAATAAACAATGAGTGGAATGAACACTTCAATACTGTTCCACCGACACGGAAGGCGGTATTCATTTTTCGGAGTAGGTCATTATTAAGTGGGGAGACAAAGGTTAAAGCATTACAAGCTATTGTACGGAGTCCTAAAAGGTCTACTCGCAGATTTCATAGGTGTAGCGTTGCAGAGGGAAAACAATTTGAAACAATGTACAATAAAAGATAAGAATAACTCATTATTGGGAAGTGACTTTTGGCCCACTCTGTATAGGAGAGACGGGAGCTAGGTATTACAATTTTAATTTATTTAATTTTTGAAGGTGTATGGGCCATAATTTAAAACTTCTAATAAATGGAACAAATGGAATGGGTCTTTGTATACATTTCCGTACAGCTATATATACATAATATTTTTAATGATAAGTAAACAATTTTATGCAGCTGTGCACTTTGTCAAAGTTGCACAAGTTGTGAATACACAGGTATACATTCTGACATATGTAAAAGAAACTAAAATATTGTTATATTCAAATATAACAAACGTCTCTACAATGCTGATTCATTTAATCTCAATTGTTTTCAACATACGAATAACAGTGGATATACACATAATGTACTTCATTTTTAGTACAGTTTACATGAGCTCATTTCATACGAGTAGAAGTTATACTCTGCACCCAGTTCTCTCCACCCTTTGATGTTTGAAATGGTTCTAAACAAACAAGACATAGACACTCATCTTCAGAGCTCTTCGATTTGTCTTCTTATTTCGACTTATTACATCTAGATCTCTGCTCAGAAACATAGCATTTTGATAAGCTTCTTTTTTATTTTTCCTTTTTTTAGTGTAGGTCTTTTCTCTAATCTTCCTTGTTGCTGTAATCGAATTCCTTTTTTAAAAGGAGTGCTAGTTAAAATGCATGATTTCAAATTTTTTGTCCTCTTACGGTTATTCCTCGAGGTCCGATTTCCAAAGGACAAACCGCTGATGTGGGTAACCCATCTTCTACCACAGAAACAGGGATATTGCCCTTGTCGTTAGCAGCCTGGCCTATTGCTTTTCTACTGTTACTACCCCAGTTTTATCTCAGTTCCAAATGTCATTTGCCTTGAAACCATATTAATCAAAAGAGGCCGTGTCAACATTGTTTATTGAACCTTGTGTTTTCATTCAAAATAGTAGCTTCAGGAAACGAAATGAAATTTTAGTGTCACTGCTTATACGTCATCCAATCAACACTTGCAGTCTTATTCGTTATCCAATTTTCTGGCACTTGAATTTTGTTCTCCCGGCAAAATCTAATGGTAAGCTTCGTAATTCCTCACTACATTGCCTGGAATTAAAATTACTGTCAAACAATACTGGGGCAAGTAGTAACACTTTTTTACAACGTGACCCTTAGAACCTGTCACAACTAGCCCCGAGTGACTAATATGAATTTACGTTTTTATTTTAGGTTATTTTGCCATTCATAGGAACTAAATAAATAGCAAATTACAGCTTAAAAAGTGAGTTTTTCAATGATACGGAGTAGTTGAACATACTTCTAATTTATTGTTGCAAAGGTTGACTGAAATTTTACTTCAGTACGTGTAAAACACAAAATGTTCGTAAATAAGCAAATCAAGCAACGGTTCCCGCAACAACTCATAGAGCACACTGAAGCAAAGGTTGGAAACGTGCATGTAAAGTATCGCGAGGTGAGCTCTATTTGATCGGTCAGTAAACACGATGTCACAACTTGCCCATGTTACAACTAGCCCGTCTCCCTTAATTAGGTCAGTGGCGAGGCAAGGCATTTTTGCGTATTGGGCTCTTGTAATAACGAAAGACAAGGAAAAACTATGAGTGTCGGAGAGCTGCAAGGTGTCTGGTGGACACAATTTTTACGTAACTTCAGTTGTCTAATCCAATAAACCTAACGCAGGGTCCTTCTATACCGTCTAAAGCATTTTTTGCAATTTATGTGAATCAAATTGTTTTTTACTCGAAGCATGGCATAGGTAATATTTTCCAAAACAAGTCAATACTGTGAGGAGTTCTAATAGCTTGTTTTTCTAGGACCCGGAAGAAAACCCCCAGGTACCCCGAAGCCAGCGATGATTAAGCATGCCAACAGCCGAGAAACATAATATGAATCACTGCAGACAGTCGAGTCACCAACAGTGGCGGCGAGTTCTCATTTCAATGCGCTACACACGACCAGAAAGCGCCGAAAGCTACATAAAACTCACCTCTCCAAATTCCGCGTTCTCAGGGATCAGAATGGATGGATTTTGAATAAATGGAATACATATATGTAATATATGTTATTCAAAAGAAATTATACACACACACATCAATCCTTATCAGCAGTGGTTCGACACAGGTTAGTACAAGCCCCGCATTTGCTCAATGGATCAGGGATACAACAAAAACCTGACCGAGATGGGTAAAATCCCGTGGCCGCGTTATGAGCGCTGCGCAGGCTTAGCTTGGTGATGGGTTTGCCACCTTTCTGCTTCCAAGCCTGCAGGCCAGTTCATTCGAAATGCCGCTCCTTCCGGCATATAAATGTCATCCATTTTGTCTTGAGACCGTTGATCGTTTTCCTCGTCGAGATCAGCCCATTCTGGGCCAGTCGCTGCGAGGAGCGGAGTTCTTCTGGGTTGCTTTTTCGTCTGTCCTCACCTTTAGCCCGTCCGGCCACGGAGGCCCTGCTGGTAACCGCGTTACCGCCGACATAGCCCAAAAGATAACGAGACCAAAGAGTATATATCAGAGACGGCACTCAATGTTAAAAGGAAAAGCCTTATTTGCCCAACTTCCGGTGCCGTCACATTGTTCTGTATAATTTCTATTGGGTAAACGGACAGCCAATAGCGAAGAAGTAACCGGTAAATTTGAAATAAACCAGCGACGCGGGAACTTTAAAATTTCACTCCCATACTTTCCTCGCCTTAATTTATTAAAAAATTCACAATAATAATTATAAGGATTTTGTGGAAGAAAAAAGTCAAATTAGGATAGTTAAATCTAGTATTTATTGAACATATTGATATTATACAATTTCGTAATTTCATTAGTAATAACAATTTTGAATTACAGAAAGTAATAAACAGTACACCTGCATAATTGCAACTTTAGTATTTGCTTGTAGATATGCCAAATTAATACTATGGAATACTACAAGCATTATAACCAATAAGCATTATAACCAAGCATTATAAACAATAAGAACAGAATTGAAAAGAAACAAATGAAAATACTACCGCACGTTTGCCCAGGTAAAAGAAATAGTTATGATACAAGGGGTAAAAGTGCCATTTTATTTTGTGAATTACTTAAGCCATTAAGAACACGAATTACATAATTATGTGCTGTTACATTAAGATCAATATTATCTGATTAGGTCACATGAACGTATTTTGTTTTCTTTGTTACTTTCACAGTTTTATCAGAACATTTGAGCATTGTCCCACTTTTAGCAGTAGTGCAAAAAATTGAGCTTTTAGCATGCTCTGCATGCCTTGAAAGAACCGCTTTTACTAGTTGCGACCTAAAAATGTTTTTCATTAGTCAATAAATATTTGACAAAATTATTTAATTTACCCGTGCTAATCTCACACATGCACAGTTCAGAGCCTGGCTTTTTTATAATGGGATCCACTGTGAAAGTACATTCACCTTTAAAACAATGATTCACAAATAGTGGAATTCCACAATGCTTATGCACTAGAATTTAATTCTGAAAATGGATTGTCAAAGTGCAATTATTTGATTGCACCAGGATCCAAGCCTGGGACCTTCTGATAACTGGCAGATGTCCTAATAACTGAGCTATAGAATCAAACATTGCATTCACGACTCACAACAATTCACAATCTAATAAGGATCAGGATTCAAATCCAGAATGTAATTGGCATGACGATGAACAAAACACAATGATACACACATACTAGAATATAAATTAAATCAAGATTGTGTTTGTCATAAGAAACTATTATTGTCAGAACAGTATAACAATACATAAGCAACCAATATCAATACTTATAATAAAAATTAATACTAATAGGAAAGAAACAAATTGCAGACTAGACATTAAAGAAATTCTAAAATTGCATGAAAATAGCCTCTGAAACAGAAACTCAAAACCTTTGTATTCATAATATTCAAATAAAGTTTCTTAACATAGCAAGAGGCATTCCAAAATTGAGAAAATGATCATGCTTTACAGAATTAATTTTATCTTTAAATTTTATTTAATTAGAACTTTCCAAATCAGATGTGGGAAATACAGTTTATATATAATGGATCTGTACCCAATGACAGAATACACACTGATATCAAAACTCTCATTGTTCATACCTTTATGCGTAAAAGAAATATGTTCAGAAACTTTGTGCACAATGAAGCAAGTTATTCACTGCATATAACAATAATTCTTTAAAATTATCTCTGTGAGTTCTGACTCCTCAAAGTGAACATTAATTTAAAGCCACTTAGGGTCAAACTCGTAGGGTCTAATATCCATGCTTCAAAAGCCATCTCTGGAAGAGGATCTGAAAAGCAAAAAATGCCGTTAAGAAAGATACTATGTCCTCAAATGAATGTTCTGAAAACAAATCTGTATGAAAAAGAAAGACGTTTCTTTTAATTCACCATCTAGAATTACGAAATTAGAATGCACAGGAATATCTTGCACTTACCACACACCGAAGCCGCAGATACATCTCCCAGAATGGCTTCTTGCACCTGTCCAAAAGTTCAAGGATCTGTAATCACCAAAAAAAGTTTTTTATTTACTATAATTTGCCCTCAATTGGCACTAATAACTGTATATCGAAAGGAACATACCATGAGAAACATCAATACAAACTTGAGGTGACACCTCACATGGGTGAAAAAGATCTGAAAATGGAGACAAACTTGAAATGTATCCCATCTTCAATAAATGCAACAAAGTAATAATTGAGATTCTTAAAGATTATAGCAAATATTTACCTTTCACAAGGCTAGAATAAGCATCTGCTGCACTTGCTGTAGCAGCATGTTCAACAGCACTAGAACCTGTATTAATCAACAACAAATTATTGCCAATACATTATGCTTTCAATAGCATGCTTCTTTTTGCATTTTACAAGCATACAAGAGACTTACCATTTTCAGTTTGAAAAGCTGCCTATGTACAAGGATCTGAAAATTAAAAAGTGCTGGTATCATAGTCTCCCATCAAACTATATATTCTACTAAAACTAAAAAAAATATATTCTATTCAAATTATATTCTAGTAATATTCTATTAAAAAAGTCTTACCAATTACACCCATAGCTGCAGTGGGGGTCACCTCGCTTGGTCCAAAGAAGGGATTTGCAACTGAACATGAACATTAAAAAAATTCCACTATTTGTTACGCACCCATCATCTTCTCGAAGCCAAAATGCACGCTTCAGACTTCAAACAGCAGTAAATCACTTCATTTCTCTAATTCACTGACTGCGATATGGCATTAACAGCCCTACGAACAGCACGTGAATACACAACGATAAGGCGACGAGGAAGGAATCCAACGGTAACCAACCGGCTCGTTTGCGAAACAATTTCAAAATGAATAAGTAGTACACATATTCTCCGCTTGAGCGAGTTGGTGTTGTACAGATGTATATGGCGTCGCTCTGAACTCTGATTGGCTACTGTATGGAATTTGAATAAGGACCGGATGTGCCCTATCCAGTGTCACACCACTGAACGAGACCACACAAGCTCCTCCAACAACGGCAAGGTCATACAATCCCCGGGGGGAATTTGTTCACATTATTGAATTTATGAGTACATGTGCTTTAAATAAAAATGTTATCGAAATGTTTTCTGTAAAAATGAGCTCAAAAAAGTTTTTTTTTCAGAAACGCTACAACGGTTTTCTCAAAAATTACTCCAAATATTTTCTTCAAACTCTTCCCACGGTTAGTGCTAATTGCGCTGTTAAAAAGAACAAAGTTTATTTTGATGTATTCTTTTGTTGTTTTTTTTTCAAAAATTGCCCAAATGCATTTTTTACTAACGTGAGAAGAGATAGTAGTGTAATCGTGCGAACGGTGAATTTTTTACACAAACGCTTATTGCCGAGCCCTGATAAAAAAGTGGATAAATCCAGTTACAAAATTTAGAAAAAAACTCTTTAATTCGTGGTGTAGCCAGAATCCATGTTTTCGGTGTCCTTCAAACAGAAAATTCGATTGACAGCAAAACGTCCGTCTGTGCACGCTTGCGCATAAAGCGTTTAGTCGATTTTCTCGAAAATTGATATTCCCCAATCGTTCTGGCTGATGTCGCAGCCCCGGGATTTTGAAACCGATATTTTAATTTTGTGGGGTACTTTACATGACCATCATACATTAAAAAAAAATCAATAGTGCGAAGGACGTTTAAGAGAATCGTGAAGGTCCTTTTTTGCGTTACTACCCCCATTTTTCGAAAAATGCAAAAAGAATCCAAACTACAAAATTGACGACAGAGTCTGTTCGTCTGTGCACAACGCTAGTGCATAAACCGTTCAGCCAATTTTCTCGAAAACTGATATTCTCCAATCGCTCTAGCTAAAAAAATAATTAAATAAAATAAAAAATGCTATTTTTGTATTAAATTTTGTTGATGAATAGTGCAAAGGACGTTTAAGAGAATGGTACAGGTCTCATTATCGTTCACATTCCCAATTTTTCGAAAAATTAAAAAAAAAATAAAAAATAAAAATCAAACTTCAAAATAGGACAAAGATTTTTCTCTCAGACACTGTTGTACAAAATTAGCTCTCTGTAAAATGTCACGTATACTTTTTTCTAAAACAAGTAGTTTCTGCGTTATTTGCGATTGAAATGTACGATTTTTCTCACTAACCGCTCTCATTTTTTTCTTTAAATTTTCTTAACTTATTGAATAAGAGACGATAAAAATATGCTGCTAGTCATATTTTCGGGTGTTCGATAGTTTGATTTTTAAAAAATTAAAACTACAAATTTGAAGATAGAGATTTTTGCCTCAGACAGTCTGTTGTACAAAATTAGCTCTCAAAAAAGGTCATGACAAATTTTTTGAAAAAAAGTCGTTTTTGCTTTTTTGCGATTAAAAGTTTAAAATAATTCAAAACGCCCCCAATATTTCTTTAAAATTTCTCCGCATGTAATATAGATTTCGCGATATGGTTTATTGCTTCCTCAGTTACGTTTCATGTCAATGCAATTGCCATTTCATGTTCACACATGTAACACAAGCAATAGGGTTAACATTTACATTATTGAGATACATTCATAACGAAAAAAAATTCAAAAATTTCGAAGTGGGCGACTGTTTGACGCCAAATTAAAAAAAAATTATATTTTCAAAAAATTGAACGTACCGTACTTGAAATTTTTTTTGATGAACACTTTTCATTAAGGAAAAAAACAAAACAAAAACTCAACAATGGTATTTGTAGGAAGTCTTCCCCCAAAAAATTGCAATTTTTGCAATTTTCAATACACGCTATCCGAGGTCAAAATTTAATTAAAAAATTTTGGGCTGCTTTTGAGAAAAAAGTTTAAACGAAATTCGAAGTTGCATATATTTCACTTAAAGCTAATCGAAAAGTATTAAAATGTTCGAAAAATTGTACACGAACTTCAACTATCTTGCAGGAATATATTGTATTAAGGGAAAATATATATATATATATATATATATATATATATATATATATTTTCCCTTATAAAATATATATATATATATATATATATATATATATATATATATATAAGGGGATATATCTATTTTTAATATATTGGATGTAGGAAGACTCCGAAAAAATTCTGAACTAACGTAGTTTTCGAAAAAATCAGCCTTTTAACGAACATGAGACCTGCACCATTCTCTTTAACCGCTTTCACACTATCCAAAAACAAAATTTAATCCAAATCGAAGGCGATATTTTTTTGAAAATGTCCCAGGGGCTTTATGTAATGTACCCCCAAGACTGCAATATCAGTCTCAAATTCAAAGGTCCGCGACATCAGCCAGATCAACTAAAGAAATTCAATTTTGAGAAAATACGCTGAACGGTTTCGCCGCTAGCGTTGTTCACAGACGGACGGTACGGTTTTCCCGTCATTCGATTTTTCGGTATCAAGGACCCACAAAACGGATTCTAGCTTCACGTGATGTAGGTTTTTCTTCTTAAGTTAGCATACTGTAGCGATACAGATTTCGTCATAGGTTTTGAAACGAAATTCAGCTGACTAAAAATTTAAACAAACAGACTCGGCCACCCTGAGTTCGATTGGGAAATGAACAGACAGCGTTGCACGTGCAACCTCGCTTATCGCGACACCCATTACCGCCCCCGGCACATTAAGAAAGTCGTTACAAGGGTCAGTCGTCGACAGATTCACTGCGAGACGCACGTGTTCGCATGACCAGCTGCAGAAAATTCTGGACGCTCACAGTGGCACAAAGAGTCGAAACTTCATTCACTACTCCTGTCACGATTGGTTGAAATAACGTAATGCGACATTTCTTTTGGCCAATAGCGACGCAACTATCATAAGAGCTTGAACATGCGAAAAAATATGGTGGGGGCAAAAGTTAATCTAATGCAATTTCGACTGACAGAATATCAGAAGGGAGAGAGCAGCCAGAAGAGCTGGGGCATCAGACGGGGCCAGACGGGGAGAAGACGCAGGGCAGTCGGGGGAGAAACTTCTCTGGGGGGGATATTCTTCGGTCAGAGGCAAGTGCGCCTCTGCCGGACTTACAAAATTCAGAAGGGCCAGAGCATCAGACGGGGCCAGATCAGTTTTAGACTGGGGGCAGTCGGGAGAGAATCTTCTCTGGGGTGCGTAACTATTCGTCGGAGAGAGACCAGTGTGCCTCTGAAAAACTTATAATTATTCGTCGGAAGGAGCCTGAGTCCTAGGCTGAGGACAGTTAGGAGAAAAACTTATCTGGGGTGGGAATTATTCGGGCGAATGTGCCTATGTGGGATTTTATTATTTTGCTGCGAGTTTTGAGCATTGAGCCGGCTGCAGTAGACAGAGAAAATTCTCTGGGGTGGGAATTCGTCGTGAGGCGAATGTTTCTCCGAAGGATTGCTAAACTGTCCGAATTTGTAATCGACAATCATTATAATGAGAACCAGAGGTACGCATAGTTAATTACTACGTTCCTGAGAGTGAGACCGCCCGTCCGCACCAAGTCTACCAGTCTACCAGTCCCGCTTCGAGTTACTACCAGTTCAACCAGACTACCAGACGCCGTTTCAACGCAGCCACGCGCCACCGCCCTTTGGGTGACGCCATCAGACGACCCGACCGCCAGCTGACGGCCCGGGGGGCCATTGACCTCCGCCGAAATCTTCTGAAGGACGGCAGCCGTTTCCTCGCCCGCGCCGCGCCCGTCCCCGGGCGCGCAGAGACTCTTTTATCCAGGCAGTATTATTCAATGGGCATTCGTCCCGTGTAAAGTTTTGTAATGCGACGCCGCGCTATGGCGCATCGATTTGTAACTTTCATTTTTTACCATTGTAATTATAAGTCTTCCTAATTTTAAGCTTTACTCTGGCTACTAACTTTTCATCTATTATCTGTCCACCTAATTTTCAGATTTCTTATTCTATTTACAAGTGTAACTTCCCTGGGGCATTTTAAATTATTTTTGCCCAGGAATAAAAGTGATTTTTACCAGTGATCCAAGTGTTTCTTTCATGTTACCAGTATCTGTTTAACGATTCCTTCCATCACCGACTGAGCTACAAGGGCCGCTTACCGGGCGTTCTCTCACGAGATCACCGGGAGTGTTACAATTGGCGCCCAACGTGGGGTTCGATGACCTAATAACCGTGGATAGTGTTACAATTGGCGTTTCCCACCGTGGGGCTCGACGGCCTAATAATTGAGGTTTACCACGCCCAATTTTAAAGTTAAATTCAACTAAATTTTTGTTATAAATGGATGGAAGGACATTGTTACGAAAGAAACAATTTGTAGACTGGTAACGATTTGCTTTATTATTGTATTTTGTTTGTGAGTGTTGTTGTGTTGTGCTTCGTGTGTTGTGACTACCGTGTGCGTAATTCAAGCGAAACAGCCAAAATGCTGGACGAATCAGGTATTGATGTGGCAGAAGATGGTAGTTCGGGGGAACAATCGCCGCCCGTGACCATCCTCAGTGACTTCGTGCAAATTCTCATGAAAAAGATTTCAGAAAGTAATGATAAACTCATGAAACAAATATCAGAAAGCAACGAAAAAAATTCAGAGGTTAAGGAAACCCTATCGAAAGAAATATCAGAAAAACATTCCGAAAGTGACAAAAAACATTCAGAAAGTAACGAAAAACATTCTGAAGATAACAACAAACTCATGAAACTAATTTCGGAGAATAAGGAATCCTTTACGGAACAAATTTCGGAAAGTAAGAAACAGGTTTCAGAAGTTAAGAAAACTCTCACGGAATCACTCTCGAAACAAATTTCGGAGATTAACGAGAAACATTCTGAAAGTATAGAAATCCTCTCGAAACATTCGCAAAGATTTGACCGGCTGGACAGCAGTTTAGCTGACAACGGCGTAAAACTAGAGAAATTAGAATCAGTAATTGATCGTGGGTTTGGAACAGTGCGGAACTGTCTCGATGCTAGATTTGATAAAATTGAAAATAGTGTAGAGAACCTGGGCAAAGAAATACAAAGTTCGAGGGCTGAAGTAAATCCGCATTTTGGGAATATTCAATTAGAAAGTAGTCAGAAGCTCCAAGTAGGTGATAGCAAAATTGAAGCGTGCTGCGAGCCAGTTATCGAAAGTATTACCGAGATTAGGGCAGAAATGAGCGACGAACTGACTAGAATTGAACCCAAATTTAGCACAGAAGTCAGCCAGATTCATGATAAATTCGAGAAATCAGGTATTATCGACGGGGAAAAGATCAGAGAGAGGGAAGAAAATATGAAGATGGAAATTGGTCAAAATTTAAAACTGTTAGTGAAGGGAGGAATAATAAAGAAGGAAACGGAAAATAACCCGACAGTACACTTGCTAGGCGTATTAGATTTGAGATTATCGTGGATTCCTCCGCAATTCAAGAAATCAGGTATTACCGACGGGGGAAATATCAGAAAAGGGAAGAAAATCTAAAGATGGAAATTGGTCAAAATTTAAAACGGTTAGTAAAAGAGGGAATAAAGAAGGAAACGGAAAATAATCCTACGGTAAATTTGATAGGCGCATTAGATCTAAGATTCTCGTGGATTCCTCCGCAGAATCTGTGTTTCTGGGGCAAACAGAAAGAAAATCCAAAACCACCCTGGCCTCACCAAATTTTTTTCATTGTTTCTAAGTTTATCATTTTATTAAAATTTTGATAGATTTAATTAGAAATAGTATTCTATTCCTAAATTACAATGGTAAATAAGATTTTGCTAGGATAACGGGTAAAAGCATTTACTTCTGGTATCGCTATTTTTTTAAAATTTTACTTAAACAACAAAAAAAATTCTCATTTTTCGAAATTTATTTTCTCGAACTCCAATTTTTTTTTATTCGGAGGGGAAGGCTAATGTAGCGATACAGATTTCGTCATACGTTTTGAAACGAAATTCAGCTGACTAAAAATTTAAACAAACAGACTCGGCCACCCTGAGTTCGATTGGGAAATGAACAGACAGCGTTGCACGTGCAACCTCGCTTATCGCGACACCCATTACCGCCCCCGGCACATTAAGAAAGTCGTTACAAGGGTCAGTCGTCGACAGATTCACTGCGAGACGCACGTGTTCGCATGACCAGCTGCAGAAAATTCTGGACGCTCACAGTGGCACAAAGAGTCGAAACTTCATTCACTACTCCTGTCACGATTGGTTGAAATAACGTAATGCGACATTTCTTTTGGCCAATAGCGACGCAACTATCATAAGAGCTTGAACATGCGAAAAAATATGGTGGGGGCAAAAGTTAATCTAATGCAATTTCGACTGACAGAATATCAGAAGGGAGAGAGCAGCCAGAAGAGCTGGGGCATCAGACGGGGAGAAGACGCAGGGCAGTCGGGGGAGAAACTTCTCTGGGGGGGGATATTCTTCGGTCAGAGGCAAGTGCGCCTCTGCCGGACTTACAAAATTCAGAAGGGCCAGAGCATCAGACGGGGCCAGATCAGTTTTAGACTGGGGGCAGTCGGGAGAGAATCTTCTCTGGGGTGCGTAACTATTCGTCGGAGAGAGACCAGTGTGCCTCTGAAAAACTTATAATTATTCGTCGGAAGGAGCCTGAGTCCTAGGCTGAGGACAGTTAGGAGAAAAACTTATCTGGGGTGGGAATTATTCGGGCGAATGTGCCTATGTGGGATTTTATTATTTTGCTGCGAGTTTTGAGCATTGAGCCGGCTGCAGTAGACAGAGAAAATTCTCTGGGGTGGGAATTCGTCGTGAGGCGAATGTTTCTCCGAAGGATTGCTAAACTGTCCGAATTTGTAATCGACTATCATTATAATGAGAACCAGAGGTACGCATAGTTAATTACTACGTTCCTGAGAGTGAGACCGCCCGTCCGCACCAAGTCTACCAGTCTACCAGTCCCGCTTCGAGTTACTACCAGTTCAACCAGACTACCAGACGCCGTTTCAACGCAGCCACGCGCCACCGCCCTTTGGGTGACGCCATCAGACGACCCGACCGCCAGCTGACGGCCCGGGGGGCCATTGACCTCCGCCGAAATCTTCTGAAGGACGGCAGCCGTTTCCTCGCCCGCGCCGCGCCCGTCCCCGGGCGCGCAGAGACTCTTTTATCCAGGCAGTATTATTCAATGGGCATTCGTCCCGTGTAAAGTTTTGTAATGCGACGCCGCGCTATGGCGCATCGATTTGTAACTTTCATTTTTTACCATTGTAATTATAAGTCTTCCTAATTTTAAGCTTTACTCTGGCTACTAACTTTTCATCTATTATCTGTCCACCTAATTTTCAGATTTCTTATTCTATTTACAAGTGTAACTTCCCTGGGGCATTTTAAATTATTTTTGCCCAGGAATAAAAGTGATTTTTACCAGTGATCCAAGTGTTTCTTTCATGTTACCAGTATCTGTTTGACGATTCGTTCCATCACCGACTGAGCTACAAGGGCCGCTTACCGGGCGTTCTCTCACGAGATCACCGGGAGTGTTACAATACGGATTTATCTACTTTTTAATTATCAGGGCCCTGTAATAAGAGTTTTCTGTAGAAAATTCGCAGTTGTTCCGTTCAGCATGACAGAACTTTCTCTCTACTCCGTAGCGAGAAAATAAAAATCTAGCATACTTCCCTCTTTTTTCTTCACTTTGGTAACTACTCTCTTTGCTTTATTTTCCTTCGATAACGTAATCCTAGTCACGGTGTATCCTGGTCAATTAGTTATCGCAGCAAAACTTGCCTAAGCCGCAATCCTTTAGGTCCAACATTTTCTTCCTCCTTGTACAGATTTCAGACTTATTTGGGTTTGCAATAAAAACTGTCAATTCAGAATACGCAATCGTTCAAAAATGGAATAGGTTGTATGAGTAGACAGGATACATTATCACAGCAACAGTAAGGTGTAAATATTGTTTATCTTATCAAAAACTGTATTTCAAAAAAAGTAACACGTCATGGGAGAGACAAAGAAAATGACATACAAAAATCATACAGAATTGCAATCACAAAGTCTGAGAAAAATAACTCTACATAAAGTAAGATTTTAAATACTTGTAGGAACAGATAAATTCATCTGATGAGTTTGGCTATTTGCCGAGGTGCTACTGAATATTGTGGCAACGACCTATAATCAGCAAAGTAAAGAAAATATTGGCGAAAAAATTACTCCAAAATTTGCCTTTTAAATCTGAACTAATGAAAAGCAATTTTACAGATGACTTACGTTATATTTAATATTAGTTTAAAGAAATCATTGCGCATCTGCCGAGAAGATTTAAGAGCTGCGCTACCGATAACTTCCCTTGCATCTGGAAGTTTATTCAGAAAATCAGGGCAATCGTTTTGCGTGACAAATGCTTCGAAGTCATTCAGAGCAATTAGAGCGTCTTAGAATACCTTAATTCTTAAGTCTCTGTCATTTACTTTCACGTCATTGTCAACTTCTTCTTGCAGTCTTTTCTTCTTCCTGCAGTCGGTCAAACTCTTTCCCAACCTCTTCATTTACAGGGAAATCTTCAAAATGTATTCAATCATATGCGGGAAACGCAGTACATGCACTTTAACACAAGTCAGAAATTGCATCAATATTTTCTTCACCATTATTAAAACTCTGTTCTGTGTTGTAAACGCCGACTTTTCCCCACCACTGTCTCAGGAAGGATGTTGTTCTTGTCCTGTTTATCCAGTTTACTGCATCCAGGTTTTTCGACTTGCGTTTATCTGAGTGGAGGTGGCAGTGGCATATGCAAGACTCATGAAGTGGCACATGAGTCTCCTCGACAACATGCGTAACAGAGCTCATGTACTGTTGCACTCGAGAGATAACGTTGTCTAAGTGGAATTTTCTTGGGTGATAGCTATCTTCAACACGCACAAATGACTGATCGTACTTGCGTTATTGCCCGCTTTCCGAGTGTCTGCGCTTGTGATATTTCAAACCACTGGAACTACTGTAGGACTTTCCGCAAACGTCGCAGGTAAAGGGGCGCTCTCCCGTGTGCGTGCGATAGTGACTGTTGAGGGTACCCGATTCGGCGAATCTTTTACCACACACGTCGCAATGAAACGGTCGCTCTCCCGTGTGCGTGCGACTGTGAACGACGAGATTGCAGCGCTTGGTGAAAGAAACTCCACATTCTTTGCACACGAACGGGCGCTCTCCCGTGTGAGTGCGACTGTGGACGATGAGATTACCCTGCTGAGTGAAAGAAACTCCGCACACGTCGCATGTGAACGGTCGCTCTCCCGTGTGCATCCGGTATTGTCTGCCGAGGGTACTCGATTCGGCGAATCTTTTACCACACACGTCGCAATGAAACGGTCGCTCTCCCGTGTGCGTGCGATAGTGTCTGGCGAGGGTACCCGATTCGGCGAATAGTTTACCACACACGTCGCATCTGTAAGGGCGCTCACCCGTGTGCGTGCGACTGTGAGCTACAAGACGGCAGCGATGGATGAAGGAAGCTCCGCACACGTCGCAGCTGTGCTTTCAGTGATGAGAGGGCTTGAAGCGGGCGAGGCTGTTGGACGACGCAAGCGCCTTCCGGCCCTTGGCGCTCGGGACCGGCTCTTCGCCCTGACCCTCGGGCAGCTGCAGTGGCGCCGTGCTCTCCCGCGCCCCACGACCCCACAGCCGCACTCCACTCCGCTGCGGCGTTGCCAGGTCGTTCTCCAGAGGGAGTCCTGTTCCTGAACAGATATGCATTGTGTCTTATTACTCGCGCAACTTTTCTTGAACGATAACATTGATTCCCCCTCTCTGGCACAATAAACAGATGAAGGCAAAAGCTCGCAGAGAGACCTCATGACAACATTTCAAACACATCTGCACTGACGCGAAGTAGAAACAATTTTCTTTTGAAGACGAGAACTTCTATCGGTTATTTTCTCCAAAACTAAAGAAATGACCGAAGCAGGTACGGATCTATCACAAGAGATACTTCGAACTCCTGATAAAGTTAGAACGCAAATTACTGACAACATTACGAAGGGGTAACTGATTCTCCAGAGATTGGCATTGCTTCATAAAATATATTGACCGATTTCGTAACTAATATCCCCACTCTACCCGCATTTCTCCAATCCATCGTTCAAGAAAAGTTGCGCGAGTAATACCAACATTGCATATTTCTCTTAGTCAAGGTATGTAGAGTTTTGAATGTTTCTGAAGCAGACAAACCATTGAGGAGAGAGATCTCTACTCTATGAGACAAACCGACCGTACGAGCTCAAACGTCCTTCTCTGGTGTTGGCTAACTACAGCTTACCGCTGAACAAAAATCTTACTCAGTAAAGAGGTAGGAGTGCGAATAAAGTCACGATGGGCGACAGGGCTGCCTCGGTGGCACAGTGGCTGGGAACGTCTCACCACGCACAGCCAGATGCGAGTTCGAGTTGCGTTAAAGGTGTGGGCGTTTTAGTGGCGCGGTTAATATCTCATACATACCATCGTGACCAGCGATCTCACATTTTAGAATGCAGTTTCTTTTCACGTTTGAGAGTACATATTTTCAAGGCTTGAGATTATAAAATTTCGATGTTCTACTTCTCATTGTTACTTTTTGTGTGTGTTCATGTTAACTATGCTATATTACTCGCCCATTTTTCTCTCGCAACAGAATACTGGTATGTAGAATTGTATTTTAAACCTTGGTGCTACAACAGCACATATTTTCCGGCATTATTTCTGAAAATTTGCAATTTTTTCAAAAAAATAGAGAATTTAACGAAAATAGGACCCGCAGTATTCTTGCAAGAATCCCTTTTTCTAAAGACGGAAAAAATAAGAAAAGGTGGAGCTGTTTTCAAGAAAAAAGTTTATTTTTTTAAATTGCCTATACTTTGTGCCAAATTACAAGAACACTACTAATATTTTCTAAAATTGAACATGAACTTATTTATAGATGCCTTTAAGGAACAGATATCACTAAGGAAAAAAATCTCTATCTTCAGTACACATCAGTATCACAGTAGTAGGAAAATTCCCCACTAAAATGGAAATGTAAAGTTTTTAAAAAATCTGGAATTTCAACGAACATGAGTCATATACCATTCTCAGTATGTTCTTGACGCTTCGTGTAAAACTAGCCACAAAAATAAAAAAATCCGTTTGAAACTCTCAAAGCCTCGAGTTCACTTCGATGGGAAGATATCTGTGTTGATGAAAATGAGTTTAGGCGGCAGAATTGACCACGGACGCAAGGACAGGGAGACAAACGTGCCATACGGATGGACGGACAGACAGACATGCCATACGGACGTTTTGCCGTCAATCGGTTTTTGCGTTTAAAGAACCCACAAAGAAGGATTCTGGCTACACCACGTGTTAAGAGTATTTTTCTTCTTCAAAAACTAAGCATCTGGATTAATTCATTTTTCCGTCACCACACCACGTGTTAAAAAAAGTTTTTTTTTTTATTTATCAACACGATTTATACATTGTTTCGTTACCAAGGCCCGGCAAGAAGTTTTTCTGCCTAAAATTCTCTGTTTTCCATCGCACGATAACATACCTACCTACCCCCCCCTCTCTCTCTCTCTCCATATATATATATATATATATATATATATATATATATATATATATATATATATGGGTGAGGCACCTAAGTTGGCCACAGCAAATATCTCCGAAACGGTTTGAGGTATCGGAATACAGTTTGCGCCAATTTGTAGCAGATGATGGGGGAAATAACACATATCGTTTTCGTGTATGTACCATTTTTAATTGCGAAGATATTGACGCCACTTTATTTTTTTAAACGGAAGTATATATTTTTTCAGCAGCATTATAAAGGTCTCAAAGAGAGGAATACAATGATATAAATATTGTTAATATTTGAAGAGAGACTTTTGTAAAAATACATAATATAGTCGAAGAGAAGTTGGGAGAGCATTGTCGATGGAACATCGCCTCTTCTATCACAGTTTTTAGTCAGACAAGAATGTTCTGGAAAATAAATGACACACAATTGACAAGGATTGTTACTTGGAGAAAGAATTAACGAGTATTAAAGAAGTTGTCACAGTTACCTCTGTCCAAACGAAAACTGACCCTTTCCTTACGAATTCTGTGGCCTTTAGCTACGTGTTTCTATTACATCCAGTGCCTGGCATCCGCCTGCCGAAAAACTGTTTCGGAAAGACACGATTGACGTGGTTTCTGAGAAAATGCAAAACACATTTTTTCTACACTTTCTCTTCAATTATTAACAATATTTATATCATTGTTTTCCTCTCTTTCAGACCTTTATAATGCTGCTGAAAAAATATATACTTCCATGTAAAAAATATGTACTACGCTGTATATATATATATATATATATATATATATATATATATATATATATATATATATATATATTTATAGTACGGAGGTGCTCTACAGCTGTCGCCGTTTCTCCGCTCTGTCTCAATGCCTCCCTATTTGACCATAGATCTTGCATTTCTCTTGCCATCATGGCCTCTAGCACTCCCTGCTGCCATGCAAGTCTGGGTCTTCCTCTCTTCTGTCTTTCAGTCGGCACCCCTTTCAGGACTCGTTTTGGCCATCTTTCATCTGTCATTCGCATAACATGACCGTACCAGACAATTGCTTTTTTCTCTATTTCGGCAAGGATTTCTAGATTTCTTTATATCCATTTTCTTTCTTGTGTCGTCGTTTCCGTTTCCGATAACAGCAACTTCTACGCCAGAAGTCCATATCAAGGGCCAGCAGCTTCCCTTTTGTTCTTTTATCAATCTCCCAAACTTCTGAACCGTACGTTGTAACACTTAACTAGCGAGGAGTAGACGTCTTTTAGTAGGGTTAATGATGGTTTTGTTCCATAAGACAGAGTTTATACTTCCTGTCACGTTTCTCCCCATGCTTATTCGTCTCTCAATTTCTTCATGGCTATTTCCCTTATTGTTAAAAAGTACACTAAGATATTTATATTTGTTTACCCCTTTCATTTTTCGTCCATTTTCCACAAGAAGAACTTCTATTTCATTTTTACCAACTGCCAGGTATTCAGATATGTACCTTTCTTTTCTTACGAAATACTTTCGTAAGGGCGAGAAAGTAAAAAACGTGTTTAACTTTTTATTGCATGATTTTTTAAATTTTTGCTTGCATTAATTATACTTTTTTCTTTCATTTCTTTTAAGTAATGGAAAAATAATAAAAATCAGAAGTAAATAATACTTGAGAAAAAACACAAACAAATTGTTACTCTTGAGTTGCATCATACAGTAAGGGTTTAAAATTCTGCTACTCTGCCTATTGTTTCTTGATAACAAACAGAAATAAAAAAAAAATCGAAAATGTTGAAATAGAAGAAACACATTAATTTTAAGAAGAATATTTTATAATGAATTTAAATAAGAGTATTTTAGAATTTTTAATGGATTTCTAATTGAATTGAAGGAAACAAATTTTTCTCCATTTATTCAGGTATCTCTTGTGTATAGGTATACTCCAAGTTTGAGAAATAAGAGAACCTTATATTTTTCAAGAATCTGCTCATCCATTTTACACAAATATCATCCATTTATGTTCACAAATTGCTGACTCTGATAATTTACCCTCATTGTCATATAGCAAACTCAAAAGATTTATTATTTTCCGTTCTGATAAATTCTCCTAGTTCAAAGATGAGATTTATAAACTCATCTGAAAATAAACTTATTTCAATAAAAAAAATTCAACATAGAAACTATATCACAAAATGACTGGATCGAAGATACATTTTGCAGCGTACCGTACATGCATGTGTTATACCTGTGTTATATAACAAAATAAGCTGCATTTCACAATTTAAAACAATGTTCTTGCTTTTCCAACAGTTTATGAAGGTTCAGTTATGAAGTTCCAATAGGTATGAAGCAATATCGATTGTATTTTATTTCAAATCATTTCCTGAAAACGCTTAATTTCTGATAAACAGAAACGGTGCCACCAGGAATTTCGATTCAGGATGACACTAGTTTACTACTGCTTCAACTTGCTATCTTATCGCGTTTGCTGTTTAACAATGCATGTTAAGCAGCAAACATGATAACAGGATGTAAATCACGTGTAATATAAAATAATTCATAATTAAATAATTAGAATGCATTTATGACCTAAAAACATTGTAACACCTGCGTTACACTATGCAATAAAGGGTTAAAGAAAACAGATGTTTGCTTTTATACAAACCATGTTACAAATAAATATTTAGACACCACTTGAAATAATTAAGATAGTTCCCTATAACTGAATAAGAAATTTCTAGGATATACTTTCAATTAAATTATTTTTTAATATTATACTGAAATAAAACTAAACATTAAACATAATTGAACATATTTGACTAAATACGTAATGCAATATTTAAAAAAAATTACATCTCAGAAAAAATTTCACCTTAATTTTTTGAAAAATAATTAAAACGTTCTACAAAAACCTAAGTAAGTGACATATAAATAAAAACAACTTATTAAACAATTATATTTGCTTAAACATTTTTTGAAGTGATCTCTGAACTTTTGGAAAACGTGAAGTGGTATATTTAGAATTTAGGTTCATTATCTAAAAAAAAAAATAAACATTTTACAAAAATAATCAAATAATTAACTCAAATACTTTTAAAAATCTAATGTTTCATCTGCAATGTTGCGACTGCAAATGTCACCACATAATAGGCCACTTAGGGGCAGTCATTCCTAAATTATGTAAAGCTTAAGAAGGGGAGTGTTACACTGCCACACAGGGGGGTATATCGTGTTAGTTTGGTGTTTAGTCCTTCTTTAACTTTCAAAATTTGCAGAAAGAATGTTTTCAGTTTAATTTTTTTAATCAATAAAATATTAACAAATTAAATTCTACAATTTTAATAAATTAAAAGAAATGTATAAATTGTTACAATAAATGAAAATAAAAAATTCATCAATGGAGAAATCATGGAATCTTTGACTACCAATAAAATATACGAAACTGATCTCTACTGTAAGAATTCAATTAAATCGGCACAGCAGACTCTTGCCACTGCCGCATCCACGACACGCGTCTCCACAACATGTGGTTGGCACTTTCCTCCCATGATCCCCTCCTTCCCTTCGTTCAATAATTGTCCCCAACTTCCAGCTACTCTGATTGTTAGTTCTCCATTACTTCTTTAATAAAAGGTTTACCAACCATTTTCCAGCTTCAACATCTCTTAAAACATGGTTTTGCTTCATTGACCTCCTTCTATTTGTTTCTATAATATACGGCTTAAGAAATTATCATAATACAAATAATTGCACAAAACTAACTTTAAGATAAAAATTAGTCTAATATGAACATAGTTTGGAGAAAAAAATAGTTTCATTTTTTTGAACTATTATTAAACTTACACATATAAACAAGTTTTCAAAAACAAAATCACAAATTATAAGTAGGCTCAATTGAATACGGCTATATAGCTAGGGTAAAAAATTCACAACTGTCGACACTCAAACCTACGATTCCTTGGTGAGAGCCTTACAAGATAATGGTAATGCTGCCTGGCTCAGAGCTAACTACCAGTTTTCTTTCTTGTGATGAAATTCGAGCTGTCAGTGTTAGCAAATAAAGTTTGTAATATTTCATTGTCAGCTTTTATTGTTTTGTACTTTTGTTGTTTTTCCTATTTCTTTTATTTTATCAATGTGAATGCTATTTCTTTTAGTTCATCAATGTGAATGATGTGAAATTCACAAAATATGACCCAATTTGTTACTTATTATTGTGTGTTTTGTAGATAAAAGTAAAAAAAAATGATAATAAAATTCATAAATAATTTTGTAATCAATTTGATCTTTATTATACCAATGAGTCATGGGTTAATACTTGGATATCGACCTCCAATTGACTTTTGACCATCATGACTTCCTTCAAAATGCCATTGATACAAACCCCATTGGTGTCGATACAAAATCTGTTTGGAACCTCAGCTGTCGGACATATTCTAGGGAAGTGCGCAGACAGAGAGCCATTGACTGACGCAACCTGCCCTTCCTTAATCGTTGCCTTCGCATTTCCCCTTACACACACACTTATATTTACATGTTCACATGCAAGCACTACTCTACCTCTCGTATCAAGAGATCAGTCAGGATTTAAGCACTTGATCCAGTTGGGGTGGTGGCCCGCATGGGGAGACACCTGGATAGAAAAATCACCCTCTAGCTGACATGTAAGTTCACATTAGATAACCAGTGGGAAGAAAACACAGCTTCATTCCAGGATTAAATATTCACTACACTATCAGGACTAATGACCATAGGGACTACTAACTAATTACATGCCCAGAAACATTAATAAAACAATCATACAAACAAATGCAGGGCAACACAACAACAAAATAAATTTACAATAAAATGCAACCATGTGTTGTATCTTTGTTTCATGTTATGCATTTGTTACTTCATTACCCAAACATAATAATGTTAATGAAAATGTAGGTTCCTGGTAATGGTTAACAAGTTCATCTTAAAACGGGGGTTTGGATTACCAAAAATTCACATAATGAATGTTCTTCAATTTGATTTTTCAAATGATGAAATTCAGCAATATAACCTACTCACCATGTAATGAACAATATAACCTACTTTACTAATTACTTATTAATTTTTTCATCGACAATTAAATAATTTTTCTATGGGCCTGTATTATTCCCTAACTTTTCCTATAAGAATTACCTTCCGACATTTTCAAGTTCTCCAGATGTGCATCAATCCTGAAGATAGGAATAAAATTGTAAAGGTATTCTTCTACTTACTTGAGCGTTGGTCAAGATTGTGTTCAGCACTTGCAGGTCCTGTTTCTTCAACCCTTTCATTCATAGCATTTCCAAACTCATCAGGATAATCCATAGGTTCTTCATTCTCTTCATCAGTCAGCTGTTCACTTTTTGGCACCAAAATCACAGGAAGCGAAGATTCACTTTCCTCATCAACATCTTGGCCTGATGACATTTGATCACCCAATTGCATAAGCTGCTGCTGTGAAGATGGCAATTCTGATGGTCTCGTATTCCCATGAGAGGTCTCATTGTAATCTTGAAATAAACAAAACGGTAAGGTTTTAAAAGTAACCAATTCCCCTGAAGTCTTTAATGAAAAAGAATGCCTTATTTCAGAAGGGAAACAAGGTTTTTATTTTTATACAAACACCACTCAAACCTTTACCATGTATGTCACATATTTCCAAATCAAATTTTTATTCTTTTGCATTACATATAATCAAGTGAGATATTTCATTTGAGACTAACCATGAGGCAATTTTTAACTGCTTCTACACATTTTTGGCTTGGATGAGAAGTTGAAAGCAAATGATTTGCAGTAGCCAGCAGTAAAAACTAAACACACATCAATGATATCACCATAAACCAAAGGCAACTTTGAACTTCATTTGAATACAGCATTCAATCCTCAATAAATGTGTATAATACTCTACAATAGCATACAAACACACATGTTACTTATGTTAGTTAATTGTACAAATAAAACTCTCAAAGACCTTGTTGCACATACTTATAATTGCGCACCACCTTTAGAACTGAAATTAGTGCCATTTCACAAAAGTATCCTAAAAATAAGGGAAATAATCAGAAATAATTTACACATTATGTTGTCATTATTGTTATTTGTGTGATGTATTTCTTTTCTTATAAATACAAAATTTTCTTCACATGCAAAGAAAATTTACAATTCGGTTGTGTTTAATTAGCAAGGGACAGAGAGGAGAAAGGAAGAACGAAAAAAAAATAAAATAAATCTTCGTGTGTACTTGGAATTTTATTTATTTAGTTAATGCCAAAAACAGTTAAAACTGTGTGTGATGTGCTCTGTTGCAGAGAAGTGAATTCTGTGCATGTTTTCTTAATTCTCCTTCCCTAATCCATATACACATTGAATTCAGAACACATATGGAAATGAGTGTTTTTGCTACGAATTGATATAAAAATATTCACTCCAGTGTAATAAAAACTATATCCAAAGGGAATCAGCTATCGATTTGGGCTATTATCCCTCATCATGACCTTTGTGACTTAATCTTTCTAACACAACAACATGGAGAATGACAATTTGAATACGTATACTATTTCTTACTGAAGTCTAGAAGATGTGCACAGATGGTGAAGTTACATGTATGTCCAGAAGGAAAACAAAGGGCCACCTCAGCATTTACTCAAAGAATCAGCAAAACTTGATGAAAATTCTGATCAAGACGGATGTCATTGACCACAAAGCTGAGGTACAATACTTGTTACAATTTGTTCAGAATTTTATTCTCCAAATGGTAATTAATAAATTCAAAATCATTTTTAAAATTAATATAACTAATTATATAGAAATAATTATGCAACAAAAAATATTTTTAACTTGGCACTTAAACTTGTGTATCACTGTTAATTGTTGAATGTTATTTGTCAAGGTGTTGAAAAATAATGTACATGAAAAGAACATTAATTTTCATAATGACCTGTTGACCACTTGATGAATATGATTACTATGTTGATTGTTATAGTTGTACACACATTGGCATTTGCTAAAACTATATTCCCATCCTTAAGGACTCATTTTTGACAAAAAACACTGACTCATAAACCATGAGGCCAGGTAATGGTACAATTCCTAAATTAACAAAAGGAGGCTTACAAGAATTATGTGGTTGAAAATTGCTTAGTACTTGCACTATTAGTTTTTAGAATAGAAATGCTGGGAGCTATAGGGAGTATTTCTCCAGAAGATTCTGCTGTATCTCAGGTAGAAATGAACTTTCACAATTTTGTCAGAACTTTGTCACATTCACAATTTTATCTGAACTTATAGCACTAGTGCGACAAATTGACATTTAGACTAACTTCCCATGCTCTAAGAGTAACTGCATAAGGCTATCTATAAGATATTTTATTAGTACAGGAGGATTATAATGAAATGTCATTTTTTTCTTTTCACTTTTGAACAATACAGATTAGAATAGAAATTATTTTAATGTTGTGACAAAATTCAATGACTTATTTTTATAAATCTTTTTTGTTGTATTTTTTGTGGATTTTGACTAATAAGTTCTTTTTTACCCTTTTCAGTAATTTTTAATGTTTTTTCTTTTTATTTCATCAATTTTAATGGTAGTTGCTTCAAATAATATTTACGAGATGCAAACAAATATTTTGCACAGAAAATTCCTGAGTAGCCTATTGAATTTCTTTGCTCAGAAATTGTAATGACAGCTGTTGTGAGTATGTAATCTAAGGTTCTTGCAATGCTTATTAGCATCATTTGGCCAATTTTATTAGCAATGTGTTAGGTCATCGAACTCCACCGCCTATTGATCAGAATCATACATTATGCAACACATTTGAGCAAGTTTCAATTTGTTCAGAGTTTACCATAAAAATTACTGTTGAAATCAGTGGGTGTGTATTACATAATAATGAACACTAGAAAGGTAAAAAAAATACCTCTTCTCACAATTAATATCTTTTCTTTCAATTAACTGATGATTAATGACAAATTAATGACTAAAGCCTGGACCTGACACAAACATTACATGTACTTTCAGGTTAAAACGCTCTCCTAAAAAGTTTTAACAATGTAACTAATTGTCTTGCTCAATACGAAACAATTTTTTGTGAAATAGTAAATACTACAAATATTATTAGTTAACATACTTGGGATCAGGTTCAAATCCTCTTCAACACACACAGATGGAGGTCCGCTATCCATATTACTTGTGAAATTCCCTGACATGGGATCATCTCTTTTCATATTAACCAACTTTTCAATTCCTGCTTCCAAAAATGCTGAATACCCAGGTTCATTTTTCACTGCTATTTCCATGCCTGTAGAAACATCATCACACCCTTCAGGTCTCCATTCTTCTTGAATAGGCGTCATCACTGATGTTGACCTCACTTTGTCCCCGAAGGCACTAAATTCTTTTACAGGAACAGAAGAGTTTGTGGGCAAAGCATCAGCATAGCCTTCAGAACAGTGAGAATGCTTCCTAGAATTATTTTCCTCCTGGCTAACATTAACACCTTGAACTTCACATGTGACAATTAAATAATTTTTCTATGGGCCTGTATTATTCCCTAACTTTTCCTATAAGAATTACCTTCCGACATTTTCAAGTTCTCCAGATGTGCATCAATCCTGAAGATAGGAATAAAATTGTAAAGGTATTCTTCTACTTACTTGAGCGTTGGTCAAGATTGTGTTCAGCACTTGCAGGTCCTGTTTCTTCAACCCTTTCATTCATAGCATTTCCAAACTCATCAAGATAATCCATAGGTTCTTCATTCTCTTCATCAGTCAGCTGTTCACTTTTTGGCACCAAAATCACAGGAAGCGAAGATTCACTTTCCTCATCAACATCTTGGCCTGATGACATTTGATCACCCAATTGCATAAGCTGCTGCTGTGAAGATGGCAATTCTGATGGTCTCGTATTCCCATGAGAGGTCTCATTGTAATCTTGAAATAAACAAAACGGTAAGGTTTTAAAAGTAACCAATTCCCCTGAAGTCTTTAATGAAAAAGAATGCCTTATTTCAGAAGGGAAACAAGGTTTTTATTTTTATACAAACACCACTCAAACCTTTACCATGTATGTCACATATTTCCAAATCAAATTTTTATTCTTTTGCATTACATATAATCAAGTGAGATATTTCATTTGAGACTAACCATGAGGCAATTTTTAACTGCTTCTACACATTTTTGGCTTGGATGAGAAGTTGAAAGCAAATGATTTGCAGTAGCCAGCAGTAAAAACTAAACACACATCAATGATATCACCATAAACCAAAGGCAACTTTGAACTTCATTTGAATACAGCATTCAATCCTCAATAAATGTTTATAATACTCTACAATAGCATACAAACACACACGTTATTTATGTTAGTTAATTGTACAAATAAAACTCTCAAAGACCTGTTGCACATACTTATATTTGCGCACCACCTTTAGAACTGAAATTAGTGCCATTTCACAAAAGTATCCTAAAAATAAGGGAAATAATCAGAAATAATTTACACATTATGTTGTCATTATTGTTATTTGTGTGATGTATTTCTTTTCTTATAAATACAAAATTTTCTTCACATGCAAAGAAAATTTACAATTCGGTTGTGTTTAATTAGCAAGGGACAGAGGGGAGAAAGGAAGAAAGAAAAAAAATTAAAATAATTCTTCGTGTGTACTTGGAATTTTATTAATTTAGTTAATGCCAAAAACAGTTAAAACTGTGTGTGATGTGCTCTGTTGCAGAGAAGTGAATTCTGTGCATGTTTTCTTAATTCTCCTTCCCTAATCCATATACACGTTGAATTCAGAACACATATGGAAATGAGTGTTTTTGCTTCGAATTGATATAAAAATATTCACTCCAGTGTAATAAAAACTATATCCAAAAGGAATCAGCTATCGATTTGGGCTATTATCCCTCATCATGACCTTTGTGACTTAATCTTTCTAACACAACAACATGGAGAATGTCAATTTGAATACGTATACTATTTCTTACTGAAGTCTAGAAGATGTGCACAGATAGTGAAGTTACATGTATGTCCAGAAGGAAAACAAAGGGCTACCTCAGCAGTTACTCAAAGAATCAGCAAAACTTGATGAAAATTCTGATCAAGACGGATGTCATTGACCACAAAGCTGAGGTACAATACTTGTTACAATTTGTTCAGAATTTTATTCTCCAAATGGTAATTAATAAATTCAAAATCATTTTTAAAATTAATATAACTAATTATATAGAAATAATTATGCAACAAAAAATATTTTTAACTTGGCACTTAAACTTGTGTATCACTGTTAATTGTTGAATGTTATTTGTCAAGGTGTTGTAAAATAATGTACATGAAAAGAACATTAATTTTCATAATGACCTGTTGATACAGACACTTGATGAATATGATTACTATGTTGAGTGTTATAGTTGTACACACATTGGCATTTGCTAAAACTATATTCCCATCCTTAAGGACTCATTTTTGACAAAAAACACTGACTCATAAACCATGAGGCCAGGTAATGGTACAATTCCTAAATTAACAAAAGGAGGCTTACAAGAATTATGTGGTTGAAAATTGCTTAGTACTTGCACTATTAGTTTTTAGAATAGAAATGCTGGGAGCTATAGGGAGTATTTCTCCAGAAGATTCTGCTGTATCTCAGGTAGAAATGAACTTTCACAATTTTGTCAGAACTTTGTCACATTCACAATTTTATCTGAACTTATAGCACTAGTGCGACAAATTGAACATTTAGACTAACTTCCCATGCTCTAAGAGTAACTGCATAAGGCTATCTATAAGATATTTTATTAGTACAGGAGGATTATAATGAAATGTCATTTTTTTCTTTTCACTTTTGAACAATGCTGATTAGAATAGAAATTATTTTAATGTTGTGACAAAATTCAATGACTTATTTTTATAAATCTTTTTTGTTGTATTTTTTGTGGATTTTGACTAATAAGTTCTTTTTTACCCTTTTCAGTAATTTTTAATGTTTTTTCTTTTTATTTCATCAATTTTAATGGTAGTTGCTTCAAATAATATTTACGAGATGCAAACAAATGTTTTGCACAGAAAATTCCTGAGTAGCCTATTGAATTTCTTTGCTCAGAAATTGTAATGACAGCTGTTGTGAGTATGTAATCTAAGGTTCTTGCAATGCTTATTAGCATCATTTGGCCAATTTTATTAGCAATGTGTTAGGTCATCGAACTCCACTGCCTATTGATCAGAATCATACATTATGCAACACATTTGAGCAAGTTTCAATTTGTTCAGAGTTTACCATAAAAATTACTGTGGAAATGAGTGGCTGTGTATTACATAATAATGAACACTAGAAAGGTAAAAAAAATACCTCTTCTCACAATTAATCTCTTTTCTTTCAATTAACTGATGATTAATGACAAATTAATGACTAAAGCCTGGACCTGACACAAACATTACATGTACTTTCAGGTTAAAACGCTCTCCTAAAAAGTTTTAACAATGTAACTAATTGTCTTGCTCAATACGAAACAATTTTTTGTGAAATAGTAAATACTACAAATATTATTAGTTAACATACTTGGGATCAGGTTCAAATCCTCTTCAACACACACAGATGGAGGTCCGCTATCCATATTACTTGTGAAATTCCCTGACATGGGATCATCTCTTTTAATATTAACCAACTTTTCAATTCTTGCTTCCAAAAATGCAGAATACCCAGGTTCATTTTTCACTGCTATTTCCATGGCTGTAGAAACATCATCACACCCTTCAGGTCTCCATTCTTCTTGCATAGGCGTCATCACTGATGTTGAGCTCACTTTGTCCCCGAAGGCACTAAATTCTTTTACGGGAACAGAAGAGTTTGTGGGAATATCATCAGCATAGCCTTCAAAACAGTGAGAATGCTTCCTAGAATTATTTTCCTCCTGGCTAACATTAACACCTTGAACTTCACATGTGACTTGATTCTTCTCAGATGGATCTTGAGGGACATTTTCAGTAGTACTGCTAGAGGTTCTCATTTTTCTGAAAGAAGCAAAATACATATTCTCTAAGTTTTAGAAAATTTCAAGTAAAATAATACAAAATGGACTGTTGCTTCGAACATACATAATCCTGACTAGAAACATTTAGGCCCTTGATCTTTAGGGATTGAGCAAGAGTCAGAAATGATTTCAAGTTGCCTTCTGGAATTTGGGCCTCCCCTCGGTACACAAAATCAATCACAGCTTTCAGTGTCTCAAATGATGTATGCAAGAGGATGACAAACGGATGATTTCCAGTTTCCTCACTAAACAGCTCCTATAAAAAACAATAAAAAAGAACAGACAGAATGATAGCATTTCTTCTCTAAAACATTACAGGCTCCATAAACACCTTTGAAACAATTTGTGATATTTGAAAATAAACATTAACAGCAATGTACATGGCATAACTTCATTATCTGATGATATTTAACAAGCAAATTCAAAGCAATATTGTTCTTCATTCCATTAAGACGCAATCATTGGCAATAAACATAAGTAAGCACTGGTTGAGATTGAATCACTTTTCCATCTGTAGAAAATTCTTTGAATTGACAACCAAAATAAATGCCAGAAAAGAGATGACTATTTTACTGCTAATTATCAGAAAATGCATAACATTAACTAAACAATACATGAGATTTCACGTAAGCTGATAAAAAAAAGGCAACCAGTCCTTCTATTTACTTATTACTATATTCTTACCTGCTATTTACTTCATTTACAAGGCACTTACATGCTATTTAACTTATAGTAATTAATAAAATGAGTGTATAGAGATATAAATTCATATTCGGTATGTTCAAGACAACAAGCTACAATACAAGCAAGCACATAGACACATCTGACGTTTATATTTTTTAAATTTGTAATATGCTAAGACCAAATATTTTTTTCATGCAAAATATTTAATTTATTAGTAGTTTATAGATTGTCTGTTCAAATAGTTATAGATTTTAAGTATCCATGATATTATAGCCAACCATAAATAGAAACAGGAATTAATGAAAGATGGACGAACACAGGTAATAAAAAGCATGTTTTATTCTAGAACTGCGGTACGTTTTGCAACTTTTTGTGTCGCTTCTTCAAGCACTATCTGTGAAACAAGAATTTTTAACTAGATTAAATATTAAAGTGAAACATAAGAACCAAAATTAACAATTACCCATAAGAACAGAGTACAGGTGGTTTTGAGGCTCACCTTGTTCCATTGCCACAAAAATTCCTTTATAAAAAGTTATTGAAAGTTAATAAAATATTATGCTCATATTATGTGCAGACAGTCATAAATAAGCCAAGGTTATCCATTGTCTCAGCTTTCACTAAAATTGAGGACCAGAGGTACGTGTCAACTATGGCACTAGCGACCAAGATACAATGATGAGGTTGGGGCCAGTACGAGGGGCTTTCAGTAACCAGGTTGAAAATGGCAACATTAAAACAAACCCAAAAGATAAGATTTAATAATGACATTTAATATCTAGACATGAGGGAAAAACTAAGTTCAAATTATGTAAAACTTGGACTCGTTATTTGATTTTATTTAAGATGTGTTTGTATGCCTCGGTAAAAATATTACTTTCTAACATTCTATTACAAGTATTATTTTTCTTCATAAAAAATGTTTCTGATATTAATCAGGCATAGGATCTTGGTTCATTGTCAAATACGCGCGGATTATCAAAATCAAAAATGTGTGACAAATTCAGCATATATTTTGATATTGTATTAAGCTTATCTCTGGCTTCTTTTATGTTCACTCCATCTAGTTCTAATTTCTGTTTAGTTTGCCCCTTGTAGGTTTTTCCTTCCTCCCTGTAGGTTTCTTGACATTGAATACCATAAACAACATTTTCGAAATGTAATTTAGGAATTTTATTTTTAGCATTGATTATCAGATTCTTTTTATTTGTAATATGTCTAGCCAAAACCTTAATATTGTCCCTCTTTAAGTTCTTTTTTTTCTTGTTGGTAACATTTGGAATGAAAGGGAGATTAATCTGTTTTTCACACCCGCCCTTTGCGCCACTCCAGCGAGGGGGAAATCCACAGTGCAAGGGACGAGGGGTGTTTAGGGGATTATGAGGGGAACCTTTCAGTGGAAAGGGGTGAGCAATGTGCATAATTTAGTACATACATATAAAAAGCAAAGCGTGGGTGATTTAAATAAATTGTAAAAAATACACTTCTAAAATAATTTTGATGGTTCGTAATAAAAAGTTAGAGGGAGGGGAGCAATTTCACCCTAGTATCTTGTCGAAACATCATTACGAAATGGTGTGAGGTGGCACGTAAATCATATTTTTGTCTAAGTGATTTTCTGTGTCGGAGTAGCTGATGAAGTGGTTAGCTACATTGCTGTCGCGCAAGTAAGTTTCTTGCATTCTTCAGATTCTTTGTGATTTGTGTTTTTGAGTGTCGAGTGTCTGTGGAGAATAAATATGACTTTTTTTATGCGTTGCACCAAAGGAGTGTTTGGCTGTCATTGAATGGGTGCAAGAATGTGGTTTGATTGCTGCAGGATTTAAGTGTCCTGTGTGAAAGTGTCCGATGAGGTTGGCCAAGCGAAAAGAGTTGTGCAATGGTTTCTAGTGGAAGTGTATAAAGAAAGGGGCCACTCCTCATGTCCGGAAGTGTTTCGTGTGGAAGGGGCCATGGTGCATGGGAAGTTGAGTACAATTCAAGTAATAGTAATGATTTATCTTTATAACCAAACAGCCATAAAAATTGCCTACTGGTAAATTTTATTAATTTCTATCGGAGCGCTTGGCGTAATTTGAGTGAGTGCTTAAGGAGACTCCTCCCCTTACCCATCCCCCTGCCACCAAGCTTCTCTAAGGGTGTACCGTGTACTCTACTTTAACCATTAATAAAATTACATTTAACTTACTTGAAAATAAGGACTGCTTGCAGATAAAACCAGTCTATGAACTTTGAGGTTTTGACCTTCAGCAGATATAGTGCAATCAACCAAAAAATTATTCTCCAATAAACTTTTATAAACAGTTGCAAGTTCACTGGTATGGTCCTTCCAACATACTGACAAAACTGATTCAGCCATGATGAAATTTCCCTGAAACAATTCAATGATAAAGTGAGTAAACAGAGACATCTCTTCAAGAGAGTTTAAGTTGTAACTACTGAATAAATAGAATATTCTTTTTATAAATAGATAAAGTATTCTATCTATAAATAGAGAGAATATTCTGCCGCTTTCAATGGCATTTTCCCACGTTGCTGGATTCATATGTGAAAAAATTAAAAATGCCTATCTGAAAGATCAGTCATGTATTTTTGGAAAATTAAAATTTTTTTCATGAATCAGGTTTTGCAATTATTATTTTTTAATCATACATATGAAATATCCTTTATAAATTCAGTACAATACAAAACTATGTGACAAACGTGCAAAATACTATTCATTCAAGAATGAAGATAACAGAAAGAAAGACATCAAATAAATTTCTACATAAAAATAGGAAAAATTAATTAATTATAAGCAAAAATGAAGTAAAATTTGCAAACAGTCAATTAAGCTCAAGGAAAGTAGATGAATTTTCATTACTTGTAAAATAGTACATTTTTCTTAATGCAAATTTCTCTAATGTCTAAAACCTTTTCAAGACAGTCTAACAGACTTTTAAAATATTTTCAAGACAGTTTAACTACATTTCTGATTAGCAATAACTAAAGCTAACCCTGATTGTCGACCACAAACTCACCATTGCCTATCCACAAGATATAAAGAGTTCAACACCTACATTAAAAGAGTATTTTCATCACTTATTTGTGATACCAAGGCAATGGAAAACCATGTAACTACATAGCAAACATTGTACCAATTCTCAGGAATATAATATCTCGCATGCTTTATTTCCAACCAAACATCCAAAATATTAATATTTCCATGTCAAAACTTCTCAGTTGTTCTATATTATGATGATTCAAAGTCTTAAGAGCAAAACTGATTACATGGAAAGTAATTAATTTTTTTATAGTCTTTTGCAAAAGTTAAGTGAAAGATCATCACAATTATTTGCATAAAAGTAAGTTGGAGACTAAATATCTAAAATTTGAAAAATAAAATAACTAATGCTATGAAAGGCTTCACATGCCTACTTGGCATTTATGAAGTGACAGAAAAAAGAAGTCAAGAATTCTTTTTTTCTTTGAAAGCAATTGCATTGCAATTGCTCTTTTAATAGCTATTAAGGAATCAAAATTGCATTTAAAACTCACGTATGCAGAACAACATGGAGTGAGAATATTTACATCACAATTTGATGTTGAATATTTCTATATATTAATAAATATCGACACAAGTAACATCACCCTTAAAGTTTTACTTTTAGAAGTCCAAGGGCTCCACACTTCAGTCCACATGAATACAAAATAAATACAGAAATAAAAATGTAAATAAAAGCGATTTACAAGCAGTAACTTAAGAATGCAAACCTAAAAATCTTGATGGTTAAGACTCCGTTTACACACAGGGTAATTCCATAAGCTGGTTACAAGTTTACAAGGGAGTCATCTAAAACTCCCGAAAAAGTTAAGCACAAGATGCAGTTTTGACTTTCATTTCACACACGTTGGCATTACTTAAAATACTCTAGTGGCCGACTTTGTAACTAATATCCCTACTCCACGCAAAATCGTCAATCCATCGTTCAAGAAAACTTGGCCGAGTAATAGTAAATTTTATTGCATTTCTATATCAACACAACTCAGTCAATGAGCGGTGACGACAACAAAGCGCGCAAGCAGTGATGGGCACTGCCAACAACGGGTACGTTTTCTTATCAATTCTTGCTAAAAGCGCCATTTTTGCCATAAATTGTTCGGTTTTCAGTTTGTAATGTTGTGGTTTGATGAAAGTGGGCGTTCTTTATGGAACATAGTTGCTTATTTCGAATACACACAATTATTTTTCACCATGTCCCCAAGATATTTTAACTTCATTTTTAAATGTTTCATTTTCTTTTAATTGAAGAGTTACAACAAAACCATAAGTAGTTTCTTCATAATTCATTAAGAAATTAAACAGTTAAAGATGTCTTGGAGAGCAATAAAGCAGAAAGTCTATTAAAACGTTTCATCTTTGCTGCCAGGTTTTTGGAAAAAAATAAAAGTAAACGAACGAAAACTATTATAAACATTTTCTATTTCCAGCACATCATACAGTAATGCAAGGAAAAATTCACAAATAAATGGAACATCCAGAAATAAATGCCAACTAATGTATCCCATTATGAATGTATTCGAAACAACGATTTCGTTACCTTGTACAAATGTTTTATTTTCTCATCGCTTCAAACAATTAATTTTTAAATATAGTGTTAATCCCTTTACTATCCGTAGAAATGTAGTATCTTACAAATAATGCCTTGGTCCTAGAGCATTACATTCTTTAAATACAAAAATTATTGAATATTCGAAACAAAATTCAGATGTAAACATAACAAATGTCACTGGCTTCAATTCTTTCGTAATTTCGAATTTAATCATTAAATCAAAACATTTCGATCTGAAACAACGGAAAAACTGGAGCTTTTAAGTACAGTGCAGAGATGCCTTATTAGGTGAAATTACTGCAAGTGGGTCGAAGTGTGGTGACCATTGAATCCAAATATTAACGTTTTCGATTGACGTGTTTCTGATTTACAATATCCATTGATTATCGCTATTTAAAAGACACGAAAAAGAAATAACAACTAAATAGAAAATCTATAAACATGAATAAGTGATATAATAGCCCATTTTTATTTTGCATATTGTAATTCCAAGAAAAATAAATTCGGCAATAACGCGCACGTATCCATCAAGTTAAATCTGAGAAATTAGTGTCTAAGCCCTGAAAGAAACGCTTAAATGAATAAATATCCCAAATGAATCACCTTGATATTACTTCTGGAATTAATCAATTATATTGTTAATTAAATCAATTAATAATAAATTATTAATAACCCGCGTATACTATCACTAGATATTCACTTTTTAGGTGGTGTTATTTGGACTCCACAGTTGTATGACATCTTAAACTAGACAATATTATAATTTTATGAATGATTGCCTAAATAATACGGCAATGTAAGAATTGTTTGCCTCCGGTATGGAGGAATGATGAAATCCATTATACCGTAGTATTGATCTACATTACTCGTACCGTATGTACGAGGTACGTGCCGTGTCGTACCGTGTTACCGTATGTAATCCATTATACCATCTACATTACTCGTACATCAATACAATGAGAATACAAATTGTAGAATTAAGTAAAGTAAAACTGCGAGAAAACAAAATTAGAATTAATATTGACATTTTAAATAAAAAAATATAGTTAAAATTAAATTAATTATTTTTTAAATATCATTAAGTTTTTTCGTGGCCTGAAGGTGGTTATGTATATATATCATCTGAACATTCATTTCAACCAGAAATAACGCAAAAACTACTAATTTTTTTCAAAAAAATGTACATGATATTTTTTGAAGAGCTCATTTTGTACAACAGACTTTGTCTGAGACAAAAATCTTTAACTCCAATTTTGAAGTTTTAATGTTTTTTCCAATTTTCGAAAAATCGGACAAGTGAACAAAACTGAGATCTGCACCATTCTCTTAAACGTCCTTTGCACCATTTAACAACAAAATTTAATTAAAAAATTCGGAGCCATTTTTTCAAAATGTCATACGGGCTCTACGTAAAGTACCCCCAAAATTAACATTTCGTTTTCAAATTCCAGGGTCTGCGACATCAGCTAGAATGATTGACGAATATCAGTTTGGAGCAAATCGGCGGAACGGTTTATGTGCTAGCGTTGTGCACTGACGGACAGACGTTTTGCCGTCAATCGGTTTTTCGGTATGAAGGACCCACAAAACATGGATTCTGGTTACACCACGTGTTAGAGGAATTTTTCTCCCTATATTTAGCAAACGGATTTATCGGCTTTTACCTTAACAGGACCCGGCAATAAGAGTTTTAGTGTCGGAAAATTCGCCGTTTGCCGGTGCTGTATTACAATACTTCCTTTTCTTACGTTAGTAAGTGCGAGAAAGTAGTTTAAGCAAAAAGTATTTTCTCAACACGTCAAGTCGCTACCTTTTCTTTTTGAAAACAGTCGAAGTAAATATTATTATGTCCTGAGCGGTGAATTTCAGGTGCTGCTGAAATGAATGAAACATATAATTCCACGTGGCCTTTCATCGGTTATGAAAAGTGCCAACAAATTTCTAGCCACTCTATCATTAGCGTAGAAGTGACACCTTTCGAGCATTTTTATAACTGTCGGCTTTTTAAATATATTTTAGAAATGTGTATTGATTATTATAATTGAGAGATATATAACCTACATTATACTTTAATAATCGTTTGGAAAAAATCCAAATGTTCATAAACACAGTCCCAAAATTTTTCACGGAGTGGAAGAACTTTCAACACTTAAATTATAATTTAATATGATTTAAATATTATTTTTTCAATGTATTGTAATGTTTCTTTTGATGAGTTAAAACACACTCGTGTAATATTTTAACGAAGATGTTTATTTTATTTCTTAATGATACACTAAAATACATGATTTATTTACAGATAGGATTCACAGTCCTTGTGTTTTTCACTTGGCTATTTCCTTACACGGGTCTCAGTTCACTTGATTATTTATTTACACTGTTCATTTCTTCTACACTGTCGCACTTCCCACAATTCACAGCGCTGGTTACAGTTCACGCAGCACCACCTAGATACCTATATCTAGGTGGTGTTGGTTCACGGCGCTGATCACAATCCTCTGCACTGCTGTTCCTACTATTCACCACTGTTCACCGCAATGCACACTTCACAGCTCAGCTTCCACTTGAGACTTCAGGCTGAATGCGTACTCACACAAACGGACTGACTGACTGCTTATTCACCGACTACATACGATGAATGCTACTACTACTACTACTACTACTTCCAGCGGCCGCCGGCAGCGGCGAATTTATACGTGACCGGCGCCCGCCTCGAGCCACCGAAAACTTGCTCCACATTTCTACGCGACACGCGAATAACCCGAAACCGTCCAGTTCGGGGGGGGGGATGGGGTGGCGCGTATATATGTATATGTATATATATATATATATATATATATATATATATATATATATATATATATATTGCACTTTTTTCATATTTAAAAAAAATGTTTGCTGTTTCCTATACTGAATTCAAATTTTGATGGTTGAATTTCAATATTCAAGTCACGCTCATAAAATATAATTTGTTATCCCTAATGATTTTAATGTTAACATTTTTTATGAAACGTACTTTCAATATATTTTACTTGGCAAGTTTGAATGAGCATTTTATGCCATTTCTTTGCAATATAATTGGCACATTACTTGATATCTCTGGTGGCAGAAGAAAACAGTTGATTCGATGACTTATGTAATATTTGGGATGAACTTATACGCAAAAAAAAAAAAAAAAAAAAAAAAAAAATCTTGAAGAAGATGGCTTAGTTTTTACACAAAGTCTTGAAGATTCACAAAGTTTTAGTGGTTCATGCATATTACAATGCTGTATTTGTACAACACGTTCAGGTATATAAATGACAACTTATTTCTTGAGAGCTGTTTCCTTCAGTGGGTTGTTTATATTATTGCAAGAATGTGGGACGTCTATACGTTTTCATATCACATCACAGCGTCACAGCAGACGAAGTGTCAACGGACTCGAAGTCTATGGTGAACTAGAATTTATTTAACAATGCATTTGAAGTAAATCAACTGTTCGCGGTTTCATCCAATCGGGACCTTGAACATCCCCATAGTGACGTCACTGTAGCGACATATAAGTTTCCGATTGGATGAAATTGCAAGAGCTGATTTACATCAAGTGCACGACGAAATAAATCGTACTATAGCTCTCGATTACTACGGTTATATCTGATTCAACCACAGGGTGATACGAATGCTTTATCGCGCTTTATAAGAGGATATGGGTGAACTCCCACACTAAACATTTTCAGGCTAGTTCTCGCACAGGCACCGCTATACAACCTTAGATAAATATATAGAACAACTTTGATACTTTGGAGGCCACGAAGGCGGGCAATGTGTTGTTGTTCCAGACACGGTGTATATACCACGTGGACTCGCTCGTTAAAATCCGCCGAGATTTTGAGTGTGGGTAAGGTAATTGGAGTGACAAAAAATAAATATAGAAGTTTGGAGAAATGGGTCGAAAGTATTTTGTGGCAACGTGTGATAGTTGTAGTGATTAATGTAAATTTTATCAAGTCTCTTTTCTTTCCTTTACGAGGCATGAAGATATTATTATTCAATTCTAGTGGAAAAAATGTCGCATGAATTGACAAAGACAGTGTGCTGTTACCATCACTTTGTGACGTGATGAAGGATATTACTTTTGAGCAGTTGCTGACAGGTACTGAGAAGGCAGCTTGATTTGCATTGAAAGATGTATGCGACAATTTCTTAGAAAACGTAATACAGGGACAGAATTGTTACAAGGCTTTAGGTTGCAACATATCTCTAGCCACATTTTCTTCATTCCCATTTGGATTTCTTCCCAAGTAATGTTTGAGATGTGAGTGACGAACATGATGAGAGATTTCATCAAGAAATCATTGTCATGGAAAGACGATAAAAGAGAAAATGGTCACCAAAGCTTTTGGCAGATTTCTGCTCGACACTCCTACAAGAAGTTTCACCGTAAATAGAAAGTTTCCAGGAAAGGTTTTAACTTGTAAGTACGTTTCACTTGCTCAGCTTTTTCGAAATGTTTTCATTTTATGTTTTGTAGTACAATTAATATTATACAATTTTTGTAATACAAACAAAGTTTGTTACATGATCTGATATTTACTGAGACGATTGCAAGTTTTGCGCAAGTGGTATATATGGGGCATCTTTTCCGGAAAAGTTGGTACGTGACGGAACATTTCTGATTTTATTTTCGCAATCATTGTATGTGATTTAGAAAAGAACACATACTTTCATCTCGCGACAAGACACAAAAGTTCATGTTTGTTGCACCGTGTAATTGAACATTGCTCATTAACAAGCTTTCCCGATTTTTATTTTTATTTTATCCCGACATTATTTTTTGACACTTCCTGTTCCGGTCGCCAGCGCCGAAAGAACGTTTTCAAAAATTGTGATGAAAAATATTTATGAAGTACAGTAGCACAAAACCATCTGTGTAATTTAGGGGCCCATAAATTACGTAATGCCGAAGAGGGTAGAGTGGGTTTGAGGTAACGTTATGCTGCGTTACATAGGGGTCATAGGTTAGTGTTACGTGATGCTGATATTTATTTTTAAAACCTTTCAACATTTGCTGAAATAATTTCTTTTATCGAGTCGTATACTGAAACATTTTCATATTAACAAATTAAATTAAAAGTATAGTAAATAGAAGTAATATTCTACAAATTGCTACAATAAATGAAAATATTTTACATCAATGATATATTGATTGAATCTTTTAGATTATGAAGAAAATATTGAAAACGAATATGAAGTATATTCTAAAATCTAACTCGAGTAGCGCAGTAGACTCGAGCCTATGCTTCCTCCACAACGGCATGTGCATGGCTTGTTAAACATTTTCTGGCTATTGAGCGTTTGTTTCATTAAAAATTGTCCCTAAACTTATTGGTATGCGCAGTCCGCACCACAACTAATCCTCACGTTAATTATAATAAATTTTAAAGTATAGCACATATACAATTAATACAACTCGTTTCTGCTTTATAATTAAGTGTTACTAATTGGCATTGAGGGAGGGGGCTTGTTGCAAGCGTTACGTTATTATTAGAGGGGGGGTTCAAGCGCGCGTTAAAGAGGGAGAGAGAGTATTCAAAATACTCCAAATTTGAGTTACGTAATTTATTGACGACCACTTACGTATTTTATCAATGAGTACCAAGAAACGATGGGGTTGAAAAATAATATTTGTACTGTCATTGATAAATTTGTAAATCTGAAGAAAGGATAAAAAATTATATTTGAAATTTATATCATGAAATTGCAAAAATAATAATTTATTTTCTGTAATAATTTATTGTATTAAATGTTTTTCTTTTCTCGTATACGTAGGTTTGTACGGAGTAATGGACGTAGTACAGAGAACGTTATGCAATGCAGAAAATCAATTTCAGGATTTCAACGGAAATACACGTTTTGGGGTCCCCTGTTACCGAAAAAGTGTTGTTTTTTTCCAAAATGTTCGTCCGTCCTTCTGTCTGGTGTATATGAACAACACTAGCGCATAAACAATGCGTAATTGTTTTTCCAAATTGAGGAACATACTGTCGATTTGGCTTGATCCTAAGATCTGCGATTTTTAAAAACATTCGATAATTTTTGGGGGTACTTTCCATGAAGTCCCAGGGACATTTTCATTTTTTTTTTTTTTAAACGGATCCAAATTTTCCTTAATTTTCTTATAAGGATAAAGGGAAATACACATATAAAGGCGGCATAGCTCTGTTTTACACTCTTAACTCTGAATTTTGGAAAATTGTAAAAGTATGGAATGTTTCGGCAACTTCTTACAAAGACAATATTGAAGACAGAAATTTTTCCTTCAAATGAAATTTGTTGTCCATAATTAGTTCTTTAATTAACGTCATGCACATTTTCTTGAAAATTTTTGTTTCGCGCAATATGTGCAATTTTAATAAATTACAAAAACAAGATTTTCTCGAAAACAGCTGCAAACGTTTTCTTTAAACTACCAAATCAGATGATATAAACATCGTATTGTTCTATTGTTTATTTTTCACAAATTGCACAAATGTAATGTTTTTGACGAGTTTCTCACGCCATTAATATTTACATTAGCGGCAGTTTGTTCACGTTATTGCATTTATTAGTACATGTGCTTTAAAGAATGTCATATAAAGTTTATTGAAAACTCAAAAGATTTCTGCGAAAGCGAGCTCAATATAACGCATTTTCAGATATGTTAAAACGCTATTCTCTGAAACACAGCTCAAAACGTTTTTTTCAAATCTTTCGTGGAGATAGTTTAAACTGAACAGTTTAAGGTGGAATAAAATTAATGTTGCTGTATTCTTTTGTTTAAAAAAACACACACAAATGTAATTTTTTGAAATATCTTTTACGCCTTTAATATGTACATTTCCAGCAATTTGTATACATTATTGTATTTGTGAGTGGAAAATATTAAAATGACTCCCAATGAAGTTTTTTGAAAACTCTGTGAAAAAATATCTTCTTGTCTCTCGCAAAATGTCGGGTATGTATTCAGACTGTGTAAAAAAATCAGGCCTTGGAACGTCGAAGACGAGAGAATTGATTTTATTCCAAGTGGGGTAAAATTTAATATGATTGTCGACTCTGATCCGAATTGCCCCTAAGCAAAGAATGTTGGGAACAGCTTAAGAGGAGCCGAGTTTTGTGTAACTCGTGCATCTCAAAGATTTTGTTCTTTTATGGAAGTAAAGTGCCTTTAAATATTTTGGGTGCTTTTACAACCAAAATTCGACTGACTAATGGAGGACCTGAACTGGAAGCTGAAGTATTTTATCTTGGGTGGAATAGATGAAGCGCTTCTTGGAAGGAGGGCAGCGACAGCGATGGGAATTCTCAAGATTTACAAAGGAGCAGTGAAAACTCGCAATGTTACATCGAGGAATTCAGCGAAATTGTTGATGGAATTGGAAAACAAGAATTTTCATCTGAAGATTTCAATTGACACCTCAGAAAGTCCAATTGCTCAGCCAGTTCGAAGACAACTGTACAATTTAAAAGGTCAGCATAAGTTGATTTTACCATTGATGGAGGAAGATACCGTGAAGAAACTTGAGTGTCCCACGCCACCACCTTGAGTGTCACCGGTACATATTGTACCAAAGGACAGAGTAGAGGTTATGTATGGATATGAGAAGAGCTAACCAGGCAGGTCTTATTACTCGCGCAACTTTTCTTGAATGATGACGTTGCTTCCCCCTCTCTGGTCCAATAAACAGAGGAAGGTGAAAGCTCGCAGCGAGCACTGATGACAACATTCCAAACACATCTTCACTGGTGCAAAATTGAAACAATTTTCTTTTGAAAACGAGAACATCTATCCTTTATTTTCTCCAAAAAACTAATGAAATGACCGAAGCAGGTAAAGATCTATCACCGGAGATACCTCTAACTCCTTAAAAAGTTAGAACGCAAATTATTGAGAACGTTGCGAAGGCATGACTGATCTCCAGAGATTGGCATTGCTTCATAAAATCTAGTGGCCGATTCCGTAACTAATACCCCCTCTACCCGCATTTCTTCATTCCATCGTTCAAGAAAAGTTTCGCGAGTAATAGAGAACGTTGTCCAATTCCAACAACTGAGGAACCTTTTAAAAGACCTGAATGGACCGACAATATTTTCAAAACTATCCTTGAAGAGGAGCTATCATCAAGTGGAGCAGGATGAAGAATCGCGTGGTATTACATTTATCACTGAAGCAGGAATTTTCGATATAAATGATTGATGCATGGAATTTGTTATTCACAGGAAATGTATCGTATTATGTTTTACACGGATGTGAGTGCGTCCCTGTTTTCATGGATATGGTTCATGGCAGAATCATACAAGTACACGAGACAAGACTGAAGCTGGTTCTGGAAAGATTTAGAGAAAGGGAATTTTGAGACATCACATCTCAGAAAAGGCATCAAACCATCGGAAACTAGTCAAGAAACTAAACGTCAATTTCGTCGACCGATGAATGTAGAAATAAAGATTTTTTTATTAATTTTTGGGGACGTTTCATTTCCGGTTTGTCTTCAAAGAGGAACATAGTTTTCAAATGGGGAAAAAGCCAAGAGGATACAATTCAGGAGGTGCGACAGCCATGTCAATACACCGAAATGAAACATGTAAAGTGATTTATTGCTCATTAATTGCCACAGTGTTTGTAATTGTTTGGAATTGCCACGTATTTTCGGGTCGCAAACAGGTGTGAGCTGGCTTGTCGTGACGCCAGCTCACACATAAGTGAAATTCGGGTTGTAGCTCGCCATAAATACTCAGAAAATTTATTGGTAATTAATTTCCACAATTTGGAATTAATTACCACGTATCTTCTTGGCGAAAACGGGCGTGAGCTGGCTTCAGAACACACATAAGTTAAATGCGGGTCGTCGTTCGACGGACACCCTCATGATTATGTTGCTAATTAATTGTCACAAATTGGAATTAATTGCCAAGTATTTTCGTGGCGAAAACGGGTGTAAGCTGGGTTTCAAGACGCACACGAGTTAAATCGGGGTCATAGCTCGACGGAAACCCTCAAATTATTTGATTATTAATTGCTAATTAATTGCCGGGTATTTTCGTGGCCAGAACACACGGAAGTTAAATTCGGGTCGTAGCTTGACGGAAATCCTCAAATGATTTATTGCTAATTCATTGATATTAAATTGCCACAGTTCGGAATTAATTGCAGTGTATTTTTGTGGCGGAAACGGGTGTCCTGGCCCGGGGCCTGACTAGGGAGGGCACACGACAGTAGCAGGTTCAGGGGGGGGGGGACATGGGGGGTCTTCCCCCAAAAAGCTTCGAGTTTTCGTTTGTTACCTTCCTTTATTTGATAAAATTGATATAAATATTTGTTAGCATTTTGCAATTATTTAAAAAAATATTGTATAGCACCATATGTACGTAACAAAAAGAATATACTATATAATAACAAATATATTACATATCATACTTCATTCATGTTGTTTGGCTTGACATTCACAATTGTATTTTACAAAAAAAATCAACTGTTTGAACTACTATCGAAGGTGAAGCATTAATCCAGAAAGGACTGTTTCGTCGAAACGACAAAAAAGAACCAACTTACATAGTGCCAAATGGACAGAGCACCATCGATCTAGCTTTCTCAAGAGGCTGCACAACTGGGTACGCCACACTGTTCAGATTCTCAGATGCGGTGACCATAAGGAAACATCTGTTAGTCAAGTGTTCCTTTAAACATAATATACAGCAATTAATACAATGCGCAAGACTATCAAGAAAGCCCCAAAGCAAAGTAGTAGAAAATGCAATAGATGAGCTAGAAGAAGCAAATACATATTCAATAACAAGCTGGACAACGCCACCAAAATAATTAAGAAAATAATTGGCAAGGCAACAGCAAGTACAAAACCAAAAGGGAAATTTGCACAAAAATGGTTCAACGCAGAATGTTATGAGGAACTCCTCTCAAGCAATGATCGCCATCAATGAAATCAAATTTATTATTCTCTTGGACATGAACACAGCTGTGAAACTTTTTCAAGCAAACGTCTTACCAGTCATTACTTATTGTATTGGTATGGTATTGATATCTGGGAAAAATTCACAATAAGAAATCTATACGACCTGGAAAAAGTGAAAGCCATGTTTCTAAAACGAGCAATGGGCATATCTAAACGAACAAGATCTAGACTGGCATATGTACTTTCCCAAGAAGCATTCCTGGTTGAGAAGTTCAGACTGCAATTCCTCCTACCGAATACAAAGAGAAGAAATACAGCCAGAGTTTTACACTACCGAGGCAATGTGTAACAGAAACGAGGTGTCGGCAGGCTACGAGATGCGTCACGAGGTCCGCAGTTTTCACCATTTGCTGTGCAAAATGAAAACTTTCCACGAGCCAGGGGAAACTTGCAAGTGCAAACTCTATCGAAAGAGTCTGCGATCGATACCACATCTAGCAGTGTAAAGAAAGAAGGCTGTCAATCAACCAGTATGCATGAATGAACAGTAACTGTGAGACTTAGTGATGGTTTTTAACTGTAATATTTATTTTCTTTTATTGTCTTACTCTTTGTAGACAGCACACATGTGCATTTTTCAGTGTAATAAATAAATTATCAACCGTGCCCCCTGATATGATCCCTGTGATTTGGCAACAATGGCTGTCATAAAAAGCAATCACATGACTGAACACACTGTACCAATATGGGTTGAAATGGTACATTAAAATGATTGTATCAACTAATAAAAATGTTAAATCATATTTTTGTTTTGTTTTATAAACAGTTCTATCAAAATTATATTAATATTAATAATATTTTATCAAAATTATATTATAAATCCTGGTACTACAGGGGTTAAGAATTATTATGGAGTAAAGAAAGGAAATAAGTAAAAATTGTATATTATAGTTTTTATCTGGCGATTGAGCCACATTATGCCCTAAAATGTTGTAAAATTTTTAAAGAAGTTATGTAAGTGCTGACAAGTTTGTTTTACAAATAAATAATATTACAATGTGTGTAAAAAATTGAGGTGTACCATTATTAACAAAAAAATAAAGTCTCCATTACAAGTTAACAAAAATGTTATCAATTGCCATAATTTTGACAAATTTCTAGTTCATTTCTGTGATATGTGTCACCGGAATTCATTAGAAAACAATTATGTTTCGAGTGACTACCTCAAAATTGCCAAATTTTGAAATAATGTTAAAACTTTGACCATTAATATGTTACTTACAGTATATATTTCATCTTTCAATCTATTTTTTGGCTCTAAAAAACCTTTAAAATTCCAATCTATAGTTAAAGTAAAAAAAGAGTCAAACAAAACGAGAAAAAATAATTATTACAACACTTAACTTACGTGAAAGTAAGGACTGCATGCAGATAAAACTAGCCTGTGTGCTTGCAGGCTCTGACCTTCGGCAGATATAGTGCAATCAACAAAAGAATTGTTATCTAATAAACTCTTAAATTCTGCATAAGTTCACTGGTGTGGTCTTCCCAACTTACAGTCACAATTGATTCAGCCATGCTTGAATTGCACTGAAACAATGCAAAAACACATTTCCTTAAAAAACTTATAACAAGAATGTAACTACAATATAAACTGATCTATATCAACCCATCTGAATACAATATAAATATTTTAGGTTTGTCCATTGGACATTAACATGCGTTTGTATATCTACACTATGTATTTATACACTGTTTTGTTCTTGGTAATATTTCTGCATGTTTATTCACATATCACTGATCTTTGTTGTCTTCTCGTCACAAGCACATTCTGTTGGCTTTCTTATGCTCGCACAGGGAGCAATTTCAAACACAGCATGTATGCGAAAAGTGGAAATCTGTAATTCCCCAATGCTAAACTGAAGACAGTGACATGTCTTTCACATATCAGCATGTGATAATGGTCACAACACTTGTTGCACATTTTGCACTTACATTGAAATACTAGCTCTTGATATTTTGTTACTGCGGAGTCTGTGGTAAAAACTGTGTACAGTGAATCGTGTAATCAGATGTCTAAGTTCATTCTAGTTGGCCCATTTGCAAGAGCCAACGCAAGAGACATATATGGTCCCCTTGTAGTACCCCTTTATCTGCTGTATCGGACTTGACCTCTCCATCTGGTTATCTATTTGGGCATAGTTGGATTTATTTATTAGTCTTGTTAGGTGATATTCCATTCCTATGACTTTTTGCCAGTTGATCATGCTTTACTGTAATAGAGGAATACTGCATATAGTTTTCTCTGATGAACCCCGTGTGCTTCGTCTGTAATTTTGAAAGCATTTCACTGCTTGTATTGTAGATCGTCCTTTCCGTAACCTGAATTTTTTCCTCCGGTATTCAGTCATGGTTACAAAACTACTCACTAACAGACTCACAATATTAACAGATGCAAATATTTTGATTGGCAACAAAAAATACACATGCGCTATTTATAAGCAGTAATAAAAATACCACCACGTACTCTGGCGGTGCAGGTTATCATCCACAGTGCATTATTTATATACAAATTTCTTAACAGTTTATAACGCAATGTACACAAAAAAGATAGCAGCTCTTGGCTCGTGACGGTTATCATCAGGATTGCCAAACCACGTTTCATATCATAGTGTACGTCCTAAACCGTACCGTACACATTACGCATTTGCATTATATACTAGCAGAACAGAAGAATACCTTACACAGTGGTGATACGTATACAGCAGTTACATGGTAGTATGGAGTTAATAACGCAGCTAAATGCCTTATAACCTCGACGTGACTCACTCAGGCATAAAAATATACGTCGGTTTTGGGTTTTGATATAACGTGGCGCGTCAGGGTCTATCTTCTTCAGGTCTTCTCGTAAAATACGTAAAATACTCTCTGGTCTTCTCGACGGAATATATAGGAATATGTCACGGCATTTTGCGTCTTCGGTCGTGCCGCTAGATACCGTTGACCTCGCTCGTTTTGCAATGAAGTTCCGTGGCTGCTAAGTGCAATGCCGCCACACTTCAAACCATCCCTATCCTTTCGGACATCTATGGCTGAATGTAACATAGAAAATAAACAAGGTGAGGAAAGACAATAATTGTTCGGCGGGCTTTTAGTGTTGTTTACCGCAATTTTCATGCAAGTATTGGCGTTATGTCTACAGCAGCATATCTTTCGGGCGCTTGTACGCGGCCGTGAGCCCCGGCTCACACTAAGTTAAAATGTTAATAATGTCGTTATTTGCAACTACAGTTTTAAAGATCTCGTCGAGGAGTGGTAGATTTAAAGTTAAATGTTCTAGTAAAAGTTCTGATATTCTAATGAAACGTGGCGCGCGCACAGTGTGGTGCAAAGTCACGCATTTTGAACTATTTGCAACTTTTTCAAGTGCGTGTGCACCGCTATTCCCCAACTTGGACAGGCGTAGTCCACAATGGGCCTGATAATGGCTTTATAGTGCAGTAGGCTTTTCGTCGTGGACAGTTTGCTTCGCTTTTGTAATAAGCATCGCAACATGCCAGGCGTTGCCACGCTTTACTCGCAACCGCGTCCACGTGCTCGCGGAAAGTTAAAGGGGAGCGTGATGCGAAGAGAGATTCTACTGGTTTGTACTGGCTGTTTGTACTCTCTGACGCCATTCAATGCTTGAATTGCATAGCTCGAGCGGCTGGACGTGTTTATATCTACGTGTGAAGGGCACAGCCATGCTCTTTTCCACGTCGACTTTAACGCGCCAGCCACTCATGGATCAATAGCAAATGTTGATCCAAATACTTAACGAGCAGATGGATTATTTTAGACGTGACTATTACAGCCGTATTGTCTGCGTACATGGCGAGCTCGGTCTGGGTGGAAGTTGGTATATCGCGCACGCACAGGCCTGAGCCCTGGGGGGATGATACTGCCCGGAGGCACGCCCGTATTCGGCAAGAGGCGAATTTTGCGTTCAGAATCGTCACTTGAAACGGTTTGTTTTCAAGGTAGAAGGGAATGAGGTGCGTGATGTAGGAAGGAGATGAGTTTGGCGAGGAGGCCGTCGTGCCAAACCTTATCGAAGGCGCTGGCTACGTCGAGGAAAACGCCGCCTGTGAATCGCCACTCTTTAAAGCTGCGCCGAGTTCCGTCTACTATGCGCACTAGTTGATGCGTGGTGCGCCTTGAAAACAAATTGCTGATTAAAAATTAAAGCGTGCTTTTCTGTGAAATTTAAAATGCTCTTAAAGAGAATTTTCTTAAAGAGTTTGCCGAGCGTATTTAGAGGGCTGATAGGCTTATACGACTGCGAGAAATTCTTATTATTTCCTAATTCGGGGAAGTTAAGAACATTAGCATGTTTCCATTGCGCCGGAAGTAGCTGAAAAATAAAAATTGCGTTAAACAAGCACACAATGTAATTTATGGCACTTTGCGGGAGCTTTTTCAGTACGTCATTAGTAAAGCCGACTGGTCCCGGTGCTTTTCCGCTCCGCAGGGCGGCGATGGCGTCCGCTACTTCTTAGGCATCCGTGAGCTTCGGCTCGCCTGCGGGGGCGTGCAGGGCCGCTGCAACAGTGTCCAGCATGCTTTCGACGTGCTCCGCAAGCGCCTGCTCCTCTACCGGTCGAAATTGCGACTCGAGAATGTCGGCGAAAAGCCTGTCGAGAGTGAACCCGTCGTCGACCTCGGCGGTAGTGGCAGCAGCCGACGGCGATGATGCCGCAATCGATTCAACGATCCGTTTTGCATCTGAGGAAGTTCTGCGGGCAGAAGCAGCGCGCACGTTAACGCAAATTCGTTCCGTTGAGGGCGTAGCAACACGCAAGCGCTTGGGCGCCCCCGCGTCGCGCCCGCCACCCTCCGAAGCAGTGAGGAAGCCGCTGCCGATAAGTAACGGACCACGCGACGACATCGCGCTTTAAATCGGCCCAAAAGGCCTGGCCTCGATATTATTTCACTCTTAAAAGGACTGTTGATCCCACGGCAGCCGGAGCTCTTGGCAGGTGCGTCAGCCCTCCGTGGCGGCCAGGTAGCGAATCCCACCATCGTTCACCATCTGGTGCAGAGAGTATTTGTACTGCGATTTATCCAACTCTACCCCTGGCAGGTATCGCCTATTGGCGGCTTTATCCAATTGAGAGCTTCAACATTACCACAGCGGCGAGAGCGGCAGGGCGCAGCGCGGGATCGACACAGGCCTACCGGCGACGACCCACGAGACCGAGCTGAGGAAGGGCCTCGACCCCTTGGAAAGCCTTCCCATCGACGCGCAACTGGGCCACGACAACTCGGTGAAACACTGCGGCGCCCGCGCGTCTGGCGGACTTCCCTCCGTTCACATCATGATTCAACCTTTCTTGATAAAATTCATGAGAAACATCCTTGGAATGAAAAATATATATTTTGAACAAACATAACATAATCTAACTTACTTTTCAGAAGAAATAATTGAAGAAAATATTTACCTTAGTATGCCATGTTACATTTGTTGTGCCTGATTTAAAAATTGTGAAGAAAAATCCAACATTTCCACAATTGATTTAATAACTTGTTTTTCTCAGTTTTTATATTCTTTGACTATGTTTTTGTACTAGGGTGGTGGTTTCGTTTGGTTATGGTTCGTTTCGTAAAACGTTCGAGTATCTTGTGTACAAATGTAATCAATTAGATGCCTATGAAAAAGCTTTATCCAGCAAAGAAGATGAATGTATGTCTTAAGAAGTGCTTGCAATCAATTTCAACAAGCAATATTCCAATCAGAAAAAGAAACTAATATGTTATTTTAAAAAACATATAGTTTTTAAATGTAGAAAATGGATTGAAGATGGAAGGCCACCAGAAATAAATGATGGAAAAGGTAAGAAATCAGAACCTTCTAATTCTTTGAATGAAAATGTTTCAATGTCTTTTCCATAAATACATGTTTGGTATAAACAATTTTTAATTTTTTACATACAACTTTTTATTAAGGAAGACAATTTGATTCGTAATTATTTTACAGATGCATTTATGACATTTTTCGATTATTTTATGGATTTGTTTTGTAGGGGTATGCCTCCTTCCCTCATGAATGGGAACCCTAAGCAACTGCTTATTTTGAAGGTAACTCCGTCACTGCTCTCCCGGAGAGCTGGGGTCCGGGAGTTGAAACATCATCTTCTCCGGCCAATCCCAAGCGCCACTGGCAGAGGCGTGCACTTCATTTCCGTCCTTCGGCGTGTTCCCGCTTGTGTTGGCAAAACTGGTTTGGGTCGGATAATACCTTTCCACACTCGTCGCAGTAATACCAAATTACTCCGTGTATGTAGGCTCTGTGGTTAGGCAAGGCCTCCCGACTGACGGAAGGTCTTGCCGCACACGTCGCACGCGAACGGGCGCTCGTCCGTGTGCGTGCGCAGGTGCTTCGCGAGTATCGCCTTCGCGGCGAACGCCTTGTCGCACACTGTGCAGCTGTACGGGCGCGCGCCCCTGTGCCTCCGGCGGTGGGCGACGAGGAGTCTGCGCTTATCGAAGGAAGCGCCGCATTCGTCGCAGCTGTACAGCGACTGCTCCGCGCTCGGGCAGCGGTTGTGGGAGGCGTGGTGAGAAGACGAGGAAGACGCCC